>BJBW01001628.1:0-142545 GCA_004320125.1 Scolopax mira | reverse complement strand
GACACAAACAAGTCTATGGGCCCAGATGGGATTCATCCGAGGGTTCTGAGGGAGCTGGCAGAAGTACTTGTGGAGACACTTTCCATCATCTACCAACAGTCCTGGCAAACTGGGGAGGTCCCAGCTGACTGGTGTCTAGCACATGTGATGTCCATCCCCAAGAAAGGTCGGAAGGATAATCCTGGGAACTACAGGCCTGTCAGTCTGACCTCGGTGCCTAGGAAGGTGATGGAACAGATCATCCTGAGTGCCATTATGCAGCGCATGAAGGATGTCCAGGTGATTGTGCCCAGCCTGCACTTGGGTCACAAGAACCCCAGGCAGCGCTTCAGGCTTGGGGAAGAATGGCTGGAGAGCTGCCTGGCAGAAAAGGCTCTGGGGGTGTTGGTTGACTGTGGCTCAACATGAGCCAGCAGTGTGCCCAGGTGGCCAAGAAGGCCAACAGCATCCTGGCCTGTATCAAGAACAGTGTGGTGAGTAGGACCCAAGAGGTGATCGTCCCCCTGTACTCAGCACTGGTGAGACCTCACCTCAAGTACTGTGTCCAGTTTTGGGCCCCCTAGCACAAAAAAGACATTGAGGTGCTGGAGCGGGTCCAGGAAGGGCAACAAAGCTGGTGAGGGGTCTGGAGCAGAAGTCTTATGAGGAGAGGCTGAGGAAGCTGGGGTTGTTCAGTCTGGAGAAGAGGAGACTGAGGGGAAAACCTTATTGCTCTTTACAACTACCTGAAAGGAGGGTGATGTGTGGTTTGTGTGGGGGATTTTGTGGATTTTTTGTGTTGTTTTTTTTTTCATTTGTTGGACTAGATGATCTTAAAAGATCCCTTCCAACCTAGGTGATTCTGTGCTTCTGTAATAGCCTCATGCTATGATATCATTCATTCATGTTTGTTCCTAATGTAACTGCTATTACTCCTGTCCCTTTCCCCCCCTCTTCAGACTCATTCCACACTGGAACAATCTTTTTGTCTTTGTTCTTGTCTTAATTTAGAAAATGATCCTGGAGTCATTACTAACCCAGAATGGATTAGCTTACTAAGAACTCACAAAAGACATGATTCAAACCTTTCAGGCTAATGGGAAACAACGTCTTTTGATTTTAAAAAATTCCACAATCAGTCTCATAATCAGCATTCAGTAGCAAGCTGATAGCTCCATATTCCATGATATATCTTATGTTTTTAATAAGGTTTTACAAGTTCAAATCCTTAACTTCTAAATGACATTAGTCTGACTTAAACAGATAGGTCTATTTGTTTTCAAACAGCATGCTCTGTCTTTGAAAACAATTAAAACAATAGTACTCACCCTACGGTAAAAAACTGCCTCATCTCCTGTCTTCGAGACCTCATCAGTTGTTTGTATTCACCAATACGCAATTTCTTTCCATCAACAATGCAGGTACGTTTTGGTCGAGGTTTGTATTTGTAATTAGGGTACTTTTCTAGGTGGATTTTACTTAGCCGTGCCTGCTCTTCATAATAAGGTTGTTTCTCTTGATTTGACATGGACTTCCAGCGAGATCCTATTGATACAAACCATCAGTGAGTGCTCAAGTATAGCAGGTTTAGCTTTACACATGCATATTCCACCATGCCTTCTTGCCACAATAAACAAATTTTAAATAAGTTAATTAGATAAACTGATTTGAATCTGCACCAGCCAGCACATACATTGGGATGCACAATGTGAGACACTTTAAAAGGACCTGGACTTTCAGTTGTTGCTGAAGACCAAACATATGTAAATCTCTATTAAATAGGTGCACTTAAAATCAAGTTGCTTCTCAAAATCTCGGCCTCATGCTGCAAAACAGACTATTTAATTTTTCACGATAAAAGCATTAATCTGTGAATAATTCTATACTTTTGTAATACCACTCACAGTATTATGGTTAAGTAAGATCTACAACCATACTTCTACTGTTAAAAGCTTAACACATTGCCTAGGGATACATGCTGCTTTGATAGTTTTATGAGGATTTGCTCTATACACTATTACTAATAGATATTAATACTCCGTACCAGGAAAAAAATATCAAGACCTTATAGATTCAACAAAATCATGAAAAATCCCTTGCTGTCTGGGTGTCTTAAATTTACTAATCTTCGGATATAAACTTGGCATAATATTAGTACCTTACTATGTTTTAAAATGTATTATGCATATATCTTCCAGCCTGATGTTATAAATGCACAGAACTGCACTGAAAAAGTTACATTTAACAAACTTATATTCTTTAAAGAAAAAAAGAAAACAGAAAGCACATTGTAATTATATACACCACTTCAGGTACTGTAAACTCTTGTTGAAAGCTGAACCAATAAAAAAGTTAAAAAATTAACACAGTGTACACAGGAAAAGGAAAAAAGTATTCACATCTCTTGTATTGTTTATAAGGAGCTATCTAAACATTTGAATAGAGAATGTTGGTTTCAGCGTGGGTTTTTTTTTTTTTTCCAGGGGATAAGAAATGCAGAAAATAGCTTTTTGGTGTCTTTTATATGAATAAAATGATTACAGCTGTGGTAAACGTGGGTGGAAGCTATTCTTTTACCAAGATTTTTCATACATCAACAAATGGAAAAGTTGCATAAATATTAATCCGTAGCCAGCAATACTCTGTGTCAGTTCTAATATTTCAGTCTCTTTTCTCATTGTCCTGGAAAACTTGCACAGATATTATATGGACTTATTTGTGGCAGAGCAGGTTAATTCTATGGTTAACAAACACTCAATTGCTGGCACTTCTGAAATATTTATGCTGGAAGTTTACATTTTAATGAATAAAGTTACTATGTCCTAATAGTTTTTTCACAGAATGCACACAAATAATATAGATTCCCTACAGCTGCCAACACTGAAACAGTGCAGGTTTTATACAAAAATGAAAGGGTATTCATGTAACTTACTTATAAGTAGAAAAAATATGAGAAGTACTAAGATTTTGGAAGTTTTAGGACAAAGTAACATTTATTTCTATGTGTTCTTTCCTCTGATTGAACTAACATGCGAGAAACTTTCATAAGAATGTATTTGAACTCAAAGTTCACAATAAACTGATTACAGAGGAAACCTGATTTTCACTTTTATTTATTATGAGTTACATTTGGAATCTGTCTTTCACTTCAAAGACTCAGAAAGCAAATGTAGGTTTTAACATTTCACCACTCATTCTCACGTATGTTTCTCATTCTCTGGAGGCGTCTTAAAAAGCAAATAAAAATTTCTCAAAAATGAGGCAATTTATTTGCACAGTGGCAAAATATAAAAATATAATCCATGATATAGTCCCTGATCATGCCAATCTATACAAATTAAATACTAACAATGGTATCTTTTATCTAAGCAATATTTTAATTGTATGATACTAGTTCTTCCTTAGCTTTTTGAACATTGTAGCATTTTGAATCAAACATCATTTGGCATGCGAGAAGGTATGCATGTACATGCCTTTTGAACTGTGCCGAGTTTCTTTCTTTGACACTGCACTGTCTGACATAAACCTTTGATTTTGATTTTGCAGTGTATTAATTTTTTTCCCAGTAATTACTGAAGCAAGTACTATTTTGCACTCAGCACTGATTTTAGTTCAGGTGATTTCTAACAGGATCTTGGAATTAGACCTTTTATCAGGATACAATCTTGCAACAGATTTCACAAAACATTCCTTTTGAATGCTGCTAAGGCTTTAAAGCATGTTGTGACTCTGCTGTTAAAAATAAAAAGTATTAGGGAAGGGGCAGAAAGGGAAAAGGAAGGGAATGAAAACAACCCATGAGTCTTCATTTGTATGAGTTTCAGTAATTCCAATTTCAGTGAACATTTCCCAAATGGAATATGTCCTAAAAATTAGAGAAGTTGCATATCTGAGAAGGAAGTAACTAGCCTATGTCACCAATATAAATAACCTCATCTTTCCACAGCTTCAAAAATAACTAACCTCTGCCAATTGACACTGCTACAGCAGAGCCTTCTGAGTTTCTCTCAGTTTTGGTTTAGTCACAATTGTGATTGGTTCATTGTCTTGCACTTACCTAGGATTTTGCTGATGTTGGAGTTGTGCATGTCAGGGAAGGCTTGGAGAATTTTCCGGCGCTCATCCTTTGCCCAAACCATGAAAGCATTCATTGGTCGTTTGATGTGTGGTTCACTGCTGGCTCGGCCCCGTGAATCCCGGTAGACTCGAGCTTCAGCCACAGTGGCACCTCCTGTTGGCCAACAATAATACTGCTGTAGTTTAGCTGCAGAGCCATTCATTGCTTTACTTCCTGTAACGTCAGGGCAGGAAGAAACAAGATGGATGCAAAACATTATTACGTGGATTACACAAGCGCTTTCAGTGCTGTGTTTCATTTAGTCTCATTCTCTTTCTCTCTCTCTTTGCTGCCACGTCTATGAGGGAGAGAGACAGAGAGAAAGGCTATCCAGTGATTTCAGTGTAATTGATCAGGCTCACCCAGCTGAAGGCATCAACATCTGACTGAGGACAAAAAATGACTGGTATTTTTTCTGTTAAGGTATGGAGATTTGAAAAAGTTTCCTTTTGAGACTTTAACATAGTATATACATTCTGAATGCTCAACAAAACTCACATACAAGTTACACTTGAGAATCCAAACTGATGTAGACTTCCACTTTGCTTCCTGAGCAGTGAAGCACATGACAAACATTTCATAAAATATATTATATAGTACACCAGGTATATGCTGCTAGTTGTATGGATTTGATTATATTTGGAGCTGAAGATTATAAAGTTGCATCTGCTTTAGTTGAATTTTAGATGTGTCTTGGAGCATTCGATCACATATACATAATTAAACTGTCTGCCTTCAGCAGGTAGATGCACAGCATCCTGTAGCTTCTGGAATGGGAGGCAAGAACTCCATCTTCTCCTTGCCTGCTGTACTTTAATGTACGCCCGTGTCCCATCGTTACCCACCATCAATTCAACTCGTGCATGCTAACCTTAACCAGTGTTCTGAATGCCTCCAGCCCTGCTTCTGGACCACAAACAGCAAAGCTTCATGGGGGTTTAGAGTTCACTAGTTAATACAGGAGAAAGAGATAAACAAGCCTAGATAAGGCATGTTTTTACCAGAAAAATTTTTGCAATTGTGATGATAACATGTGCTTTTAGGGTTATACCTTAGCTATAAAAGAAAGGGGGAAAGCCTTTATAATGGAGAGTGACATACTTAGTCTTAGGCCTCCTCAAACTGTTATTATAATTTAATACCTTGAAAAAACAAGGTACATGAAAGCAAATTAACACAGCAATAGGTCTTCATTATTTGTAAACTATTACAGCACCCAACACAGATTTATGTGCCAAAACCCAGAAGATTAGTTCTTTACACTACGTGAAACACTCCAGATTTACTGATTTTAGTGATTGACCTACAAATTTTTAATTGTGCAAAAGCTAAGTTTCCTAATTTAGTGTAAAAACACTTTATATTGGGTATACCATTTAAAAAATTCTATATAGCAAATACATTTACGTGAAAAAAGTCCCAATATAGAGGATGCATAACTAATATTCTACCTTTTTGCCACCAGGTCCACAGTACATTAATTTCATTTAAAATGCACTGACCATACAGGATAAATTGATTTTGCTTTATATGGTGTTGACAGCCATGTTTATTGTGCAGTCAAATGTAGTGTAGTTTCAAGCCGACTATATCCATCAACACAGGGCAATATGCTGACTACTGGGCCAGATGAAGACATACATTACGCTGAGAGCAAAACACTCATTCGTATACGGCAGTGTCTTCTCCTGAGGATCACCATGGTAATTTATGATGCCTCCAATGCCATTACTTTACAACTGACACCAATTTGGCAATTTGTATACTAACATACGTGCACATAAAAGAAGACAGGTTTGTGTCAAATGTGAGGTGCAAAACTATTTTAATACATTGTAAGTTAAGTACCACGCTACAGGTGTTCAGCATTTAAAACTGACTGCAGCTGCAGTCAGATTTTTAATGCAAAAAGGAACAGAAGTTTTGCTAAGCGATCTGCATGTAGGTCAAGTTCAGGGATGTGTGTGGCTAAGGAGGCTCTCTGTCCATTGTCGTCAGGAGGCTTGGAACATGCATATCATACATACCATCTTTTGAGAGAGAATATATTTATTGTGAAGCTATAATAAGTTACAAACATAGTAAGTCAACACTGAAACATTTATTGAGACGAATAGCTGTATAATTTGAGAAAAATCAAATATATCATGTACTGGTTGTTCCATCTTTTAAATAATGCCATAAAATTTATAACTAGTATGTGGACAATTAGGAAGCTGGTGACAAGTTGAAAAATTAAATTGCTATTGATGCAAAAGTTGTTATTTGTTACTCTACTCTACTCACAGCAAAGGAAAGAAGATGTATTTGAATCCACATGATGATTTTCCATCTTTTACTTTCCCGAAGGTACTTATTCACTATGGCTAAGGGGCTAAGGATTTTGTCTTTAGCCCAACTTTAAATACTAATGCAGGCAAGGAGAACCTTTACTGGTGTCAAGATTATAGGGCATCTTTTTAATCTGGATAAAGTTTAGATAGAACACAAAAAAAGCCAAAACCAAAACAACCAACCAACCAACCAACAAACAAAACCACCATAAATTATCTATTTGCAGAGAAAGCTTGTGTTAAAAAACAATTCTTACTTAAAGTAATAAATTACAACCATCTCAAGAAGGCCAAGAAGGTCTGGCTGTATCTGCTTTAAGCAAGTCCACACTTGAAGGATTTGAAAAAGCAGCCAAAGAGTTGATGTTCTTTGTGCTTGATCTCTGGGGGAATATTTGCAAGTTGACCCATAGGCCATCACAAAAGCATCTGCAAAATGAATTTGTGCAAATAACTAAAGTAATATAATCTCCATGTTCTTCTATCTGATAACTACAAAATTATATTCAGTATATAAAGCATTACAAGAACATGTTCCTGTTAGCATGTGATTCTATGTGGGGAGCCAGGAAGTCTCAGTACCTTTTTAGCCTAGTAATGAGGATCTAATGATATAAAAAACACATACTGCTCAGTAAGCTTTTACAAGTTGAAACACATAAGAACAAGCTTTCAAACTGGTTCTTAGGTACTTCATCCTGTCAATCAGATATTAAGACAGTATTATGCCCTATATAAACAATGTCAACAGGTTTTACAAAGTATGGATTTTTTTCTTATTGTAATCATTATAGTATTGACAGAGGCTGAAAGAGATGCCTGGAATATTTAAAAAGATGTATACAACACAAAGAAGTAGGTGTTTTACTTTCTGAAAATGTTTTCAAGAAATTCTACTAAATAATAAACCAAAAATAACAGATAAAATAAAAATGTACTGCTAATGAAGGGTGAGAAGAGAGGAGGAAATTGGGAATTGTCTATGGCAAATACTGCTCTGTCTGCTAGTTACTATTCATACTGCAATCACAGGAAGGGGGTTTGATTTTCAGCATAAATTTTGGTCAGAATTAAAAAGTCTCGCAAAAGCAGTACAGTTTGGCTGTCCTAATGGTTTAGCTGGCAAAGTCTACACTTCATCCTAAAAGCTGGGGCTGTCCTTTTAGCTTTTGAGGGTGTGGACTGCCTCACTTCCTAGATCCTTTGCATTTGCTCAACTTGTCATGACTTTGATGATTTAAAACTAAAAGCACATCAGAGGAGAACTGATCACTTTTTGTGGATATTTGGCAGTGCACTTCTCTGTGGAAACTGGATTCTAGACTAGACTCTAGGGACGACACTGGGTCAAAGAATGCCACAGGATGAATCTAAAGATGTTACAGCTTCATTAAAGTAAATTCAAAGTCTTTTGGTTCCCAGAGAGACTGATTGCTGTCTAATGACAGCGCGAGGGAAGAAGAACCTCTGCTCTTTAGAACGAGAAAAGAATCTGATCATCAACAGGAAAGAGAAACATTTTCACAAGAATTAAATGCTAAGAAGCATACAGTAACAACTGCTAAACTGTTTATTTATTCCTGCCTTTATCTGAGTTTCTCACCTTTTATAATGACAAAAATTTTAGGATAGGCACCATCTCTTAGCACGTTCCTTGAAATCTTTGCCACATTAGGGTTAATCCTAGTTTTACCTTCCATTTTATACATCATCTACCACAACAAAACCTCAGATTGTTATCAGAGTTACATGTTACCAGAATGCAAACAATAATAATTGTTATAGAAAGGAGAAAAAAAAAAGGTTGAGAAAAGGATGAGGAAAGAAAGAGCAATGACAGCAAAAAGAATGAGATTTTTATCAGTCACTCTGTTGTTCCTTAATACCTCTTTGCACCATGGCCATTGATTCATGTTTGAAGTGATACATTTCCTCTGACTCCCCCAGATAATGAATCTTTGGCTACTCTAGAGAATATGCTGCATACCAAGATAGGATATATAGAAATAAATACAATCTTTCTAGATTCCTAGTGTAAAAGCGACTGGTTAGTAGTAAAGCTACTATAATCAGTTATCCATTAAGCTGAGATGACCTGTTTTTCTGCTTTGGAAAAGACTGATTGCAACCTCGAAAATATCTGGCCCTGTAATACAACTAGCACTGCCAGCAGCTTGCATTGCAGAGACCAGAACTTAACATGCAAACAGGAGTCACTCTTTTACTACTAGAGATGGTTTACTCATAAACACGGAAATACCATAAAAACAGGGAGTGTGAAAACCTGGCTTGGCAGTGCCCTTTCCTGGTCTTAACCTGTGGACAAACAAATGCAGCCTTTATGAAAGATATAACAACATTTCGAAGCAAATAGAAAAATTCAAACCTGAAAAGAATAGAGTGGCAAAAGAAGCTTCAGAAAGTTTAGAAAAGAAGAATAATAATTTATTTTGAGTCAGTTGAATGTTCAATTTTGGAGACAGTTTCAAAAATTACTACTTCTCCGTAACTTAAGTAACTTGTAGCAGTGTTAGTGTAACATTTATCTGTTTTGCCCCTTGCCTGCCTCTTACTTCTTCATCCCCATCCACATTCAGAAGACATTCTTTATTACTAGCAAGAGAGGCAAAATAAACGGGTATCTATCTCGTGAACTATTGTCATTATTGGCACGTCTTGTCACCACTAGGTGAAAGTAACACCAACTTGGAAACACGACTAGCTCCAGGATGGGGAGGCCTGTAGCACAAATGCTCTGCAGGGAAGTGTCTGTCAAGCTGCTTTCATTCCAAATGCTAAACAAATATTCAGCTGGGATTTGAGGGCCCAGTATTTCTTATAGGCTGCATCTGAGTGAATGAAAAGGGGGGAAAACCTGAGAAACACATGAGTGATTTGTGAAATACTGGAATATTTAAATGGACTGTAAAATATTTAATCTGCAAAGCTTCTGAACTGTGCTAAGTAAATACTAAGAGGTGGGAATATGCTGTAGCACACGTTATCTATGTCCATGCTACACTCAGTTATGATAAGGCTTCCATTTTTCCTGTTAAGAGACTCCATTCTCTTTAAAACATCAACAAGAAGAGCCAAAAGGGAATTCCCTAAGGTCAGCTCTGAGGAAACATAAACCTCTAATTCAATAACTCCGCTACTGCACTGAAAAAAGCCTTATTATTGCAACATCCATATGGAGTCAATTGGACATTAATGACTAATCAATCCCTCCCCTTTCTATTCTACTTATAGTGTCACAAGCCATGTTTAGATTAGCCCATTTCCTGCTTAGGATCGCTCAAGATGTCTTTTGTTCTTTCAGGGCTGGCCTGATGGAGGCAGCTTAAACAAACACACGACCCAAGTGGTGCAGGAGTTATAAACTGCCATATGTGAATGAACAAAGGGGCCATACTAAAGCCTTTTGTGGTATTTGTTAATGTTTTTCATCTGAGTTTAAAAAGACCTAATGACTTTGTGGTGAGTTGATGCATGTGGCTCGTGGCTTTGCAAAATGAAGGAAATTCTAGCCAGTTATATATCAGCATATATTTTCCAAAGTGCCTTGTTTTCAGTTTTGATGGCAGTGAGTTTACTTTTTTAGTACATTTGTTTTACATATGCAAGAAAAATTCCTAATCTCAATTAGAACACAGCACCAGTTTTCACAGCCATCCTCACAGCCATATATGTCTTTCCCCGTTTGAAAGTCTACAGCTAAAATTAATAGGGAAATATCTTCAGTGTGTGAAATCAAATAAACTATTCTCAGCTCTATCAGTGGTAGTAGTTCACTCATCAGTGTTTAAAGATGAATTGTTAGTTGGGTCATATTAAATACTGAAACAATATTTCTAAATGAACTATTAGCAGATTCCACAGCCAGCCATACCCAAATCTACACTATTTAAATTAATTAAAACTGCCAAATGCAATTACTTTCTTGATGGTTTACACAGTTTCTTGACCACATTTTATGGCAATATTAGCCCTCATGGAAATTTGGCATGGAATACAGCTAAAACAATGCAATAATCTTTTAAATTGCATGGAATGTTAACAGAAGTAATTAGTTCTTAAGGCCTGACTTAATCCTTCACTTGCTTATATAGTCCCACTTATGCCGTAACGTAAGAGCATAAGAAGTTATTTTGAGTAGATCCATGAAACATCTAGGTAGAAATTAGGATGAAGAAGTAGGTTCTATTATAAATTTGAGGAGGCATGTAAAGTGTCATAAGATTTTTTAATCAGATGCCACTTGCAGACTTCAGGACCCTTCACAGTTAATTAATTAAATACTAACAATTCCGTTCTGACATAGATATTATTGATAGAAAAAATGAGAAACATATTTAAGTTGAAAGTTATTCAGCCTAAGTAATAACACCGCAAGTAAGGAATTGCCAGTCATCAGGTCTTACTATGATTAACGTTCCCATGAACACTATTGTTGTTTCCCTTTAATATTTCATTTCAAACTCAAATAAGGAAATTAAGGGCCCACAGAAAGGAAAACCATGGACAAACCACCCCAGCCCATGAGAAATATTACTAACAGTTATTGTTAGTTATCTAAAAGATCTGTTGATACTGCAAATTGGTTGTTTAGTGGGCTTGGTGTTTTTTTAGAAAAACTGCTGTTCTAACAGTCAAGCAATTATTGTTACTACCATATTCAAAGACAAAACAATGGAAAAATGAATTAACTAATCTATTTAGCATAAAAATGTTTCCATAAGACTAACAGCTTTATTGCCAGTGGAGGTGTTACTGACATAATTTCAAATTTCTCCTAACAGGACAGTGTCACCTGGAATGTCCAGAAAATATAATACTGATTTAAAACACATGTATTAATTCTGCGGTCTTCAGTCATCCTGAACAGGTTTTTTAAAAAAATGCCTGCCTGAACAAGGGACATAGGACATGATCCATTCATATTTCAGTCAACTTTGTTTTGTTTAAAGATGGAGAAATGACAGGCAGGAATTCACTACAGAGAAAAAAAGCAGCTTGACTTCATTTTTGATGGATGTATTGTTCAAAATGTGGCTGAACACTGTTAATGAACAGCTGTGCTTGCTCCTATGTAGTAAAACAATGAATTTTAAAAACTTAAGTACAAGTGGTTTATAAAAGGGAACTACATTTGATGATGGTAGAGAGGTTTACAAAACCACCTACCTCAAGTTATGTGATATTAACGACATACGGATTACTTTGCAAAAGGTTTTAATGTGTGTTGGGATCACTGCTTTCGTGGCCCATTTCCTGTATTCAATCTGCACCTGAATTTGTCACCTTCTTGCATATGCAACATCACCTTTCATATATAACTAATTCGCTCCATCCAGTGTTTGCTGTTCTCACTTTTCATATCATATCAGTAATTAGATGTCAAGAACCTAGGGCTAAGTTCACATTTCTTCTTGCCTTTCACGTTGAGTGCTGATATTATAATAATTAATAATATAATTAGCCAATAATATATCATGAAGGGAGAGAAGTAAAAGCAGCATGATAACAGAAGCTGTACGTTAATAAGTAATAATACATTTTAGGAAAAAATCTTAAAGATAATTTTTCAAATATGCTTCACCTGTACATTTGGAATTTGTGAGTGAAGTCACAAAGATGTTTTTACAAAAAGGGCAGTGGCATGTCATTGCCACATTTACCTGGTTTGGATTAAAAACGGGGGATTTGCCTTGAAATAGACGCTTATGTAAAAATTTACAAATTACTCTTTTTTAAAATACTGCACTACCTGTGAAACTACCCCTGTCAAATTGAAGACATAATAATTTAATATTTGCAGAAGCTGTGAAGATATTGTAATTCCCACCCCACACACATTTTAGACTGATTTTAGATAGACTGATTCTGTAAACTTAGATATCAAATTAAGAGAAAGTTGTACCTTTGCTACTAAATTCTGCACTAAACGTATGTTTTGATACTTGACATTTCTACGTGGAAGCAAGGCAGATGCTCTTAAACACTTTTCTATTGCTGAGATACTGAGGTTCCTGAAGGAGAAAATTATATGTTGTAGAAACTTAGAAAAACAGACAGTTGTAGAAAGAAGAGAACTTGTCTGAATCTGTATCAATTGCTTATCCTTAGCCAGAATATATGGTATTCTTTCCTTAATGTATTCATATTTCTGCTCAATTCCCTGTGTTCATGGGAGTAAGGAAGAAGGGCAAGATTTCTCTCTCCTCCATGCAATATGATATAACAGTGGCTTTCTTTCAGCTGAAAATTCAATTGTGCCTGGAAATGTTACACTATGAACAATACAAAAATGTGCAGTGCTAAGAATCAGGACCATGGGGCTTCTTACACTGGTGATGGCTGCACATGAGTGAGAAAAAATGCTTTAAGCCATGGAACTACTATATTTAATTTTTTAGTTGCTCCACTTAAAAGTAGCTAAGCAAACTGACTGATGCTTCATCATTTGTGACAATAATTTTCTCATGGGAAAAGATGTGTAAAACTGCAGCCCACAGTTACTTTTTACAGCCTTGTTCTAAATTCCTTAAAATAACATTTTACTATATAATGAAAATTGTGATAAGCCCTTAACCACAACTGTGTTAATGGACACCCTTATATAAAACTCAGGGCACTGTAACAGTGGTTGGTCATACAACATCTGAAGTTCTAGCTGGAATTTTTTTTATAAAGGTACTGTTCTGTAAGGATCAATTACTGTAGCATGGAAACATCAAATGAGAAAGCCTCGTATTTAGCAATGGGGAAAAAATACCTAAGAACAGTTGAAAATCCAAAGGTAACACTTGTAGAAGATATCCAAAGTTATTATTCTGAAAGTGAAAAGCATACTATATGTTAAATATTAGTGTCTGGGGAGAAATAAGTTTCAATGCCATGAGAAGATTGGTCCACGCATCACCAGCTCAAATTTTTTAGTACTCAAAGTGGGAGTTTCCCCTGTAAAATGCTATGGGGATGCTGGCAACAATGAGTTTCATGAACTGGCTGCCATCAGAAAAGTGATGGGATGGCTCTTACAGACAGAATGTCTTATTCCTATCCTATTTGCAGTTGTTGAGCTACTGCAGTGCCGCTGTATCTCATCCAACAGAACTGAAATACTATGCCTGAGTACTTTATCCCAGATTCCTGATCTGTTACTAGTTATTTTTTTTAAAAATTGAGCATATCACTCAAGTACCAGGCGCAATCAAATAGATTCATGGATGTTAAAAATGGCAACCACAATTAACGAAGGCTGCCTTTTAGCACCTGGTCTAATTAACCAAGATAATAAGCTATTTTATCTTTAAATAATGAAAATACACTTACAGGATTCTTTTTAATCAAAGACATTTAACAAGAATTCAGGGGAATAAAAATTCCAGTACTTGGGCTTACTGAATTCTCTCTGGAAACACTTCTTTGTTTTCAGGCAGCTTTCACTGTTTTCTGATTTTCATCTTTCCCCTCTCAACTGCCATAGCAACTATTACAAATATTTATGTGCAACAAATACCAGTGTGGAGAGACATTCATTCCCCCAGTATTTATGAAGCACTGTCACAAAAGTGGGTGATGCTTTGTCACCCATGTACTACCTGCTGTTTACACCTCTGCATAGGAGGGTGTTAAACAAGTTACCTCACAGGTTTGGATTGTGTTGGCAGCCTGCCAAGATTGATCTGCCTGAAAATTTATCGTTCCCTTTCACCTGCTTCTTCAGCTGCTCAAAGTCAACATTTTTTGGAGTTAAGAAGGAGCTGTGTTGTCCTTTTGTATAATTATTTATTATTTGGCATATATAGGAAAATTGAGGCTTTGAGTATATGGTAGAGGTTTTCTTTTAAGAAAGCATTGATCTGGTTTTTTATTAAAATATTTGCACTTGGCATGATGTCTGCTCTATTCCCAAAGACAAAATGAAATTTTGACAGAGGGACAGAAATTTGGAGCTGGGCAGGGTGGTCATTTCTCCTCACCCTTAGATATCAGCCTTGTGCTTTCTTTGTAGGTCTTTTTCCTCATATTTCTTCCCCCACATCCAAGAAACTACCTTCTACATTGCCATGACTACTTATCTTATCTTTCCCCAGTTCCCCCCTTTCTGCTGCTGCTATTGCAACCACTCGTTCACCATGTTTTGGCAAATTGCTTAAGTCTATGATGAGACCTAACAACATTTCTTTCTCTGCCATTCAATTTCCCTTGCTTTTGGGCAGGGAGAATCTCATTGTACTACAACATACCCTGCAATATGGATAGCCCAAGCCAAATACGAATGGGAAATGCTAATTTTATGGACATATTAAGACAGACTGCTGTTGAGAGCTGCAAATATTAAGCAATTCATTGACTTGATATGTTGGTTAGCAAATCCACCATCTGAAATGATGCAGAAATGAGTTCTTAAGCTTCCTGCTGAATAGAAATATGTTCTTTTAAAAGCAAAGGTGAGCTTGTGCTTGGGTTCAGATCCAAAATCAGATTCAGACCAAAACCTGTGTATATCTGAACTGGCATTAATAAGATCAAGCCAGGGCTTACTACTGGAACCAGCCTATTACCAATGGTTATGCAGCTTGCAGTCCTCTACTAGCTTGCAGTCAGCCTACCTGGAGCATGGTCAAAGATACCATGATCAAACAGATAAGGCTTAAGGCCATATAATCTCAAGCCGTGATTTGGTATATAGAAAACCCACAGTCTTTAAAGCAATCCTTAAAGTAAGAGAAGCAGGCAGTGAAAGGGAGGACGCCAGCATTAAGTCAAAGTATTTAAGAAGATGAGCTGGTGCCAATCCCATGCTGAGGACTGCAAGATACCTCTTAATGACTGTCTCAACATCTAGGTTTCATAGCAAAGGTTATATTTTGGGAGACTTTGAAAATTAATAGTCTAATACAAGAACAAAGAAAACACTTAGATACAGACAAAGTGGTCAGACAGACCCCACCGCATTATTTAAATTTCTTTTTATCTAAACTAGCAGGCACGTACCTGTCCCCAGAACTACAGTCCATGCTTCGCACACACTGGTACATTAGTATCAAAGGAAGAAGCAGCAAGTGCTAAACAAAGTTTACAGAATCAAAAAAAAAACCAAACCAAACTACCACATGAGAAATAGAATAAATGAGAACATCAAAATCAGACTCAGAAGAAAAGGTCTTTGTGCATATTGTGCCAAATGGCAAACTCTGAGGCCAAACATTTAACTCACAAGCTCCTGATTCTGACATAGTAACACAAATGAACGTGGAACTAAATGTTAAGTATTAATACAGCATTTTCATCTGTTTCAGTTTGCTTTATAAAAATGATTTTAGCTTCACTATGCATCTGATTTTTCACTTGAGAAAACAGGACACAGAGAAGTTATTTCTCTTTTACAAAATCACACAGTGAGGCAGTGGGAAAACAGTAACAGTCAGATGTTTTTGCCCTGAGCTCAGGATCCAATCAAGAAAACTATATTTTAACAGATCCAGTTCTTTGGCAGGAATTAAGATCATGTCTTGATGGAATTTGAATCCCTGACTATGACTGCTGAAGGAAACCACACTGCAACCTGAGCTAAGGTAAAAATCAGTAATTGTCAACAGGAATGTTAGGTCAATTCTGCAGATTTCTATCTACTACAAACCAAAATATTAACATACCCCCTACACATTTCCAAAGCATTTGACCACAACCAAAAAACTAGAAGTATCCATAAACATAGAGCACATTATACAAGCACAAGATCCATAAACATGGAGCACATTATATCATTCAAAGAAGCTGCACTATCACCAAAAGTGAGTGTCTGTGAAAGGAATACCTTTTTTTAGAACTTGAAGAAAAAAACATCAAGATCATTCAGATCATTCAATATTCTCAAATAACTAAGAACTAAATACTTAGTTTTTTTCCCCACCTGGAATTTAAACAGGGTTCACCTATGTCTCCTGACTATATTCTACACACTTTTGTCAATTGTTGTATGCCAGTCATGTTGAAAAAGTGGTTTAGCTATATCTAGATTCAAAGCTGTCTTGGTACATCCATGCTACTTAGCTGTATTTCAGTACTGACAATCTCAAATGTTCAAAATTATGAAGCTGCCTACAGAAAGAATGATGTTTCCTTTAAAATGATGAGGTTTGGAGAAAAAAAATATCCTTGTGTAGTTCTATAATTGACTGTTGTTTAGAATTTTGCATAACAGCCACCGAACATTTATGAGGCTCTCAAATCATGTTTTTGAATTTTGCTAACTACATATGTATCATATATTTTAATATGACAACTGAGATTTCCAGGTAATGATATAAGTCTAATAGCTGTGGATTATTCATCAATGGCATCACAGTCAGTGGCAATGTTTTTGAATACTGTCTGAGCATGATTTTTAATATAGTTAGCCAAGTTCTGCTGGTGCCTAAGGAAGTAATAGAGATGTTTGGTTATGCCATGTTTAATATAAAACTCTAGCTGATGATTTTCAGGCCTCTATTCAGAAGACAATTTGGTCATTATGAGTAACACAAGCTTTGAATATGACTTCATATACTTCATCTCTGAAAGTATAACCAGTTACTATTAATCTTAAAAAAAGTTTCAAACACTGGTCAGGGACAACAAATTAAGTCTTAAAAGTCATTCTGCAGTATCCTTTCATATTTGTCTTATAATAGCATATAGCTAAATTTAAAGAATTTCAAGACTTGTCTTACAATTCATGGTTCAAACAAAATATACATGTAGCTTCAGCTTCTCATCAATGACCCAGTACCACAAGCACTCCTAAAATTAAAGGAAAGCATGACTCTGATCCTGTTAAACTCAGATCACTGCCATATGTTATAGAAAAGATATAAGGAGTAGAGAGAAGTCATTGCTATTACAAGGGCATTCCGCAAAACACAGAAGGCTGCTGATATTTCTTATAACAAATTACTTGAACCTTAAAGGCTGTGCTAAAGCTATGAGAACCAGGAGCACTCCCAGGTTTGGTCTAACTCAGCTGGGATGAGACAGACATGTACCATGTCTCTGCACACTTTAGTTTTCTTTGCAGCTGTGCAGATAGACAGGGAGTGGAACTGCACTTCTACAGCTCCCTTGGTCTTCATCAGTTGGGGGATCAAGATGCAGCCCAAAGTGCACTTCCCCCCAGTTTATGGACAGCAGTGGGACTAAATTCGGAGTCCTTGGCTCAGGAATAAACCACTCCCACTAGCTAATATAATATAAAAGCGTTTATAATATAAAGCTTTATAATATCCAGCTAATACCTAAATTCATGTTGTCTGCAAGTAGAAGGACAAATAAGCTGCTCGGTTTTGAATTCCCACCTAAGGGGCTTTTTTCAGATCAGCAAAGGCATTCATCCAGCACCTCCCTTCCAGAGACATCTCTTGGCTGCTATGCAAAGTATGGAAATCTGAACCCATTCACGAATTTAGATTTCCCACATGGCAACACACCATTCCTCTATTGCCCCACTAGCTCTAGAAAGACATGTACACTGTCCTTAAAGTGGCACACATCACTGTAGCTTGGGTTACATATGTCAAAGATTCGTCTGCACTATCCAGTAACAGGGGGGATGTCAGTACCATGAGGTGTATCAGGATACTAAATTAAGGACACTAGAAAGAGAAAGGATGAATTGAAGGAAACAAGGCAGACAAAGAGAGTCATCAGGGACTTGATGTCATATGAACCAGTAACTGTGTATCTGTAAGTATTCTGTTGCAACTTTTCATCCCAACTGAGGAATAAAATATCCTTCAATGTGCTGAACTATGAGAAGTTACTGAAGAATGGAATCCATTTACAAAGCAGTTCATAAATAACTGATCAGTCAACAAGTACCTTTAAAAGTTCATATATCTCCTAAGTCCTTTTTGCAAAACACCTGTCTGAAAGTTACTTTTTACCTACATTCTGTTCATTATTTTTCTGTTTAAAAACAATCCAACAGTGGCCAATCACATCCAATAAAGGATGAATAAATGAACCTCATATATGATAGCTCCCTAAAAATGAAAATCTGGAATTTATTTGTTTTTTAAAGAACTATTAAGGTGCTAGCCTCCTTTTGAATATTATTTGTAATCAATAGCTGATGAGCTTCAGTCTAATCTTACTGTTATGGAAACCTGAAATCTTGACTATGACAAAATACTTTAAAAAAAAAATTCAGCAAATAACATGTGAGCATGTTCTCCTGCTGCCAGTGTCAGTTCCATGTGATAAGCCAATCACAATATTAAGCCAGTAAGTAGGAATATTTTGCTGAAGGGTATTTTGCTCTGTATGGATGAGACAATACAGGAACATCTTGGAAATGAATTTGCAGCTTCTCCATTGCATACAAGTCCTTGCCCAAAATACTTTTAAATTCAGCTTTTTTGGTTTGCGTAGAGACTGATTAAAGATAATGTGTGTTGGTTCAGGGTCTAAGATGTTCTGTCACAGACATATCATGTACTACCTATGCAGTAAAGAAAAGATAACATTTACATGTGCTATTGTTGTCAGAACTCAAAATGAAGGGATACAGTTTGTGAGACTTTAACTGGACCATTTATTTCTGGGTCCCAGAGAGATGCAGAACAGAATATGTGATCATAGGAATATAGCTCTATACAGAAAACAGTATGTTTTTATCAGAAAAATTCTGTCACATTATTTCAAGAATAATTTGAAAATAACCTTATTGGGGTTACTTGTTATCAATCACAAATTTATTGGTCCTATTCTTCTGATCCAAGAAAAAAAAGCAAATTTTTAACCTGTTAAATATTTGGATATTAATGGGAAATTTTAGAGATGTTTTAACCCTTTCTAAAGAACAATGGCAAAACTAGGACTTTTCAGGTTAAAAAAGAGTAAAATGATTCTCAAACAGAAGTAAATCCAAGGGGCAAAACATTACATGATATTTGTAAGGTCCCGATTTAACCAGTTTCTCACAATATTCTGTCTGAATAGTACATTAATCTTACAGTGTCTGGTAGGGTTCCTATCTATCTACACGTTCTCTTCCAATTTATCATAGAGTAGAGAGGCTACCAGTGGCACCCACTTCCAGAGCATGCATGGTAACCATGCTAGAGACTAAACTCAGTCTTGATAAACACTGATTTCCACTTGTGGCTTGACACTTTATGCCTGATATATAGAACTCTTACTGAAATGACTGTAAATGCACTGAAGGTTTGTATCATGAAAAAGACATTTTCATATAGAAAATGTGAAATATTTTTGCATTATCATTTGACAGCTGCCTGCCAATAAAATTGTGCTTGCTGTATCTTGCATAGTTCGTGAGTGCACTGATGGATAGACTTCTCAAAGAGCTCTAACTTTCTTCAAAGCTGCTAAAACATTAAAAACTGTTGAAAAACTATACATATATATTGCCTTGCAGAGATAATTTTCTGAGTGTTTCCTACACTTTTATTAATAGTATGAAATATAAACAATTAATTCACAGCTGCTGGGAGAAAAATAGTTGTGTTGCAGAAGGGCTTAGAGAGCTATACAGTCATTTTCATGTATCTACCCTTTGCTATGGATTTATTGCAATCTCAGAAAAGCACAGAGAAATCATTCAAGTATTACCGAGGGGTGTAAGCTAGACAGTACTTATGACACTGGCATATGACATTTCAGCTATACTATTCTGTGATGGATACCATTCTGATGATGGATTCTGTCCAATAACCCACAGTCAAAATTGCAACTCACCTTCTGCATCTTCTGGCCTTGTAAGATCAATGACACCAGGGCCCAGTTTTCCATCCTCATTGGGTTTCCCTGTTAACTGTGGGCCTAAATTTTCAAACCTTGTTCTTTCCTGGAAAAGAACAGAAGTAGTCTTAATGCTCCGTATAGGTTAGCTCTTTTATATGCCTGTGCATATGTGTAAGCACCGATACAATCCTTATTTTTTAAATCTGAAAAAATAATGAATGCATTCAATTCGAATTTTTTACAGATTCTGAATGTTTGCATTTATGAAAATCAGTTTTAAATGTGAAACATATACAGAAACTTTGAGATTATTTTGATCTGCACTGCCATAATGCCTAAACGATTTTACATGCAAATACAAAACATTCTTGGCAGCAAACAGTGCTGATCAATGCTGCTCACTTGCCTTTCCACTTATTTTCTAACTTAAACTGGAAAAGACAATCAACATTTGGGAGACATGAAAATTCAGAAGTTGAAAGAAGAGTTTGTATTAAAATATACTGCTAATTTAAAGGATAAAGCACTTTTTCTGCACTATGAAATTCTAGTTTGCATTCGTACTTCTGAGATAACACAAGTCTGAATTTTATGCAAGAGGTTTTCAAATACAAGTATTTGAAAGAAGGAATAATAGATGACAGAAATGATATTATTATTTTGTCTAGGAATTTAAATTGTACCTCAGTGGAAAGGGAACCTAAGGAGATTTAAAAAAAAAAAGAAAAGGGAGGGAGGGTAAGAATGCATACTCCTAGAAAAACAGAACACTTTTGAGAGCTGCAGACCTCCATAGGAAACCTGGAACTAGGAAGTGGAAACTGAAGGGTATTTTTTGTGTTAACCCAGTTCTTCAATCAACTACTGGACAAGGGCACTATAAAAGACAGTGTAATATTGTCTCACCGTAGTAGTCTCTGTAGTACTATGTATCAGTAGCAAAGCATTCAATGGTTATCATTAATTTAGCATTCTCATTTGAAGGAACATAGCATGTTTTCCCTCTTGCCTTGTTGTTACGTCTTCAGACTAAACTTGGCATTATGTTGTACTTGTGAATGAATGAAACCTTGTTGTTCATTACTATGAAACAATATTAAATGTCATGTCAGCTTGAATTTACAGACATGAAATACCAGCTTTCAGCTCTACGAACAGTTTCTCCATGTTATACTTAATGCATTATGCAGAACTTGAGTGCTGATTGCTGTTCAGTCTATTGTTCAATGACCTAGTTCTGTGCTGTGCATATTAGACATTAGAAAACATGAGGAATTTCTCTCCTGCAAGATGGTTAAAAACATGAAAATATTCTTAAGGACAAAACATACTCAGTGGCCTTAATTCCTCATTTGCTCCATCTCCAAATACTTCTGCTTTCCAATGTGATTATTTTTCTATTATCATTATCTTTCAGTAATAAAACCCCACCAGGCCAACAACTGAGGAATTCCTTCACTCATGGATTCTTAAAATTATTTTCTGTTTAACTTGCAGAAGAAGATAAGAAGCTCAACTTGACACTGGATTTGCCACAACGTGCAGCTGAGACATTCCAGGTACTAAATGCATTTCTAAAAGTTCCTCAGAATCTTCCAGTTGTGGGAAAAAAATAACTGCATTTTAAATTTGGTTAACTTCTTATTTTCTCCTGTAAAGTCTGTGGTTGATGAAGGAGCTTACATATACAAAGGAACTTACAAGAAAAGAGTTACAAATGAAATGTGACTGCAGAAAGGCACTGCAGTATTAGAGGCCCATATTTAACTGAAAGTTGTTGTGCAATGTAACAATACACCTGAATCATCAGGATGGGATCTGTTTGACTGGTAAACAGAATAAAAAATAAGTTTGTCAAGGATTCTGCGTTCCGTTGCAAAGGGCTGATTTGCAGTTGAGATAAAACCAAAGATCAGTACTAAGAAAACAGGTTTTGGCACATACATTGTCTCTTCCAAAATATTTGCACTAAAAGCTTTTTCTTAAGAATGTTAATCCAGCACCTGCAGTATTCTTGGAAGAACAGCCTTTAAGCGTCTTTCAGAAGAAGGAGAAATATCTTTCTGCTATAAAAATCAACAGACCCTGCTACATATCAATATGCACATTTGAAATATCTTTCTAGTCATTCATTCTCTTTGATTTTACCAGAAAATATTCTGTTAAAAAAAAAAAAAGGAAGAAAAAAAAAAAAGAAAAAAGGTTTCTGAAAGAATATCAATATTTTGACATGGAAGGAGAAAAGGGAAAATTACATGATAAGGTTCAGAAATAGAAAAATGAAAGCACTTACACTATAAAAATACCTCCTCTTTTCAAACAAAGGAGATGTACTTATAGTTATTTCATAACACACTCCATCTAATTCATAAAAAGCTGTAACAAAGCTAGCTATATTTAAGTCTGTGAAATGCCTTTTAAAGTCATTCTGTCACTTGCTTTTTAGTGAAAATAATCTTCATATTGATAGTAACAATTTTTTCAATTTGCATTGGGTTTAGACAAATTCAGAGAACTGTAAAAAGTAGAAAAATGTTACTCAATACTGATAATGTTTTAATCTAGGCATCTACATTAATGTTTTAATCTAATCATCTGTAGATGTCTTTACAATTCCATGATACACAACAAATTCATGTGAGAGGAAACTTGTCCCACAAGATTCCAATCTTTTTTTTATAGGTTTTGTCTTTGCTCATGCCTTGAATTCATCCTAAAGAGAATAGTTACTTGCACTAAAAATCTTTTTTATATTATACCTTTTTCCTACTATGAGCAAGGCCTGAAAGGAAGATTGATTCTATACATAATATTCCTATACAAACAAAACAAGACATACCTTCATTAAAATTAAATGGCTATATGTAGCTGCACTAACTAATATGTAACCTACACATGCTTTATATTTGCACATATTTATATCGACTACTGGATATATAGCTACCTCCCTTACCTACTTCAATAACAAATTTTGGTGAGTTTCTAATAAACTGTATCACTATGGACAGTGCAGGTGTTTTGTTTCCTTTGAAAAAGCATTTTGGACCTTCATTTTAAACGGATTTTTTATACTGGCTGTGGAGCTTGTACTATATAGTCACATTAAGTTTTCGCATTTAAATTTCAGAAAAAAGGTTTAGGACATGACACTGACAACCCTTTCTCACAACTAGATCAACACAGTCAATTGGAGTTTGCACTAGAAAACTGAAAGCTCTTCCCAGCACAATTCAGATCCTTTGTGCTGCTTTATATGTTGATCACACAGTAAAAATAATCACTTCTGTAAAATGAGAAAAAGAAAAGAAAAAAGATTCTTCTTAGCAGCCAAATCTTAATTTTCCATCCTGTGATATAATTAGGTACTTATTTATGCGTTGTCAGTCACAAACATGCAGAAAACGTAAAAGTTATTGAAAATATTAAAGTCTGCTCAACTGTCTTGCAGGACTGTTGGTTCTCTAAGTGCTTTGAAATTATGATGTATGAGGTAGATGTTGCATATTAAATAAAGATATTTAAATTATAAAGCCCCCGTTAGTGAGAGCTGATGAATGTTAAATGTTATGAGCCACAAGGCTGTGGCATCCATCATATTCACATATTATCACAGTCAGTGATGGAGCAGCCCCAGTGATGACAGATAGACTGCTAGATAGTTATCCCTTATTTCCAGAGTCGCCAAGCAAGCCTTTCAACCCCTTTGGCATTATTTTTAGCTTTGCATTAAATTAGCAACTTTTCCATCACGTTCTGGCAGAAAGTATCAATTCTTTCTTCACGTGTGGAAGGTAAAAGAACGATTTAGTGAAGCAAGGAGTAAAGGGAAAGGAAGCAGTAGCCCCCACCTCTGAAAAGGTTGCAAACTTCAAATGACTAGAAACAAATATAAAATTGTGATCTTGTGAAAGAACAGCAATGAAACAGTAAGCACATAATAATGGCTTTTCTCTGCACTTAGATAAAAGCCGAATTTTTGATGTGCACAGTATATTTTCATAAAATTTTATATACTATGTTTTATACACTTATTGGCTATTCCATAATAATGTGTGTGCTAACAGTAAAATTGCTCTTAAATTTATGTGTGTTATTTATACGTTCCCATGTAACAATGCTTTTTGTTGTAAAAAATATTCTGTTTATTAATGTAACTTTACAACCACTGCATCCAAGATCTGTGGTAAATTAATGACATTTTTATTATTTTATAGTGTCATTAAATTTTTACTGATCACTCCATCAAACAGAAGCAATAAAGGCCATAATGCAAACTGGGACACTTAGATCAGGGGAGCAGAAAAGAATTCTATATAGTCTGAAGTAAACGGCTTGCTATAAATGATATTTATACCATCTTTAAGGATGTGAGAATACTTGGACAAGTTTGGCAAAACTGTTTCTGTAGTACCGTGGATTGTGTACTTAAATAACAGTTTACTTGCCAGCAAGACAATTTTTTTTCAAACCATATGCGAGAAGATGACTGATTACATCCATCTCTTGAAAAATAATATACGAAATGTAATAATACACTGGGCACCCCTCCCCTCTGGATTACCAAGACTGATCCGACTATACCCATGCCTCAAATTATTTCAACATGCTTGCTTTTTCCACATCTGAAATGTATGCTTAGTCTGAAATGGAAAATGGCATGCATACTGATCGTTGTGTAAAAGATTTAAAATATATATATTTTATGCAAACAAATACTTTTTATTTAAGTAGACATGTTTCAACAATGATGTAATACCCTTTATTTCAATAGTCTAGCATGGAAGCAGTTACCAATAATAATTTAAAGAGCCAGTTTCTAGAAACTGAATTAAAACGGGTCATTCACAGAAGCCACGGAGCATATGACCGAAGGGATATTATTTCTTCTGAGGACAATACTTTAGTTAGAATCACTGCAAATAATTATCACATGTTGTCTTTATGTATTAAGTGTATTTCAAGTGAACTATTACATACTAGATGTTCTAGTAGCTTATTTGCTGTCATCTATTCCCTTTATGTATCATGGACAGCAAACTACAGGCAAGCAAGTTACTATATTCAAATAAAAAGGACATTTTCAGCAGAACACTGAGAAAATTATTCCTACTTTGAATAAGCAGGAATCACAAAACCTTTTTTCTCCCCTGGAAAGCCAAGATACAATCATCCCAAGCTTTTCACCTTCTTACTACTTTTTAACAGCTAAGACTGAAAAGTTAAATTACCCTCCACTTAGAATCTTTTGCAACATCTTGGCACAGCAGGGATAATTACAAATTGACTTTCAGCCTTATCTCTGGATATTTTAGTTATTATGGGTGGGAAGTTTAAACATTAACCTTATTACAACAATGTCAATCATCCTACTGGTGTGCAGGCATGCAACTGCTGGAATTCTTTGGATTGCAAAGCAGATAAACACAATAGTGGCATTATTGTTACAATTTAAAGCAGGCCTTTGGTTTTGCAGAACTGTGGTGAATATGTAGAACTTGTTTTCAACATCATAGCAGTGGGAGTTGCTCCAAGAAACCAGAAAAGTTAAATTGGCAAAGTAGGCAAACTTATTGTAGAAATGCTGATAATTTAAGATATTATAAAATACAAAGTAAATCTTTTCCAATCATTGATTTACAGGTTGCAAGAATGAAGGACATGCTAAGTCCTATGATGTTAACCAAAACAGACCTTACTTTATTTTTAGTGGAAGTGAAATACATGTATTCAATGATCTCGGGAACCAAAGAGGGGCAGTTCGGTGAATTTTCAGGTTGGCATACTGCTGGTTTCAGTTTTTGAAGACCTCTATGTTGTGCATAAGTTCTTCTAATGCTATCTTTGTACACTGAACATACAGCACGGACTAGCATCCCTGCTACAGACTGCAGATTTGTGTTACATTACAGTGCCTCAAAGCAAACAGCTTGCTTGAAAAGATGGGAGGAGAGAGAAGCCATGAGGTCCCCTTTGAAATATATTCTTCCATTTTAAGCATAACTGAAAAGTAAGAGATTAAAAGCAGATAAAAGGTAATTTATACTAAAATTTCTTTGCCTGACTGGCAGGCTTCATCTGTCTTCCAAGTGACAGTGTGACATATGAAGACCATCACAAGCAGAAAATACTCCAAAGTTGTTCTGTAACAGAATTTCATAGTGATTGTCATGATCTGGGACTTTCTTCTTTTAAGACACAAATTCTGGAGTCAAAATTAAGAATTGCGATTTCATCAAAATTTAAAGTGTCTAGAAAAGGTTTGAAACTGGAGTGCTAAAGGCAACAAATTCATCAGATAAATAAATGCAAACCCAAACAGCCTACTTGTAAATGCTCTCTTTAACTAATTCTTTTGGAAGTCTAATTTCAAGGATCAGAATTCCTAGACCCTCTGGTTAGTGTTAGGGGTAGCCATCTTGATTTCCAAACGGAAATAAGAAGGATTTAGATGAATACCCTGATTATTTGGAGCATTCAGCACATACTAAGAAGTTAATAGACTTCAGTGCATTGAAGCTTGCCTTTAAAAATAAGGCATGAATTTAAAAATACTTTAAAAAGAAAAGAAAAAAAAAAAGGATAGCAAATTTCCACCTAAGTAGGATATTATGCCCTCCTGCACATGAAATATTGACATACCCATAACTATTGCCACACTTGCAGGCACTCCTAAGCTATGGATCTGCCCTGGTTAGATTACTTTCAACAGGATTACTGCACTTACTGAGCCCCCTTAACCAAATGCTTTATGTCTTTGTTCATATGGTTTTAATATGGGTTTAACCAATTGCAAGGTTATTTATAAGTTTGCAACTCCCCAGTAGTTAGAGTTATGAAGCATTCAGACTTAAGCATATCCAGTTGTGTGGTAACCCAACTACTGCTTTCATGCGGTTTCCAACTTTTTATTCATGCACAAAGGCATGATCCATGGCAGTATCTGAGAACTTTCAGATTAACTCTTTGGTTCAGCAGCAAAGTAATACAGCAGCCTACAGTAAAATTACACATCAACTAACATGCAAAGATTTAAAAAAAAAAAATAAAAATCACATGAACTGTGCAAATCCACCTTAGACTGATGAGAAGTCATTAGTCCTTGAAAAACAAAGGGACAATTAATTAAAACAACAGCTGGTAAATGAAAAACAAACAAAAGAAGTTACTGCTTTAAACTCTGCATAATACGGTTGTAGAATTCACTAGAGGTCATAAAGAATCCAAAGCTTGGGCTGTCACTTGTTTTTAAAAGAGCTGGATAATTTTACGACTGTTAATAACATTTGTAGTAACACATGCTAAGATAATCAAATCTTATGTTCCAGAGTGTAAGCTGTTCAACTTCTGGGGTCAAAGAGAAATTCCCTTGTTCTCTGCTGCTCCCTTCCCTCCTGACCAACATCCAGAGATGATTAACTGGGATCCTTCTAGGGAAAGAAGTTCATTTTCTTTTATAACATAAGGTATTACTCACTAGATTTAGGGCACAACTAGTAAATGGTATAAAACAAATATATTTACTTTGTAATTAGAAAGAATCTGAATGTAACCGTTTAAAAAAAACCACATTTTCCTTTAACTAAACACATACATGTGCATTTTTGAGAGACAGACAAAAATAAACACAAATTACAATTGATATTCACTTCTACTAGGAAATAGCAGGACTGGATATCTTTTCTGTGCTGTAAAGTGACTAATGGAAGCAATTCAATAGCTACTTCTGGACCTTCAGAATGGTCATTCAAATTTCTAACATTTGAGTTATGAGAATAAATGCATAAGGACATGGCAAAACAAAGGGTTTTTTTTCCTAGTAGACTAAATATTTTGGTTTAATTTAGCAGATGGTCAGACCTGGTCAATTATGGCCTTACTTTCACCAAGTATTTAAAAATTGAGATACTGAAATGCCATAAAAGTGTACAAAAATATTTTTACTAAATTTATACAATACCAAAATATACCGTGATTCTATATGTATATCTGCATGCTTCCCCAAAATTTTCTGTTTGAGACTAAATTTCATTAAAAGTATTTTCATGCATTAGAATCAGAACAGAATTTAGAAGATCAGAGATCTCAAAACAGCCTCAAAGCTGTGAATTTCCTTTTCTCTTAATCATCTAGTAATATATTCCAGGCTGAAAACACAGCTTTAGCAAGAAGCCACAGCAGTATAACAACCAGCAAAACTATTCTAGGTTCAGCACAACAATTTTTTTGGAATGCAAAAAAAAAAAAAAGGCAGAAAAGAAGTCACCAATTTCAATTTCATTGCGGTGTTCTGCAAACCTCAGCAGCACAAAGCAAATTCAGCTGCCCTCCACACAAAGTTGGGAAAAGAGAGGTCTTAAAAAAATGCAGAACAGACATAGGGAAATACACACATGCACTGGGCAAACATCTTGAGAAGCAATATGATGTTCTTTTATGAACAATATGGAAATGTAAGTGCATGCAAACAGACAAGTTTGATTTTAAACCTATAAAAACTAAAAAAAAAGACAAAAGATGTTCTCATAGATACTTTCATTACATCATCTCAACTGTACTTATGATAGGTACATGTCAGATTTTTTGACATGATCAAACAATACTGGAAAAACTACATGATGCCATAATAAATTATCAAATAGCAATAAATGCCTTCTCCTACTTTATATGTGGGTAATAGTTCTAAAAATTTAAAAGCAATTATTTCAAATACTCTATTTGGAAGTATATTTACAATTCAAGAACTAAACTTCAGAGAAAATACTGATATCAGTTTTGTGTATTTTATTTCAGCAATCTTTGAACATGAATAGTGTTGTATATTGTAAGTGTAGATTCCAGCAGTGGCTCCATTAGGGTTAAATCCTCCAGTGCTTTAGAGGTCAAGATATCTAACCCAGATACTCTGAATGAGTCAGTGGGGATACCAACCCCTTTTGTTTATCTCCATAAGCAATGCAGGCCTCTAGACATGGCTGTTCCATCCTGTTTTCAGGAAGACACCTGAAGTAGTTTAAATTGGTGATGCAAAAGACACTTGGGCTTAAATGTTCACATTTATATTTAGAATTAGAAATGCAATCAAGGCAGTTAACAAAATCCCACCAAATGCTACTGTCTTCAGGTATATGCCTTGCCTTGTGCTGGATATAAATACATAATTGCATACCATGCATATATAGATTAAGAAGTCCTTTTCTCTATTTATCAATCTGATTTTTTCTTTATTTTGTAGCATTTTATGTATACTTTTTCAAGGTTGCATTTTATGATTGCCACATATATTACTCTGTTTATACTCAGACCTATTTTGTTATGTTCAGAGAGAAAAGAAACCCATCACTAAAGACTAAGGATGGGTGACAATGGAACAATGATAATAACATCATTATGCAGTGTTTCGCCTCTTGTACCACCATCACTGCCATGTTTTTCTCTGATTATTTCAACTTCAGGAAAATGTGCTGCTTACTGTTTATGTCAGGATGGCAAGATTACTGTTTGCATGATTACAATATCAAGTATGATGTACGTAATGCCTGTGATGATAATACAGATGTACCCCTCAACCAGCTCCTGTCTTTAATCCTCATTCAACAGGAAAAAAACCCACAAACAAAACAGTAAGTTGCAAATTCTTGCAGCCTTTTATGGGCCTTAATCTTGTAAGGTGCTGAGTACTTTCACTCCAGTCCAACAGAGGCCTCAAGGACATGGATAGTCATTACTTAACTCCAGGGGAATACTTATGTGCTTATATTAAGAATGTACTAATTCACTTCACTGAATCACAGCCAAAGTGTGTAGTTCTCATGTTTATACTGAATCTGAGAATAAAAATTAAACAACTTCTTTCCAGGCTGAAAAAGATGCTTTCTCCTTCTAATTGATTACTCCTTTTTCCCTTTGAGACAGGTAGGTTGAAAATGTTCTCATATGAAAAAGAATTATTCTCGTTTAGGAATAAAACAATAGAAAGCCAAGAGTACAATCTTGTAAGTATTTATGCAAGTGGTCAAGACCTTGCATTAACAATGTCCTAGCTGAAGGCAAAGAAACAACTCCCTATCAGTGAAAATGCTATATTTACTTACTTATCTTTCTAATACAATCAGAACTAAGTTGCTCATAATTTATGTTTTTAAAATTTGTACTCAAGGAAAAAGCAGTCCAAAGTGTATTTATGATCTCTATAAATTCATCAAAACCCACAACAAAAAAAAGGCAACTGGTAAAACAGGATAAAGGTTCCGTTTGCTACATCTGACATGCAAATTCAGGCAAATAATGTACTTCCTGGAAACTCTGAGAAATTTACATCTCTTGGAAGAAGTAACTCTTCTTTGCAGGAAGTGTGAATCAAAATAAGACAAGAGATAGAGTACTTCAAAAGGGGAACTGAAGGCTATGCATTTTTTTCATGCAGAACCCAGGAACCCTTATGTGGAATCATAGAATCAAAGAATCACATGGGGTTGGAAGGGACCTCTGGATATCATCTAGTCCAAGTCCTCCCCACCAAAGCAGGTCTACCTAGAGCACGTTAGACCGGAACTTGTCCAGGCAGGTTTTGAATGTCTCCAGAGAAGGAGATTCCACCATCTCTCTGGGCAGCCTGTTCCAGTGCTCCACCACTCTCTCACCAGTAAAGAAGTTCCTCCTCATGTTTAGGTGGAACTTGTTATACTTAAGTTTGGGCCTATTTCCTCTTGTCCTATCACTGGGCACCACTGAGAAAAGTGAAAACACCTGAAAACATCTTAAATGTGAAATTAATACCTACAGGCTGAAAAAATTATGGGGTTTTACTGTTGCAATATATAAAGACAAAACTGCTAGTAATCTATAGCTAATGCTACTGGAAAAAAATCCATTCTCAAGCTTTTCATTTAAAGTAGAATGATTTTATAAACCTTGTTTTGTTTCTATCATGAAAAGCTTGTTTCAAATTTCCCACATAAGATACCCATTAAAGTACTCAGTGCAATGCAACAATGACAGTTTAGAAAATGTTTTTATACCTTAACGACCAATGCTGAATGGGAGTTTCAAAAGTAGTGGTTTCACCTGCAGAACATATTAGCCACTTACATCCCACTTAAGACCTATTTTTGACCTCGTATTCAGCATAAGCATAGACTGGGTCCTACTACACCTCTCTGCATTTAAAATGAGCTCTTTCTCTTTTTTCCCCTATCCTCATTCATCCACTCTGGATGAATGTATATGGAAAAGTTCATGCGATTCACTGAAGGAACATTCCACCACCTCATTCCAGTGGCAGATTTTTGCTGGTCTGTGGACAAATACAATCTGTGAGTTAGAGGGAATTTCCTGTCTCATACCTTTCTTACTCCCTTGTATACTTGTATACTTTATAACTGTGGTCATATTTCCAGCTATGTCTTACAGGAAAGAGAATAGCAATGTCCCAGGGAAGCAATCAGTATTTTGGAGCTTTTAACCATTATAGACAATCATAATACCTACCACCGCGCATTAGTAGTACCCAAATAATTTTAAAAAGGAGGTTGGTATCGGTATCTCCAGGCACAGCGAAGAGAAATCATTATCCTCTAGTTACCCAGAAAGTCAATGATTAAGCTGAGAACTGAACCCAGGACTTCTGAACATTAGGCCAGTCCACTGGTTGTTATGCCACACTGCTTCTGCCGTAAATCTATTTGATGGATTTTTCAGTCATGGAACATTAAAGGCTCTGCTCTTGTCTAATGAATATGTTTAAAGAAAACAGTACAAACAAAAGCAAATGTAACACTTAAATTATCTGAGATGTACTGCTTTGATGTCACACTTGGATAAAGGATTTCCTACTAGAGACCTATATACATGTATACATACTGAAAAATATTTTAGCCAGTACCACTAGCTGGCATGCTGGTATCTATTTATGTCTGAAAAAGGAACATAATCAGTTTTAGTTGGTTAAGTACAATCTGAGCCAACTTTTACATTATGACCAAAAGCTTGGCAGTGCAGTAGCAGTGGCAAGTAGCAGAAAATTGCTTACAGTGTTATTTGCCAGATTCCTTGAACGATTTACATTGGGTTTTCAAGAGAGTTTGAAGTATTAAAAACTTAAGATTTGAAAAGCCCTGGACTGTGGATTTTTGTTCCTAGTTGCAACAAGATGCACAGGAGAAGGTTATGATATAATATGATTGACTAAGTGAAGCATTTTTTAATATAAACCACCTGAAACATTTAGGAGCAATTCAGTTTGAACTAACTTTTTTTTTTAATTGAAGATTTGGAGCCAATTGATTTAAATGCTCAACCTCTCATGTCTACTTGTCTAAGATTCATGTTGACATTGTACTAAATATGGCCATACAGTTTGTATTCCAGATAAATTGATCTGACTACAAGCTTCACTCTTTAGTATAATTCTAACTCCAAGATAAATCAATATTTAATATCTACTGCAACAGCCCCAGCAGATAATTTTAAACCTTTTCTCCATCCCATTAAGTTACCTTTAAAAATTCTTTATACAAGGCTTCACAGATGACTTCTGAAAAACTAGTTTATGAAAAGCAGTCTGAAATTCATTAATTCAGATGGAAAGGGTTTTTTAATCTTGCTGCATTGTGCTGATCTCTAAATCCATCTCTGTTTATCTAATTTTCCTGCTCAGCTAATTTGAAGAGTAAATAAATACTTCCTGTAAATCTGTAACAGACTTTAAACACAAAGAAAAATACCTTCTACTGCTTGCTATAGGGGACAAGATACCCTTGTGGTGTGGACTTCTGCAAAACCAGGCTGACCAAGGCTCTCTCTGACTCCCTGAGGGGATGTGTATTCTGCATCATCAGGTACCAGCCTCCCTCCAGCTCCAACCTTGCTGCCACATCAGCTAAAAGAAGCTGTGATAAGCAGCAGTGGGCTGAAGCTCAGGCACCAGTCACATCCCAGTCTCCATTTTGAACACTAAAATCTACTGCTCCCTCGCCCCTCCCCACCCTACAATCTGATGGAGCAGCTAAGAAGGAGGAAAAATCTCTTCCCCCTCCCTCAAACCTCTCCTATGGCTAAGGCCCCCAGCGGGATAGCAGTCTTTGATATCAGACGAATGCAAACAGCAAGGCTCAGGTTTGCTGCTTCTTAGGTTTTAGAAACAGAGACATAAGAGGAATTTCAAATTATTATATATTGTGAGAACTGGAAGAGTTGGTGCCAAAAGGAAGGAAAGAAGTATATACTCTAGAGCTATCTGGCTGTATATCCACCCTTCAAACTATAGGATCTTCATATTCCTATCTGTGCTCTCCTTTACTCTTGTTTCCTACTCTGCGTTATATTCAAAGTGCAGTTTCACGGACATTGTATGCAGCAGTGAAGCTCAGTCCCACCCTTCACTCTCCAACATACTGGTTACCGACACAAAGAGTCCATAATTCTTTAAATCTTCTGATTCGGGTGTTACAAAATCACATGAGGTTGGAAGGGACTTCTGGAGATCATCTAGTCCAACCCTCTGCCAAGGCACGTCCTCCTAGACCAGGTTGGACAGGAACCCATCCAGGCAGGTTTTGAATATCTCCAAAGAAGGAGCCTATTCCAGTGCTCTGCCACCCTCAAAGTAAAGAAGTTCCTCCTTAAGTTTAGATGGAACTTCTTATGTTCAAGTTTGTGCCCATTTCCTCTTGCCCTTTTGCTGGGCCGCACTGTTTACAAGGTCATTCTGAAAACTCAAACTGTGAAATAGTCCAGTTTAAAAAGAGGGGAGGGAGGACTTTTTGTTTTCAAAGCCATGTTTTGCTGCTTTTACAGAAGAGTTGCTCAAATAGTTATGTCCTTGAGGGGGCAGTGAGCTGCAGCCAGGTTACTGAGAATCTTTTTGCACTCTGCCTCTGAAACCTGGATATCACTTGCCTTTCAAATCTATTGAAAATCTTCATCTCAGGAACTCTACCTGCTTTGGTTTGGTTCAAAACACAGCCTAAAATGGTCTGATCCTAAATGAGTTCTTTCATCACTAACAAAATAGAAATATTAGAAAAAAGAATAATGTGACTGATTAATCTATAATGCAGCTTTCAATTTTATCTCTATTCCTTTGCTACCTCCAACCAATCAAAAACATGATAAATTGTGTCTTTTGCTTATGGAAAGTGTTCAGCGTTTAACTTAGTTTGAACTGAAATCCAGATTTAGAAACAAAAGCGCAGTTGCATTACAAACATACCCACTATATAGCAAAAGTATGTGAAATAGTATTCACTTTTCAACATGCAAGATGTCAGTGGGAATTTTACTGTGGAAATTGTGTGCTATTCTATTAATTAATTAGGATGTGACCCAAAAGAGCAATATGAGGATGTTGTTTTCATGAGACTTTACAGGAGTCCCAGCAAAAGCGCAGTGAGGATAAGCAGCAGGGCCAAAAGGAAAGGAGACCCAAGCGAGCAGATCATTGTAAAGACTGCAGGAAAATTTCCTTCTCTCACATGATAAGAGAATGATGGAGACTTCCACTACCTAAACCATAGTCTGCACCACATCAGGAGCATTCCTAATACCACAGCAGTGGAGTGTCAGAACAGTTAAAGGATGAATAAATAATGTGGGTCCTGATTCAGAGAGGGACATGTGCTAAAGCCATCCTCAATTTAGCAAAACCTATATATTAGGAGAACTTAAATGGGATCATGAACAGGATATTAGGTGTCTTTTCCCCTTTTAACTGGATTCTTTATGTTCTCATAACACATATTCCCAGGTAGCTACAGTAACATGGCATGGATGGAGATAAAGGGAAATCACTTGGTAAACCAAGCCAACAGTATACTTAATCTCCTTCCCTTATAGATGATTCACACATTCCCTACAAATCTCCCATACTGCAGTTCACTGCTTTTGCCTGTTCATGGTAGTGAGCATATAGTGATAAACTATGGATGGCTTTTTCACTGAATGAAATGGAAATCCTACATAGGAGAGAATGTTCTATAGTGCAGAGGACTGATAGGTATCCCAATCCATATACTGTCAGTCTATAACTGTGAATTTTACTCAGTGTGTTCCTTGCAAAGAAATAGAAAAAATAAACCTCAGGTGAAAGAGGGTGGGACCAAGACTTTGCAGGAAAATAACTTTCCTGTATTTATAAGTTTTGGGTTATTTATGAAAGGAAACAAAGATTTGACATGCACTTCATCGATAAGACATTTGTCATGATCTAGTGTGATCTGTAGTGTCATATTGAAGAATAAAAACACAGGAGTTATGCAAAGGTCATGCAGGTAATCCCTTGATAAAGGGGAATCCCTTGGGAGGAAGAGTGCTGCCACACAAACTAATCTTATTCATGACTATTCAAAGAGCTTGAGTGGCATCAGACAAGAAACAGAATTCCAGCAAGGAGCTGGCAACTGAATGTCTTGGCAACCTGCTGAACTCTTGACAGACCCAGAAGTTTTACAGTACATGACGTGTCAGTGACTCACTTTGAGTACAGTTCTGATGCACATCCTTCCAATGATGGCTTTTATTCATACTGGTATCTGAACTACAGCAGCCTGTGCTTTAAAAGTGGAAGGGAACAAGCACGTAAAAGTAGGATGCACTAAGCAAGAATCTGCACGTATATGAAAAGATAGTTCATCTGAATGGGAGCCATATAATAAAATTTTCACTTAGCAATTTAACTCAAGGATGCAAAGAAAATGGCAGTGAGATAAGAATGTATCCATTGCCAGCTATCTCAGGAAGCCTTTAGCAAGATAACAGTGAAAGCATGCACCCAGCTACTGATCAACACGGGTCTGACATTAAGCCACAAGTGTCCACTTCTCTTACTGGCTGTTTAATAAATTGCTTTGGAACGGGTGAAGGTGAAGAGGAGATCTTTCCAAAACCTTGTCTCAATGTTCTCCCTCAGTTAATGAATGTCAGCAAGTGGAAGAGAACAGAAATTTGATATGTTTTTCCAGCCTTTCTTATAGAAGCATTTGCAACATGTTAGAGGCCACAGGCATAAAAGTAAAATACTGGGAAATTAATGTTGTCTGTAGATTTTCAGGATGTAAGCTGGGCAATTTCAGATTGTGGGTTAGGCATACTTTAGGTTTTAAGTAGTGTTATAACAGCTCACTAGGACTTGAACGTGATTTTAGCACGAGTAATCTGATGTTGAATACCATTTATTACCCTGTTACACATTTCCAACTGAGATAGACCTGTTTATGGAGTTAGTATTATGTGACTAGAGATGGACAAGCTATGTGCAGTGAAAAATTTATCCAACAAATATAGTCTTCCTTATCATTTAAAACTAGGATCAACAATTTCTATACATGTATGAATAACTTGTAAGTGTTCTAGCAATCTAGCCTTTGAGTTATGCATGACCTATGCACTTAAATGCTCAATAGCTTGCTGCTTGTGATTTATCCTGTAGTTGGTCACCTAAAACAAATTAGATTGTTTTCAATGCCTGACTCAGTAAGTATTGCAACATTGCCTCAATCTACCTTAAACTGAAAGAAAACCAACTAGGAATCCTCTCAACCAAAAGACCACCCAGCTGGTGGAAATCCGTTATTTCTACCTGTCAAATCCTGCGTCCATTAGCTTCAACACCTAAGAAAAAATGATGAACCTCTATCTGGCATACCTTTGGTAGGAAAAAGATGGCAGTGGTAAGGCATAGCACAGCAAGGCCTGCAGGACCCCTAGATTAAATTGCTGCAGAGTTCACAGAGCTGTTGTAAAGATCTATAATTAACATTGACACTGTATCAGGGGCTGGAAGAGCTCCCTAATACTGCATTCCTTGTTTGGTAAGCATGGAGTTTGAAGCAGGTACCGCATCAAAGCTTCTCTTTTTTTTTTTTATTAACAGGAGATAAGGAATTTGGGCATAAACAGCAAATGCCCCATAGTGCAAAAACGTCCAATATTCAAATAAACCCAGAGAAATAAAAATTCATTTGCATGAATATTTGCAAAAAAGAAAATGAAGGAAGGAATAAGCATGGTCAAACTCCATTGACCAGATTTCAAACAAACATTTGCAAATACCGTTTTTGCATTACTTGCTCAAGTCTTTTTGTGAGATAAAAGAAGACAATTTTACCTGCTAGCATGCTTATTCTTTTGTTTGAAGCAAAAGAGTTAAACCAGCACAAAGAAGCATAAAATCCCACAACCAGGTAGCTAAGTAAATGTCCTTCAACAACAGGGAGTGTATTTCAATTTATATACCTTTTGATGCAGCCTAATAATACCTGAGAAACAGGTGATATTTTTAATTTTAGAAAGTAATGATGTACCAGAGAAAGTAATCCAAATTTATCTTTACTGTACTTAATCTACTGCAATTAAGAGAGTTATATTGGCAATGCATTTTGCGTTTTGAATTTACTTAGAGGAATACACAGATTGGAAATAAACGGCAGTAACTTTTGTGGATGTCTCTGCTTGTATTTAAGTGTGAAATAATATGCAAATGTATTCTTTAGTTCTCAGGACAATTGAAGAAGTGATATGATAGGATTGTGCAGCTGCCATTCTGTCCCACAATTTAAATCAGTGAATATATTCCTATCCTAGAAAATTTATGTTTGAACAATAATTTTTAACCTATCTTGATTGTTTTCTGGAGAAGCATAATAAAAACATGGAATAAATTTCAGTAGATATTTGAAAAATCTCCTGAGTGTGCTTAGGAAATGTATTGTACATAAGAAGATACAATCATTAGGCTGTTGCAGTCATTCACAAAGACACTATCCTTTATAGCAAAACATCATCCTTTGGGAAAAATTATCCTTGTTGGTTTGTGCAAATTTTTCAGCACTCAGCCTTGGGACCCATTTTAATCTAATTCTATTCCTTTGGGATTTTTTGTTGCTCAAGATTTAAGGGAGAAGACCGAAATAGGGCAAAACTTTTATCCTTTTCACAGGAAATATCCCATGCGAGTGAAAAAGAAGTGTATTTGGCATTTTTTCTTGAGCTGGAAAGGCAATAGAAGAAAGGGGCCAAATCCCCTTTTTATTATTATTATTATCATCATTATGAGGTCTAAAACCTGCAGCTAGGCAACCCCTTCAAGTAGCCCTGACAACAGAAATAAAAAAACATTGTTGTGTTCAGCCGCCATACAAGCATACTATTAAGCATAGGTAGTGGCAAAAAGCTCTAGTAGCCAATATTCAAATGCAAAAATAGCTAATAATACCAAAAGAGTGTGCTGGTTTCTTTCCTGAAAAGTAGTACTTTATGGCCAAGTGCTCTTGTGAATGAACTGGAAGCATTAAAACTTTAAAACTTCACCTAATATGGGAAATTTCTTCACTATATAAATATTGTGTGTATAAATACTATTATTTATTAATAATTTACTATCAAACACTAAATAATGTGTGTATATAAACACACACACACTTGTATATTTATGTGTACATAGTTATTAAAATAATGTTTTCTGTAAATTAATTATGTTTAGGTGCATTTTCTTTTAATTTCTTACAAGTGCATCATGATTGGACTGGTCAAACTTTTTTTTAAAGTTGTAGTCTAATAAAGTTTTCATGATTTATATGTTGCAAAGATTGCATATTTTTCACTTAATTGATTCGATATTTTAATCAATAGACAAATAATTTAGATTTTGGTTTAATCAGCCTCTATATAACTTGAAAGACTAAGCATTTAGCTTCACATCTAATATGTTGGAACAGAGATGCACAAACTACCAACTTTATCAAGACAAGGCATTTGAGCAAAATGCTTAAAAACAAAGGTCTGCACAGCAAATTTTACATAGATGCAAAACTGGATCCATAGTAAGCTGGCACCAAAGCTAAGTTATCTGTAAATTTAGATGACCTACATATGCCAGAGATTTTGCAATGTTTCTTTTTGTCTTTTCACTGTCAGTTCCACAGTTTCAGCGAACATGTATTTTTAATGTGTAAATTTCAAATACATTATTTTTATGACTTTCTACACATAGCATACAAAGTAAATCTGAAAAGAAATATTAGTATGTATATTGGTAGGCAAGAGTGAATACTTAGGTGTAAATAGTAGTATTTGAGCAATAGCATGTGATCAATTAAAGGCTGAATCATATGTTACATACAGACAGAAAGTTACCGTTTCATGAGCAGCTTTAATATTTCTATCTCTTGAGTTTGAGGAACAAACTTGACATGATTGCATACCCACAGCTTTCTGCACCTGGTTCCCATTATAAACCTGGCCTTGATAATGGAGCTATGTTCTTCTACAGAGTTTAACGTTAGCAATGGTATTTTCCTCCCATAACTCTTATAACCTGAGTAACAGTGTTATGGATGTGCTTGACCTCTCTGTGTGCGTGCAGTTACAACTTCCACCTTCCTCACTAAATACATAGAGATCAGATAAAAGATTTCTTTAAGTACAGGTACAATTTCTAAGCCTGATTTTATTTCTCGTGATATCTACAAAAGCTAATGATATAGTATAGGCTTCAGGATTATATTGAATGCCAGATATATTTTCTCGTTTGTTTGTAATGGAAACATTTCTCTCTAAAAGATATGGTCGAAGACCCAGGAATTAATTTCTTTTTTTCCAAGATGCTCTGTTTTGAATTTAATTTCAAATTACATTTTAAAGTTCTAATTGTAAAGATAAATTCACTGCAAGACTCATCTGTGTCTGAGACATATTAAAGTCATTCAGCTATTCAAAGATGCATCTAATTCCTGATCAGACCTCACAATAGAAAGAAAAAAGAAAGAAAACCAAAAGAAGAGAATGCTCACTGTGCCCTACTGTTATGCTATAAATACACTGCTTTAGAAAACCAATGCAAACACATGAAATTTATACAAAAACAAAAATCATCAACACCTTGAGCTTCTTAAAGAAATAGCAGGGAATTCCCTGGCATGATATGCTGCCAAGGAAGTCCAGTCATAAAACACACAATACATTCTGCAAAAATGTTGCTTGGAATCATTACTTCTTCCCCCCCGTTCATTGTTATAAGCTTATATTGATTTGATGTTCTCGCTTATCTTGTCATGCAATTTCAAATATTGGAAGCAGCAGCATAAATAAACACAATTTCTCTAGCTACAAAACAAAATGTTTGAAGTCCAGCATATTTTCCACTTCTAATAAAAGGGGGCAGTATTACATCAGCTGAAATTGTGAATTGTCCAAATTGTAATAAAAAGTGCTGGGGAAGGATACAAAACTGATGAATTTCACTGAAAATAGACTGCTACTATATGTATAGTCACAAATCTGCTTGTCTGCCTTCGGGTAAAATTTACAGAGCTAGTTCAGAGAGACTTAGGCTCCTGCATTGCAGATACTGTACAAAATTTTTACTTGAGTCACTACTTTTCTTTCAAAATTTTAGGCAAATATTACACTTGATATAAGTAAAGGCATATTTTTCATGCAGCTAGGATAAGCCCTCAGCCTAAAAAGGAAACTGAAAAATTAGTGCACTTTCAACAATTTTTGGAATACAATATTTTTATATTCCTTTTTTTTTTCCTTTTTAAATAAAGGTTTTTCTAGAATAAAATACTAGTGCCCAAATATGTATTTAGGAAGTCAACTTTGAACACCCAATTAAAAAATAATTCCTTGCACCACAAGCAGATTACTGAATTGGCCAAACTCACAGCAAAGTATAAAGGGCATTTGTTTTGTAAGAATTATGAGGACTGCTGGGATTTGTATATGAAACTTTTCCCTATTCGGGGGCATTTAATTTAGACAAGTCATTTATCTGTTACAAAATGATGGAACTGTAAAGAGGTTGTTTCCATGCAACGTGTCCTTCTGAGTCTCAGAGGAAAGACTCCCCAGGGAAAGGTTTGTCGACTGAGCAGAATGACGTACTCAGGAAAAACACTTTCCCAGTTGCAGTGTCTCTTTGTCGAAATCAGCTTCTTCATTAGACAGATGGAATACACTCCCACTGAGTTGAATAAATTGCCTATATTCTTGCAAGAAAGTGAGACCACACTAACAGTTCGTCAAGTAAATCAGCGTCTTTTTTCTCTATATACAGCTCCAGATTTTCTATTATAGAATTGACATATATACTTAAATTAAATTATACCTAAGTGTAAGCTATATAGGGTGGGACCTCCTTTAAGTTGCAGTGAGAATGGAACTTGATACAATGACTACTGAGACAATGCCATAATAAAAGTAAAATGTTTGCAAAACTAGTCATTTGCTGTTGATATTGCTATCCATTTTTTAGCCTAATTATGAGGTATTTGCCCTTTAATTATAAGTAGAACTGAGAACTAAGAATTCAATGGAAAACGTTTATAGTTTCTGTTATGTCTCCCAGCAGACAGAGATATAAGCATTGACCTCTTATTTACTAGTTACCATTATTCTTCAATAAGAAACTAAAGTAAAAAAGAAAACTTAAGAAGGTAATGCAGGATGAAGAATGCAGGATGCACAAGTATTTTCTTAACGATGTGCTTCTTTTTTTAAACTGAGTTCAGAAATTACTTATAACAAGGATACTAATAACAAGGTAGTTCTCTTGGTGACTGTCTGAGAAATACTCTGAACTTGCAGCAAAGACAGTGTGACTCCTGCCTCATAGCTTCTCTGTCTGTAATACTGAATGTATGGGGAGAAAAAAGCTGGTAAAAAATGGTCAGCAACATAACCCAGTATTGCTTGCAATTAAAAAAAAGCAATACAATGATGGAGTCATTGCAGGGCTGTAGGCAGTCAAAGGGAGATTATGCATGACTAGTAACTTTTCCTACAAAGATTTCCTGAAGTGTTTTTATCAGGCAAAGTTTATACGCATGTGCAGTAGCTTTATATAAATGATGAAGCGTATCAGCTCCAGCGGAGTCGTTACACTCTATTGTGCCAATAATCCACATATTTAACAGTCCCTAAATACAGCAGACCATAACACCTCCAAAGGGGTCGTTATGGCTTATCAAGTCAAATCCAAGTGCCTAAATATGGATTTGATCAATAGACTGTAACATCTCCAAGGGTAAATAATATATGTTTTTAAGAATGTACACATTTTGCATACAAACTATGGTCTATATTAGGATAAATGATGTGTATTCAACTTGTAAAACTTAGATTTAGAAATAAGAAAGGAATAAAGACTCATTATAAGAGGTGCTAAAGTACCATAATTCCCAGGAAGTAGGGGGTGACTCATGTCATTTATTTTGGGGTCTAATTATGGTTTCCTACTGCAAGTACACAGTTGCCTGAAAATCTACAAAAGAATGGGAACAGAAAAAAAACATAAAAACATTCTATTAAATTCTGCTTCCTCTCAGATCACAATAAATGTGTTTTGTGGTAAGTAAATGTGGACATGGGGGTATATCCTTGGGTCTAGCAAATATGTTTTGGTTATTAATTGGCTATATGTTCTATCTTGACTTCATATATTGCTCACCAATGAAATAACACATTTCTGCCTATATGTTTTCTACAAAGACTTTCTGAATTGCTTTTGTCAGTCTTTTCATGCTTTATGCACAAAAAATATAGCTTACGGTCTTTTTTTAAAAAGTCAGTTATATTATGAATTATATAGTATTTTCAGGTTCATTTAAAGCCTTAAATCAAAGCAAATCTAGGTAATTATGCTAGTTCAAAATATTAAAATAAATAAAGCAGTTCCAGAAATGCAATTTTTTTTTTAAGTAAGCATTCTTTTTTGTTGAAGGTAAACAGCTTGACTGGAAAAAAAAAAGTCATATCCTCTAAACAAAGCCAATTTTTGTATGATTCTACTTTTACTTGTATCACATGGAAAGAGATTTTTAGCCTATTTTCTGGGTTTTTCTAATTCTCTCCCCTTCACCAGTGTTTCTGTTTACTCTGTGAAACCACTGACACAGTTACTTCTTCCCTTTCCTCAGCCAGACTACACCTTGCCAGTCCCACGTGGGGTAGAAAAAGTCAACTCTGCTATGATGCCTTTTTGCCTTGTGTGCACTGTACTGGCTTTGGCTCAGATAGAGTTAATTTTAGTTCACATGGTGCTGTGTTTTGGATTTGTGACCAAAACAGTGCTGATAACACAGGGATGTTTTAGCTATTGCTCAACAGTGCTTCTACAGCATCAAGGTCTTTTCTGTTTCTTCTGTTGGCCCACCAGCCAGAAGTCTGGGAGTGCAGAAGAGGGAGCACAGCCAGGCCAGCTGACCCAAACTGACCAAAGGGATATTCCACATTGTAGGATGTTGTGCTCAGCCATAAAATCTGGGGGGAGGAGGAGGAAAGGGAAACAGAGTTTGGGCATTTGTCTTCCCAAGGAACCATTACATGTGCTGAAGCCCCCTTCCCTGGAAATGTCTGAACATCTGCCAACGGGAACTAATGAATGAATTCCATATTTTGCTTTGCTTGTGTGCACAGCTTTTGCTTTGCTTATTAAACTCTCTCAACCCGTGAATTTTCTCACTTTTACCCTTCTGAGGCCGTTTCCCATTCCCACTGGATGGGAGTGAGCAAGCAGCCACCTGACGTTTGCCTGCCTGCCCTAACCAACAATATTGCACAAACCTAAATGACTCTGTAACTGGATATGTCCATAGAACGGCCTCCTATCAAAAACACACCTTAACCTTAATGCTTTAGCAAATGACAAAGTTTAACTGTGCCAGAGTGCTGCATGTTTTTGTTTTGGTCTTTCTGATGAGTGAATCTCTGTGAGCACTTTTAAAGCTTTGTAGGAGATTTTTTTGAACAGCAGAATATAAACAGAAGCAATTTTCAGTACTGTGTCTCTAACCAAATACAAAGCTTTCTGAGATTTAAATGACACATTTTCAAAGAGGTCTAAGCCCAGGCTTTGAAGCTATGTACATAATTTTGTAAGCGCAAGCATTTGCACAACAAACTATTACCAGCTATCTGAACTTGAAGACCAGTAACTGACCAGAACTCAATAGGTTTTTTTTAAACCAGCTGCAGGCAATTAATTTGTCATCTTTTTCTGGTGCTGACTTCTAGCTACTCATTTATAGAAGTCTAATTACCTGAAGCCAATTTCTGAAAATTTGGTCCTGAAAACATAGGGTCCTGATTCTTCAAAAGAAACCAATCCAAAATTGCAACTAAGTTGCAATTAATTTGAAGTTATCAAAGCTTCACTGGGATTATGACAGAAACTATACACAATCTTCTTGTCATACAATTATTGCAAAATTATGTTTTTCTAATTGAAGTGATCTATCATTCTTCCCCACCGGCATTTTGATCATCCTGCCTAGCATTTTTAAAGTAAAAGAAATACATAATAATATAAAAAATGAAAGGGAGAAGGTAGAGGGGGGGAAGAAGAATATTCTAGAATTCTGTTTGTGCAAAGGATGCTTCTGGTTTTAAAGTATTTTATACTTTCTATAAATATAAATACATTCCCATAGTATTCTTGACTGACTTAATTCTTTTCTTTACAATACAGACTGGGGATATATCATCATTTTAAATGACTGATTTATATCTTATTCTTTTGTAAACCCTGCCTCTTCTTCCATCTACAGAGAAGGATAAGAGCATATCAATGTTAAAACCAGAGTACATATTACAACTTTTTCCAGCCTTAATATTTTACTCTATAGCACATGCTATACTATATATACCACTGTTACAATAGTACATAGTAAATAAACCTAGTAGGATTATATAAAGTCATCGAGAGATTTAACAACATATTTCCTGGCTGCCTTTTGATTCTTAGGTTTGAAAAGTTGCAAGTGCTACCACGAACACTGTCCCCATAAAAGTTAGCATTTGAGGATGATGTTGTTTATATTTGTTAAAGAGTTCCAATTGACTCTGTTATATTTGCAAGTAATTTTTTTTTCCTCTGCCTGCCTGATGTATAACCTCAATCTGGAAGCTGTACATCAATCTGTGTAATGCTAGTAACCAGCTCAAAAAAGAAATTTCAGATTATTCACTGAAATATTTACTGACTCTGCTTTAGAAAGTGAAAGACGAAATAGAAACTTGTTATATTGAATACAATATGCAAACATGGTACTGAAAATACTCAGGGAGCAGACCTGAAAATTGAGTGGATGCCATTTTTATATTTACTTTTCAAAGTAAAATAAAATGTTAAGAATTCTTTTAATAGCCCTTACAGTGTATTAAATATTTTTAAATGTCAAGCCACTAAAACTCATTAAAAATATTTTAAAGTTAGCATAATTTTATGAACTCTTAATACTGATAATAGGTATGACATTTATTTTATTTTTAAAACTTAGGCTTTAGTACCCTACCTCTTAGTTAAGACCAACACTGACTTTACAATTACAGTATTGCCTGAACTTGGCATGCTTGATCAGTTATTAATTTCTATATTTTTTTATATTCTGTCAAACTGTATTAAATGAGTTTTTCAATGCTGACATTTAAACTAATGCTAGCAGAAATAAATATTTATTCGCCTCTGACTTTGACTTGGAAAAGCATTGTTAATCCTATGTGGTAACAGTTTAACAAATCTTCTTAATAGATGCTGAGCCTTTCTCTTGTTTTGAGTACTGTAAAGAACCTATCAAGCAAAAATATAAAATGTTGATTAAAAAGAATGTATGGGAATGTTTTATGGGTCTGTTTACATTTATTTGCCTTTCCATGCCTTGCTACAATCTACTTACCAAGTATTCCCATGTGGGTTGAGAAAGATCAGAGTACGATCAAATTCACAGTTTAAGATATAGTTAAGTATTCTGCCAAGTCTTATACTCATCCCAGACTAAAAATTCCTGTTACTTTTTGTAGTATAATATAGTTTTTCCCTCTTTCTCCTAAGATAGAAAGGACCTACCCTCTAATATACCGATATATCACAGAATTGTCATTAATGAATTACAGGCATTGAAAGCTACCTGTTTTCCAATTATTATTTTTTTTTTCAGCAAATAGTCTGAAACACTAGTTGTTTTATAGGGTAATGAATGGGTGATTTTTCTTTTCATTCATTACTAAATTGCATCATAACTGTTCCTATTTGCCCATGTCATAGTCATCACTGGGGTAACACTTCCCCTTTCTAGTTAACTGGAATAAGTATTGTAGTATATAACTGATTTTGTGTCAGTGGTGAAAAATAACTTGTGTGCTGTATTTTTTTGCAGCATAAGCCACCTCTAGGGAAGCTAAAAGAGGAACATTCTTCATCCAAAGGGCTACCTTATAACTCAATCAATTACAAGATTCAGTGTTCAGTGGTTCTGTTATACATACCTGCTCCTGGAGTAGATCTTGCAGACCTTGGAAATGCCACAGAGCAGGACATCACAGATAGAAAGAGTTTTCCAAGAGAATTCCTTGTCCTCTGAGCAGTCCTTAACGTGTGTGTGGTAGAACCTGTTCCTCACCTTTCAGATATGATCCCAGCTTGCTATTTTGTAAACTGCTGATGTCCTGCTTGGTCTGCTGTTGGTCACATTCTCTCACTACTTTCTCTCATTTACTGTTTTACTGTAATGCCCTATTTCATTTTATTGTTTGAAAACTATGGCCAAGATTCAACAAAGAACTTTGATCTCTAATTTCCCATTGAAAATAAGAGGCAAAAGCACTGTTTTGCGCCCAAATACTTTGTTGCATCTGAGTCATAGATTCAAGAACATACAGTCACATTCAATACTTAACCATGCTAGTACATAGCTGGACTTTTTTGCCATATTTATCAATCTATCCATTCTCAAAAGCACAATTTAAAATCTAGTGACCACAAACCACAGTAGCTTCAACCAAGACATTGTCCACATTGTTATATGAATGCTTGTGGCTTGTGAATGTACATGAGTGCACAGGCCTGCTTTTTTCAATGCTGTCACGTAAACGTAGAGGAGTTTGTAGCGCAGGATTGTGAAGTGACAAGGTGTGTTTAATGTGAAATCAGAGATGGCTAAAAGTTCCAAAAAATAAAGTTTATAAAAAAATAAGAAGCTATTTGCAAGGAAAAGAAGAATGAACGACAGATCGTGTAGCAAGGGGAGATATTACCTTTTCATTCCTGCAATTGTTTAGACTCATGTTATTCATGGAGGGCAACTTTCCATCAACACCATGCGGCTGCTGTTGCTGCTGCTGCTCCCTTTGGATCTGCTCTCTCATTTTTCGAGCCTCCTGAATGGCTTTCATTACTGTGTCCTGGTCCCCAAATAGGGCAGGTGAATTAAGACTGGAAAGGATATCTATAAACAGAAAACACACCTTATTTAGGTAATTATCCAAATTAGAATTCAGGCTCACTGAGCTCCCCTACTGTTAGAGCTGCACCCAACTAACACCCAACTAACATCTGCAAGGAGGATTAATGGCAGTTGTTGTCTGTTCAAAGCCTGATCTAATCTATAGAGGTGATTGATAGGCCTATGCGCTTATTTTGCTGTTATAAATACAACCACTGAGGTCTTGGCATAGCGTGATATGGTGGTATCCAAGCATACTCATGGACTCAAAACTGTGTTTAAGACAAACTTCAGTGGGAAGCCTTTGAAATATTAATAGTAATTAATAAAATGAACAAAGATGGAGAAAGATGGCCATGAACGTCTATGTCAAGTTTTACATTTTCTTTACATTTTCTTTTTTGCCATCACTCCAGACATTTAACTTTCAGTTTCAGAAAGAACACCCACAGTTACTTTTGTTTACACCTTAACACGAGTATAAAGGGAGGATTGGGAGGAATTAAGATCTTACGACTTTACCTGAAAAGAATTCATACTTTAGGCATATCTTTTCTAGCCATTTCCCTGGAATGGTCTATGACTCCAAACTGATACGCCACTTTCTAATGTTAGATAGTGCAATTAGAGCTGGAAATAAATTGACAGGTAGAACATCTATCTAGCTGCAGAATATATCCCAAGTGTTTTGAGAATGGAACAAATCATAATTTTTATTATACTTAATATATGTATTTAACATATCTGTTCATTATTCACAAGTGTTTCTATATATTTTACAAGTACACTTGAGCTACCGATTGCGAATAAATGGTCTGTAGTATTTAGTCAGTGTTAAAATTTACTATTTGAACTTTAGGGCTGATCATCTACATTTTGCAGCTCTTGATTCTGTTTCTTGACTGGCTAAGGTAGTCTTCAGACATAGTTTTCAGATCAATTTTGTTTCATTACTTAATATACTTCATATACTTAATAGGCTTTATTTCTTAATTAATCTTGAACACAGGTCAAAAATTCTTATTTTCAAACATATGTTGAAATTAACATATTAATTAACGTTAAGAATTAACAAAGTCTTGACAGATGGGATGAAACAAATAATAAAAACCATGAACAAATAATAAAAAGAGCAAATAATAAAATAAACTGGCTGGACTGAAGCCTTTCTGTCTTTGTTAAAATTTTTCTAAGATATTCAGTATATGGTATTGGTAAGATGAACTTAATACCCAGAATGCAGAGGATTATATTTATTTTAAAATGCTGTTCTGGGTAAAACTAACAGTATATTTGGGCTTATTAGCTGAAAACTACATTTGGAGTTACCTTCCTGCCTGGCTTCTGGTATACTGTAAACCATGGAGATACTGAATGTTCCCTGCCCCCAGTTCAGCAAAGTGCTTGAAAACTTGTTTATTTTAAGGTATGTTACACTGCTGCATTGAATGTACATAAGTCCCATGAGCCATTATGTGTGTATTTCTAGTATCTTGTTGGGCTCTATGTGCATGTGAAGATAATTTTTAGTTTGTTTAATGCAGAGGTCAAAATTCAAAAGTTAACTTTGCATGTATACACCCAATTGATGTCTTTGGGGAAGATACTCATGCAAACCTATTTTACACATTTTTATATATACATCTATATTTACTGACACTTTATGGTATATGTTTGTATGTATGTATATTTCTTAAACAATATATTTATTTGGTATATTTCTTTAGATGCACATCACTACTGCATCATTTTGGTTACTCTTGTAAAACCCTGGTTTTCAAGAGTTCTTTGAAAATCTTTCCTGCTTTTTTCCCCCCATTTTAAACAGAAATGTAGGCCCAAATATCCACTTATTTCAGAAGCAAGTGTGCTCAATCTGAGAATTCCTGTAGAAAACTTGCCGGTATTTTCCTTTCCCCAGGACAGCGTAATTACCTAAAGAGGATCCTCTTCCCAGAGATCCGCCGAGCGGGCTGGGGATGCCACTCTTGTTTGTCACTGTCACAGGACTGCTTTTACTGGCTGGGAAGAGGTTCTGTGTTGGAGATGTTGGGGATTTGACAGGTTCAGCTGTTTTTGGCCGGGCTGAAAGATTCAGTGGCTGGGCTGCTTCATCCTACAAGAGTTTAATGTAAAGAACTATTAGGAAAAGAAAAATGAACACATCCTTTTGCAAGCTGCACTTACTTTACACCTCGAAGACAATACCACACTCTCCAGTAATAATAACAAAAGAAGCTAATTATCCGCCTCCTTTAAGATTCAACGAAAGGAAACTTCATTAATTTCTCTGTGTTATGCTTCTATTTACATTAACTATGTGGCTGGATTGTTCTTTTTGCCAAATTAAAATTTGAATTAGCTCACATTACAGCTTAATTTCCTAATGTGTTTTCAGAGATCTAAATTAACCTAGGGCATTTACAAAGAATTATTTAAAATTTCCAGCAGCTCAGTAATGCTTTTGCATTGGTTCTATTTGAAATGTTCCTGGCACTATAAAAATAAGTTATGTAGCTTATTTTTAAATGTATTAGAAACCAAGGAATCAGAAGTACTTCTATGAAAGAATCATTTGGAAACACTGACAGTTCTTTGGCCCACATTTAATGCTGCTGCTAACTTATACATTCCATGCATCTTATTTTGAGTGCATGTTTTGTTTTGTAAAATAATCTATGCTGTTGCTCCACAATCAAAGACAAGAATTTAACTGAATTCAAATTCCTTGACTTACTACAGTAATGAATGTATCCTATACGCATTTTAAAATATAATTTATTTTCTATCATTTAATTTTGTATATTTTACAATATTTTATTATTCAAATGTCACATATTTTTGACAGATTTCTGTAAAAATCAAAAGTTTTTTTTTCACATAAATGCTATTCTTCTTCTTATTTGATATTTCTGTAATTATTTCTGTATTCTGTAGTTATTTTTGCTGCATTCAACCTTTAGTGTATCTGTATGTTTATTGGCATAAAGACAAGGAATATTTTTAAGGATATGTAAATCTAGTATCAGTGTTTCTCTATCTTTTGATTCCTTTCATATGCAATTATGGAATAAATACTCTCTGACATATATCTTGCTTCAGTGCTATAGGAGAGTAAGTTTTCCCAAGAAATACCTTCACTTTTGGAGGAAGGCTCATTTAAGAAATTAATTTCTCTCATCAATGTAGATATTTCCAATGTAACCCTCTTCCCATTCTTTGAGCTTATTCCTTTTGCTTAATATGTTAAGCAAGACAGATCATTTGGAAAATTGTGAAACAGTGATTTTCTGTAATTAAAGAGCCAGGTAAGACAGATCCCTCATTTAAAATATGCCCAAAGCAGAATTATGCTGGATATAAGAATATTGTCCATATTTTAAAACACTTCAAAGCTTAGAAATATATGTCAGAACACAATAATATACTACATTATCTCCTATTTTCCATTCTTCTTACTGTCAAGCAGTGATTTAGCAAAGTACATCTGATCACACACAGTGCATTGAACAAGAAAATGTAACAAACAGGTATTTATAATACCATCATATCTCCAGTTTTAAACTGTTTCCATAAAACTACATGACATTTTTATTCTTCTTGACCTTGCAATGTGCACAAATGTCCACACCTGTTCAGAGTCCAAGGGAAAGCAGAAAAACAAAGGCATAAGGAACACAGTCCATTCCTGTGCTTTGTGGCCACGTTTACATGCAAGCTGTTTCTTTGCACAAATACTAAGTGGCTTCAAATAATTTTTGCGAGAGTTCACAGCCTCTCTCAGACTATGAAGTTTGCCAGACTAGCTATTGAAAGCATGTACACATACAAATCTACACTATCATACCCAATTTCTAAATAATTTTCTGCCTAGCATTGATACAATCATGTGAAAAAGACTCTAAATCCTGCCAGAACCTATTTGTTTGTACTTCATAGACAGTATTCTCATTTCTGTGAGGCAACAGAAAAGCTGGAAAACATTCAGATCAGTGACATAAAAAAAACTATCATTACTTTTTGAAAGATCTCACTCCTGTAAAAGAATTCCATTACTTCTATAAATAATGCATGTAGTATATGTAAACAACTGTTTAAGAACAGAGAAAATATAGAGGATTTGTTAAGCAATGCATAACCATCAAAACTTTCGGTTCTTATAAAGGTAACAATTCTCAAATAAAACATATAGGTGCTAGCACTTGAGTGTTTTTATACTAATAATTAATTTCTTCATTGGCCATTGGCATTTGTACACATGAAGAACTTGTAGTTTTTCTTTAATATTTTCAAAGCAATAGTGTGCTTAATACAAGCAAGAATAAAAAGGCTTCTTTTTTATTAATGTATGTTTCAGTCCATTCAAGTTAAATTATGTAGGGAAACCCCCAAGAATTTGCATGTGGTCAATTCTGTAATAGGACTCAGCTGGCCACAAAGCTGAAATGATATTGGCCTTGGTTCAAGGAGATATGTGCTTGGATTTAACCAGGGAAAATTTTACTCATATAATAAAGGTTTGGTTTGGTGTAGATCCATTTGGCTCACTCACTTATGAAATTACTTTTTTACATTAAAGTAGTCAGTAGTATATTCTCAATACCATAAATCACTGGTGTTAGGTATCACTATACTATGGCAACTTTGCTGAAACAGTTGGGTTTTGCTTTTGGTGGCTTCTGTATTGACCATAACAAACTCTGCATATGTGGTAAATTTCAGTGACTGCTCTCAAGCCTGGTATTGAATTACAAGAGCTAAAATATTAGACTAATACACATCTACAGTTAAGTAAAGTGAATGCTTTGCTAAATAAATGTTAGATCTGGCCATAATGGAATAGTTTTTATTTATTAGTACTCTCAGCCTAGCAAAAAAGTGTCATGGAAATTTATCAGCCCAGGCAGAAATATCTACTCACCCACACTTTACCAAGATGATTGATGATAATGAAAAAACGAATTATATTTTACTCTCGTGTCAAAAAATAAATTAAAAAAAAAAGAGAGACCCTCACCTCAAGTGAGTAAAATCTTCCAAGACTGATTTGAGGCTACGGACTGTGTGCCTGTAAGGTGTTAGCAGCTAGCAAAAAGATGCATTCTCTCCCTGTCCACAATCACAATATACCTTCTTTATATGAATTTTAATAGTTCTGCATTTATAGCTCTATCATTCAAATAGGTAAAACATCTGAATGTTGCTGGTTTTCTTAGAGTTTGAAGCACATTGTTTCTCAGCGTATTTAGTCTCGTGAAGTTCAGAACAACCACGGGAGAATACATTAATAAAAGCCAGCCAGTTCCACCCAAAGGTCCTAGCTGCACCACAGATTTCAAGGGGGGCACGATGTTCATTTCAAGCTGCTGGCAAATGCCATGTTGTAGCTGCCTGATTCCAAGCAAGTGAGAATAAGCAGGCACAAGCATTCGGCAGTGGCGCAAAACCAACAAGGAGCAGCCCGTTGTCAGCAGCTGCGTGAAATCAGCAAAAGTCAAATCAATCTGTAGTGACATAATGTTTTCCCCAGAGTTCTGACTTAGATCTTATTTTTATGTGAGGCTTTTTCCAAAATTGTAAAATAAGTACAGCTAAAGATTTGTAATATAATTAAAAGATCTACGGTCTCTCTGTTGCCTTAATAATATAAAAGGCCACCATATTTTAAGATACTCAAAAATTTCAACATGAAACAATTGTTGAAATGGATGCCATTTATGCACGCTACTAGAATAAAACTGCAATCTTGAAAATATCACATTTTACTGATGAATCTGTTGTGCTGCCTGTGGTAGGAAGAGGGATGCCTGGTATTTTTGGAAGCAAGAAGTGAATGTTTTCTCTTCCCTTCTCTATACTGATAATACAGCACTAAAACTGAACATTTTATTTGAATATTGAAGAACTTTCATGTGGTTCAGATTCCAACCGTAAAACAATTAAATAGACCATTTAATTTCACTGCCCTTTTCAGACACTGACTTTTTCTTTACTGAAAAATACCTTAACTTGAGTTACCGGGCTGGTCCCTCTCTTCTCATTTTTCATCCCAGTGGGTGAGAGTGCCCCTGTTGTATTCGGTGGCTGGGGAGTAGATGGCATTTTGGCTCCAGGAGAAACTTGCATGCTTGCCAGCTGAGCTGCATACAGTTGCTGGAAGACAAGAAGATATACAATGTATTCCTGCAAAATTCCTTAAAAAAGAAGTTGTAAATGTACATAATTTTTATTGCTCTGCTGTTTCTTTTCTTAAAGGACTTGTAGATTATTTTTTTTTCCAGCACTTTCTTGTTTGTGGCTTTTCCCTTCTCGTTATTTTCAAAAAGAAAAAAAAAAGACTGGAAAACTCACACACACCCTGATATATTTTTTCTTAATTTGACATTTAGCTGATTAATTTTTTTTCCTTCTGACTAATGAAGGTCATGGTAATGACCAAAAGGTTATACTTGGTGTAAATATTAAAACTGAAATTGGCAAAATTATAAGGCTATTTATGAAAAAGAGGTATAAACCCCTGTCAGAAACAACGTTTCAGGTCTTTCTGTTCTTATCCAGAAATTACCCACCAATGCTAGAACCCTTATTTGGAGCCAACATTGGATTCTTTGCTACTAAAAGGCAATGCTGCATCTTCTCTAGATAGTAATGAGGGTCAAAATGGACAACAGAGTATGTATCCACCCTCAGTGTAAAGCGATTGTTATAACTTCTATAAATGCTAATAAGGAAGGTAGACCTTAAAATTTCCTTTAAGTAGTGATGAAAATAGAGAAATATGCTCATGGAACTTTTCAAAAAGTTCAACTGAAACATAATAAAAGACTTGTATATTAAAATAAACTATTCCTACCAATCTAAAGTGTTTACTGAACAAAACCAAAAAAGGTTTAATTTCCTTCCAGTGACCAAATTTAAACCCTCACCTTGAATTAACATCAGCAATAATTCTTCTACCATAAACAGGGAAGATCCTAATCCCTCTTCTACACATAAATCTATATAAGCTTTGCCTTATTAGTGAGAAAAAAGCCAGGTGGTTTGTATGTAATTTCCAACATTACTATCATTCAGATGGACAAATAAAAAAAATTACAGTAATCAAAAGCAGACCTTTCAGCACATGTAATTAAATGAAAGCTTAATAAAGAATAATTTGCAAGAGCCAGATGTGCTTATGTCATAATTGTTGCTTTCTTTGGAACAATTTTTCTAATATAACAAGCCTCCACAGAAATGAAAGTTACACAATACTGTAAACTTAGTGACTCAGTGGCTAGACAAACGTATGAAAGAGGGGCAGAGTCAGAACTCTGGGTGACAAATGAAAACTTATGTTTGTTTGTTTCCTGACATTCCTTTTCAATACCACATAGAGGCTACAAAGGGATCACACATTAATATTTTGAAACCAAGGGTGTTTAAATATTTTTGGGTACGGTACTATTTTTTCCTATAGTAGAAAAAAGCTGAAAAGAGAAAAAATTCCCAGTTCTCAGTGATGTCCTGGAAAATGAAAATGAAGCATTGTATACAGTAGTAAGTGGGGATTTTTTCCCCTTCTATGATCTTATCCCTTTTAGCATATTCTTCAGATCAGTCTATGCTTGCTTAATAGGATGCTCTGCATATGTGAGAGTAAGAACCACATTTCACAAACTTCTGAAAGCCAGGACATTCTCAGCTCAGAAATAACCAGGCACTGCACTATGAAACAGATGATAAAATAAACCTGAATACAATTTAAAAGCAAAATCCAAAGATTATAGTGATTTCTCAGTGTTTTGTACTTTTCTGTTCCAAATAGGAAAACTTGGATGGAAAAGTTCATGGGGACATCACTTACCAGCTACCATCACAGGAACAAGAGACTTGGCTTGGGTAAAATTATTTAAATTTACTTCTGATTACAACATAGTTAGGTGACGAGAAACATAGACAAAACCTAAAATCCCCCATCCTCACGTTTTTCCCAGACTCAGCTTTACTCCTTCATTGCTGAGTCTTCTACCTGAGTCTTCTACCTCTGGCCTGGCCAGCAGGAATGTTCCTCACACTTTTCCCCTCATTCCTCACTGTCTGTACAGCATTTTGCCCTTTCTGGAGAACATGTTTCCAGAGGTGCCAACAGCTTGGTTGTCAGCTTCAGTGGTGCCCTGTGTTAGGGCCATTGAGGAATGGGCAAGGTCCAGCACACAGCAGCCCTCAGCTGTCTCCTCTCACAACCCTCACCCTGCAGCCTCCTCATTGCCAGCACCTGGGCACAGACACAAGGCATGCATGAAAATGGAGCTTGTTAGTCATGACAAGCAAGCAAAGGTGTGTTTATTGTCTCTAAAAGCTGCGGCCTTCAGTGTAGCTGTATCTTGAACAGAGGAGTCAAAGAGATGCACAACACTCGTCAGAGGAGGGCTCTTTGTTGACATGGTACCTGAGCCCCAGCAGAACTGGCAACTGAAATGTCCACAGCACTTTAAGGGCTACAGGAAACTGTTTGATTTTGGAAATCTAAATATTAAAAGCAGAATAAAATTAGAATTACACACCGCTCCCCTCTCAGCCTGTTGAAGGCTGTATTGGCTGTACTGCAAGTAGTGTGAGGAAGAAATGTTTCTAAACAGAGATAGAGAATAAAAGAAATTTTGTGATTTGTGTATGTGTCTGTGTGTACAATTCATCAACAGGTTACTCCAAGGTCATAGCACTGGCTTTAGCCTGGCCTTTCTATGAATTTGTTTAATGCCATAAAAGCAAATGTAAAAATAAGGAACAGCAATTATCTTTCTGGTTTGCTTAGACCAAAGCTTTCCACAAACTAGTGCAAATCTTGAAAGAATTTGCACTAGTGCTAGCGACATTGCTGTAGACCGGGAGGTTGTGTAACTACTTTTAAATACCAGCTTGTATGGGGAGCTAGCCAGTCTGGGAAAATACGTGCAGGCCACTCTTGAAGGGTTAAAATTGATATTTTTGCAAATGCCACTGTTGTGCCTTCAAATGGCAATTTAAGACCTCACATTGAGATGGTCAGATTGTGCAGCTTTTATTTGCAAAATTAAGGAGGGGAAAAAAACCCAAACATTGAATGAATGCTTATTGTTAGCTTTTAATGTTCAAAAGCAAAAATGTCAATGGATTTTTTTCAATTGAAATTCTAACCTATCAATGATTGAGTAGTGACTAAAAAAATTAACCTACCTCAAACACTGAAACATATCTTTTTTTCAATGTATGTCTAGCACATAAAGAGAAGAGCATTTCATAACCCTTATGTCAGCCACTGACTCAGAAGGCTCTTCATTACAAATTAGATATTCAACCTATCAAGTATTCATGATTGTTTCAAGAAGTCTTAAAAATATATAGCCTGGTTTTTATTTTTTTAAAAGGTCACTAAGTTAGATCCAGTTCCCAGCATCTTTTGCTGATTTTGAGTTACTGAGTACTACTGCATAGTTATCAATTTTGAAAACCAGGATACTTAAAGTACGTGAGCAAGGATGTAGTTTTACAGTTTTCAGAACACGGTTTCTTCTAACATCGTGATCTGACACTGAGGAGCAGGATTTTCAAACTCTGCAAGTCTCACTTAAGGCAATGGCAAGTGAAGTCTCACATTTAGGCACCTATGAACTTACAGGCTTAGGGACTTAAGCACTTGTTACTGAAACTCTATTCCAGCTGTAATCAACTGAAAATCTGAGGGGAATGTATGAAAGTTGGAGATCACTATGAGTCTGAATGATGTCCATCTATGTAAAAAAAAAAAAAAAAAAATTACAGACAAGCGGGAAAGCACTGTACTCAGCATGTATAGAGTACAGCACAAGTACATGCTGATTTTTCACCTGGAAACAGCAAAATTCATGCTAAGCCTTTGTTATGGCTTAGAGTTACCAACCAAGAAGAACTGAATAACTAACAAAAATAATAATCTGGGGGTGATGGTGGTGGTATTTTCTTCTTCAAAAATTGCCTATGGAATTTAATGGATTATTTCCAATTCACTATTTAGTAAAAAGTATCATTCATTATTTAAAAAAAAAGTTAATAACAGAGCATCTTGACTGATCCAAATGTTAAAACCTTTCTTAAGACCATCTAAATTTCACAAAGTCATTGTGAGATATTTTCATGATACACGAGGATAACTGCCTTCACTGTCAGTGTTCAGTCGTGCTTTGCCAGAAGACACATACCATAGGCTTACACATCCCTCTCACAGGTTTCAAATTTTTTTCAATTATTTTTCAACTATTTTTTTCAAATAGCCTTCAGTAATCAAAATTCATTCATTAGCCCATATGACTTTTTGCCTGCACATAGGCCTGTGACATTCCTAGGCATGTGTTCTGCTGAATGACAGATACTCGCTTCCTAGGCTGCAGCATCTGTCTAAACAAATGAAGAAAGGTGAAGAATTTTGAGAATCAAAATGTTACAGAAGTAACACGTAGTGAGAAAAATAGAATGGGCCTTAAATCAATGCAGTTAAGGGAGATTTGCACTGACAACAACTTGTAAATTTTGTGACAGGCTGTTTTACCACCTAACACAGAATTACGATAATCATAACCTTCTTACCAGTGGCTCGTCAATGACAGGCCTTATGGAAAAAGTTTATTTAGAGAAGATATTTCAATAAAGAGAAAGTGATCAACTGCTGAATAAGAGAGAGGCAGTTTCTTTAGATATATGAGCTGAGGGAGGAAATGGAAAGAACAGTTGCATTTCTATATACGAGAACTAAAAGGCAAGGGCAGGAGAAACTTCAACAGGCTGTGTTGGTAAGGGAGAATTTGGTCACAGCAATGGTAATTAATTCAGATGTTATTCTTACCAGCAAAATTCTGAATAAACTATAGCAAAGCCATACGTGAAACAGGAAGATAAGAAAAAGAGTGGTTGCAATAATCAGTGTAGCAGATAAGTGCAGGTGATGGGGGCTGTCCAATCACGATGAATTGCTATGGATGTACTTGGAAAATGGCCCACAAAGAAATTCAGTAGAAGGTGGCTTGATTCAAGTAGAAAGAAGGAATCTGTTCTAGAAACATTTACCCATTTATTTTGTTTTGCTAAAAGACTTAAGACCAAAATGAAAAGAAATTTTCCTTTTTGTGTTATTTTGTGTTATTTCTCCTAAGGTGCTAGAATTTTTATTTTTTTTTCTCAAAAAAAATGCTAAATTTTATGGTCCCTGATTATTCTAAAGTCTTCCATTATACAAATGCAAGTCCTATGTTACATCTTCAACAAATCCATTTGCTACAGTAAATGAAAATGAACAATAAAACTACTGAGAATCAAGTGAGAATCCTTATTTGTCAGCATTTTAAATGAATTGTGCAAAGCTGAAATATCTTATTTATAGAGATGAAAGTTCAGCTATTTAGACAATGAGTAATTTAGTTTCTAAGGATGAAAAACGCTAAGGAGTGACTGCAAGTGCTGTTGAAATCCTGCACTACAAGAGGTAATGCAGTTATTTTTTTCCATAGTATATTTAGTATGTAGTGTTGCAAAGCTATAATTCCAGAATTTTTCTTTCAACTATATATCATGCAATAATAATAATTAGAACTGCCTCATCACAAAGGGTTTTTACAAGCTCACCAAAGCCAGCAACAACTTTACTATTTCCAGCCCATGTTTCTAAAAAGAAGCTATCCAAAACAAGCCCACCTTCAGTGGGACTGCTCGTTCTTTATTATTGGTGCAGAAGTGCTTAAAACAAGCTTAATGTCAAAGACATTAAAGGAAACAGAGTCTCCGAGAAAGTTTTTTTTTTTTTTATGTTTGGAGGAAGAATGGATTTGTGCTAAAACCCATGTTTTGAGTATCACAGATAGTAACTATGGAAATAAAGATTTCAGTGCTGACCTGAGCTCAGTGATACTGGTATAGCCTTTAGCAGTTCAGGCAAAGTAACCTTTTCAAAAAATGGTGCAGAAGCATAAATATCCTAGTCAAAAACTTCACATCTTAATCTAAGTGCAGGAACCATTTCTAAAGTAATGTATTTATTCTTTCCTATTTTTGTCTATAAATGTAAATTTTTGAATCGGGGTCTCTTTTATATGAAATATGCTTGGTGACTATGCTACTGTAGCACCAAGGTAAGAAATGGGAAAATATATTGGAGATAGATAGATATACACATATACATATATATACACATATAAAAAATTGCATGGTTGTCTGTCTTTTTAAGATATTTTAAGATGATTTTTAATGCAGATCCTTAGAGTGAAAGGTAAGTTAACAGAAAACGACATCCAGAACACAAGGCAGCCTAAGTAACTCATCAGCAGCTTAACCACATGACAAACCCAGGGGCAACTCGAAGGCAGCTACTGCCTGCAGAGTTTGCCAAGAAGCCAGATGCCATCACCAGAAAAACACCTTCCGCGGCTCAGCATCTGTGTCTTGGGAGTACTCTCTACACAAAAGGGAAAGAGAGGAGAAGAAAGAGGAGAGGTGCATATAAAATTGTTAAATGAAATACACAAGAAACCCTTTTTTGAATTTAAAAATCTAAAACTTGGAAAAATCAGAGCTTTTGCTGATGAAAACAATACTCCAAATTAATAGATAGACTATTCTCTGCTAAAAGTGTATATTTTCTTTTGTTTTATAATATATGTGTGCATATATTATAATTAAAACAGTGTATTTAATAAATTTGTTTTCATGAAATTTTTATACCTCAGGAGCATTTTCTGAGTTTGTCCTGAACGAAATGTTAACGAATGAAAATAAGGAGAGTTTTACAGATTTGCTAGTACTATGGATCAGACCGTCCTCTCATTTTCACACGTGCCACCACATGGATAATAGTAGCTTATTATTTAAGAACCAACAATTATGCATCAACATAACTCACATGTTTATGCTAAATAACAGCGAACTATTTGGCTTTACATGTGTATATCTGAAATGGTGTAGATCAAGTACAGCTAGAGGAAGTTGGAGTAACAATTAGGGAAAAAGTGCTTGATTTAGAAAAACTATAAATAATAAGTAACAATACACCGCAAAACCTCCTTTTTCTCTTCACAATCTAAGTGTCATAATATATGTACACAGTTTCTTTGTAACAGCATCGTTCCTTTCTTTCTCCTGTTTCTACGTGCCTAACTTATCCATAGAGGACATAACTTTCCGATTTTAAACACCCATATATCATCTTACAGCAGAGTCTGCTCACTGTTACAGAGTGTGAATAGCCTCTACTTCTTATAATAATGCACCAAATACCTTTGCAAAAAGATGTTAAGGTGTAACACGAACAGGCAGCTAATGTATTATCATAACTAATGTCATAATAACAAAGATTGTTGCAGTGATTATTTATGCACTTGCTGGCTAATGTGCTCTCAGATTCATTACAGCCCAATATGTGCAAACAAACTAACTGTATTTGTGAAAATACAAATAATACATTCTGTAGTCACAGATGGAGTTACAAGATTTCAGTTTTCCCTATATGTTTAAGCGTGCAGCTACTGAACAAAAAAATTCTTTCTCAGCTACAAGAAAGATTTTACCAGTTATTCATATTCATTCACCTCAGCTTTTTTTTTTTTTTTTTAACTATTAACACCAATAATTTCAGTGTCTGTCAGTTGCTAGTCTGTATATCGTCAAGGGAAATTTTTATGTGACCTTAAATCCCATTGAATTCCTGCGTCCTTAGAAGATACGCATGCCTGTTTTGCTTCTCTCTCAAGCTGCAAAGTAACAGATATCTAATTTCACCACTGATTGTCTGCTGGTTCCAACTCCTTTTACTGGCCACAAATTCATTGTACTGCTTTAGAAAAAGAAAAATCACTTTCATTGCTTCCACTGCCCTGCTGCCAACCCATACCGAAAATAAAAGAATCTCTACACATTTTAGGTACTGCAGCTTGCATTGTAGTATTGCAGAGTCAAGATCCTTATGCAAAATAACAGCTTTATTTTGTTAAAAGGGCCTAACTTTAAGTGGACCATGGAATATTTATGGCTCTCAGTAGTCCTTTGAAAGAGTTATCTTATGTTTTTATGCCGATCATGGGTCAGAGGTTCAAATCAGCACTTCTTTCTGTCACTCCTTATATGTTTTACTATAATTTACAGCTCAGCAAGAGGACTCATAAAACAAAAGTGTCTATTTTACTTCAGCAACTAATTCTAGCTAATCAAAGCTTTCCAGCAAAACAACCCAGCATGAAACTCTGCGTGGAAAATATGCAGAGAACAAAGCGTTTTGTCAAATAACACATCTCATGATGTAAACACATATGTCTCTTATAGGAAATTTTATCGCTTCCACATTATCGGCACACAAAAGGAGCATTCTTGTCGCAGACCTGGTGCGACTGTGGAGCCATCGTCATTGGAAACAAGAGCCTGATTAGGTTCCCACACAGATATGAATAGATTTTCTTTTTTTAGCGTAATGCTGCCTTTCTTATTTCTTAAACAGACTAGTAATTGTGGCTGTAAAAACAGTGAATTGTGTTTGGACGACATTTGTTTCTTCATATTTTTTTAGCTACCCAATGACACCAATTATCCCATATGGTTGTCCTCTTCTGGAAAGTCTGAGTTAATCCACAGCTGTGAAGATGAAGACGCACCCAGCAGGCTCTAAATCTGGTGGGTCTCTTGTCTACTAATAAAGTCCACAGTCTGCTGGACAGATGTTAACAGGATCTGTTAAATAAGCCAGTGACAAAGTCCCAAATTTCTGCTGTGGAAAACAGTTAGCAAACCATATCTGTTCTTCATAGATTTTTCATTTCTCCCTCATCTTGTGGAGAAGCAAATTTTCATTACTTTAAAGAAGAGTCCCACAGCACATTTAATAGTCCTGCTGAAAATATGAATGGACTAAATGATCATATTGGCAAGTATTCTGAGGAAATGATAGACCTTTTTGTCCTTGACTTATTCCCACACTATTATTTTGTTTGGTTTTATTCATATAGTATGGACTTGCATTGGGATAACCTGAGTAAGTATTGCCAGCTATAAAATATCTGCTTCAATTTTTACTGTAATCGAAATGTAAACTGAAGATAAAGTTACCATTTGACTAGTTTTTCTTTAAAAGTTATTAACATTGCTTATTTTTAAATAAAGCATTTACAGGGAATATATTCTGGCCTAAAGGCTCATGCTGATGTTCGGGACTGGAGGGGGAAAAAATGCAGAATGAGAAGATGAAGATACCTGCAGCAAGATCCATGTTTAGATACTCACTCACTCACGTCTTCCCTATTCCCACCTGCTTATCATCACGGCCTGACAGCACAGACAACCAATCCCAAAGTCTCTCTCAAGTTACAGTTATGTAAATTTGGAAAAATCCTAGAGAGCTAAAATATATTTACCTATGCACTAAGGAAATAGCTTGCCTTCAGGCACATGTGCACTAAGGTGCTCTGAAGATCATTTCTGTTTTGTTTGAAAACTGTATTTCTCATTGTTTTGACCTCATCCTGCTTTTATGTAATGAAGTAGAAATGGCCATCAAAACAGCTCACTCTGCTTCACTGCCTAAATGCTGGCAACTTTCATTTAGGTATTGTTCCTGAGATCATGCTCCTTAGAAATCAAGCGGCATTGATTTAATTGAATTATGACAATTAAATACAGGCTCTCAGCAACTGCTTGTTCACAACCTGTTTACTTTAAAACTGTGGGCAGAGCCATGAAAGAATGGTTACAGCTCAAATAAATTATCAATCACTGCAAGCAACTAAGACAATGTATATAATTTGGCATCTACAGTTGCCTCTGTAGTATTGTATTTGTTTCCCCTTAGGAAGTAAAGCCATTGGTTTATTAGTTTTACAGCACTTTTACAAGCTCCCAAGATAAAATGTCACCTCATAATCCTATGAGGCTGCTAGGAAGTTTTAATGAGATAGCACCAAAATTGTGAAAGAAAAGTTTCGTCTCTGCAAAAAATATGAATTAAAAAATGTATCCTAAACTTTTTACACAATTAAAGTTCTGACATTACATTAGGTATCTCACATCATCATAGCATATATGTAATTTTGTCTCAATTGAAATAAAATACTCAGCTCATAAGTGTCAGAGTCTGTGATATTTAAATGAGACTTCCTATTCCTTCCTAGTCTTGACTGAGTCAAAAATCTAACCCTGTAAATTGTAGGTACTGGTCCTAAGTTCCTCAGAGAGAAAATTATATTTCTGCCATGTCAGAAAAAAACAAAGGGCAGGCTGAAAGTTGACCAGGGGGAACAGAGTAACAGCTACTAAAAAAAAATAAATTAAAAAAAAATCAAAAGCCTTCTGTAGCAAATACAGAGCTCTTGCTTTCTGAAAAGCAATTCCCTTGTGAAGCCATTGACTGAAGGGAGAGGCAAAAATCCTCACTGACTTGGTGGTTGTGTCTCACCTCATTTCACTTTTTTTTTTTTTCCTTTCCAAACAGACTGAGTGTTGGTCTGGTGAGAATATGATGCTAAGCCACTTTTCCTGTAGAGTTTTTAAACTGGGCCTTTGAGAAAGAGTTTGATACAATTCAATGACTGAAGTAATACCTTTGTCCATCTGAGCATTAAATGGCCCATTGAAATACAGCTTAGTTAGAAAGAATTTCAGTAAATGGTGCTTTCTAATTTTTTTTTTATTATTATTATTCCTCTCTCAACAGATTACAGCCTGAGTCTGAAAATGCAGTTCAATCACTTTTGGTTCCCTCTCAGGTCAGGCCTTTAGCCAGTATTAATTAAATATAACCCCTTTAGAATATTGGAGGTTAAATGAGAGCAACAAACTGGTCGTCTTCAAAATACTACCTCACACTCTCCAAAAAGCTGTAATCTGTTCGGGAGGGCCCTCATTTAAACACACTAGTCTTAACAATAAAAATTTATTTGGGGTGGGGAATCCATGCTAAACGCTATTTTGCCTGACAGCTAGTAATCACAAAACATTAAACACCTATTTCCATGCAATATACCATGTCTATTGTGTTTAAATAACACACGTCGTAAAGGAAAGTGCTGCAACAGACAATTTAGGCTGCAGCAGCACATACAGCACAATTTTCAACTTGATAAAGTGAAACTATAAAGAATCAATGCATAAATCAGACAGCTTCCATACCTAATATTCTTCCCTGCAGCTATTAAAAGTTCACATTTCTGTCTCTAGTAGGCATGAACATTAGTATACCTCCAATTTCATGTCTTCAGTCACATTTTGTTGTCTGTTCCATACAATTTGATCAGACCATGAAATTGGAAAGTAGCTGAAATTGTCTTTTTTTCATCTTAATGATTTTAAATGAGAAAGGGAGGTTTTCCTGTAAGTTATTTGTTTACCGCTTTGTAAAAAGTTTCCTAAGTTTCCTATTCATAACAATTTTACTATTAAATTAGTTGAAAGAGAGCTTTTTAATACAGAGCAATTAGTCTTGTCTTTCTGAACATGACTTTACTGTAAATACTCCTCCTTGACTATCCCTTTGTCCCAAGATTCCTTAGAAGAACGCAACCAAGCGATAATTCAGCATTATTGCTGCTTCAGTGCACTAATCGCTTAAAGAGCAGCAAGGACCCTATGTTTACTGCCACAAGGCTCCTACAGCCTCTCGGCCTAAGGCAAGCTCCCCAGCCCAGCAGCATCCAGATGTCAAGAGGAATACCCAGGTCCTGATGCAGCACGCCGCTCCATTCCAGTATGGCCTAAACATCTGTTTCATCTGCTGGCGTACAACCTGCTGAATGCACCGAGGCTGCTGCACAGAGTCCAGAATTGAATGAGGATGGGAGTGAAATACTGCAGTCACAGAGCTCAGTGTGCATATCACTAAAAAAAAAACCTCTATGCAAACACACAAATGAGCACGAAATATTTGGAACCCCAAAACTGGAGTTTCATAATTTGCTGTCTCAAATGGAGACTAAAAATCTAGACAAATAGCAGGAAGAATAATGTGATAATATTAAAAAAAACTATTTTGCACACTATATGCTTAGACTTTCTTCTCCTAATGGAGAAAAAGGCCATAACACCTCAGCCTCTGGTTTTACTATTTTTTTCCCTGGTTTAATTCTTTATGGCATAAGAAAAAGACAAAAGAAGAAAAAGCACAGAAGTATACAACACAAATTGCTTGTTGCAATTATAACAACTGCTCTTCCTACAAAACGTGTAAAAATGGGGTGAACGTAGGCATCTGTTCCATACTTATAATTTTCTATAGATAGTAACTCAGGGTATTTAAAACAATAGGCCTCTTTTAAATAAAAGATAGGAATATATAAACATTGACATTTTATCTTGAGGCATGAAAAAAAAGCAAGTATTTTAGTTGATCTAGATTAAGTTCTGACAAGGAATGAAGGCATGCTAACTGTTCTCATCTCTTCCGTTTTGTGTATCTATTCTCTCATACTTTTGCTAGCAACAATAACAGAATAGCTGCATGCTACCATGCAAATTCTGTGAGTCATTTATGAAAGGGAGATCAAAGCCCAAACTGAGAGTGCATATTTATTTTTTTTTCTGTATTTTTTCTCAAGCAGAGGACCTAATGAGAGGTTGTTTAACTAGGACTCTTCCACGGCAAGTGCAGAGCAGGAGCAGTCACACAGTGCAACCTCCTGGCTTAGTCTTTTTTCTGGCCAGCCCGGGGACACGGCTCATCTCTGTGTGCCAGGAAACAAGAGCACAGAAGGCAGGAGGGACTTTTTTGTCCCACCTCTGCATGGGGTTAGGTGTACCCAGGAACAGGAAGTATCCCTCAGACCTTCCATTCAAACAACCCCCCGTGAACCCGAACAACTCACCATTTTCTCTGTGCTGATTGTGGAGTGGAAACATTGCTACAGTATTACTACAGTATCTGAACTGGGTATATCTGAATACAATCATAAAGTATTCATATTAAAGATAAAATGTGAGCATTAATAAAATCCTCTATTTTAATAAAATATTGTAAATAGCAAGAAAAAAAACCAAATGCCACAATATGTAAAAACTTCATCAAATGTCTATAGCCATTTCCTCTGTAGAAGGAGAAAAGAAATTGACTAAAATCTTTCTCTTATGCGCAAAGATTTGCATTTCTTCATATAATGCTGCCAGATTACTGATATACTACTTTTTGATCAAAATTCTCTTACCATGCACAGGAGAGGATACAACTGGCTCTTTGTGATTCTTCCAGATTATATGTTGTACTACACAGCTTGGAAATTGGCAAAAAATCTTGAATTTTTTTTGTGATTTTACAAATTAACTGTGAGACAATCTGCTTAAAACTATTATGCATTTGATACAGAATTAAACAGAAAAATAAAATATTAATTTGTTTAAGCCTTTGGCAGAAAAACAGTCACAGCAAAGGACAACACATTGAAAAAGTAATTTCAAGTTTCCAGTGGATAGCGTTGCTGGACAAAAAAATGTGAAATGTTGAAGATAAATCTTTATGTGATTCTATCATGCTTGCTTCTATAAGAATTATCTTTTGGCATTTTTATAGAATGAATTCTACCTCATCAAAACTGTGGATGGTGCTAAAGTTAAGACAGTAAGAATCTTACCTAAGCAAAGCAAGCAAGTATGACGAAGCATAGATCCAGAGACACCTACAAACAAGGCTCTAGAATTTTAAACTCATTCTCCTGTATCCAAGGAAATCAAACTAGTAGCACTTATTTAAAATAAAAATATAAACAGATCTATCAGGAAAATATGAAAATGGTTGCATCAGAGCACAATTTTTTCATTCCTTTTACAATATCATAATACTACCTTCTCTGGTGATACTGTAAATCAAATTATTCATAGAAAGAATATAAAATGTATTCTGATATTCTTTTAGAAGCTCTTTCAAAAAAACAGTTTTAATTTCTTTCCACTAATATAAAATTTCTTTAACAACGAATGTTAGAGGTCTCTATGAAGAGCAGTTCACTCATGAATTCAGACACTTTCACACACTTTATGTGTAGAAAAGTCTTCTCAACTAAAGCTAGTGCAAAAAGAAGGAGCTGCTTAAAGAGAATCCCCGTGATAAGGAAAATAAAATTACATGATTGAAATGCAATTAATTACAGTAAGTTTGCTGAATGCATGTTAGCTATCAAAGCTTATCAAATTTTGCATTTCAGAATTTCATATATTTATTTTTAAAAAGTGTTAACACATAGATGAGCTTCGTGAGAGAAGTCAGGAGTTTCATTCAGGTTCATGTCAGCAGGATTACAAGCAATTACGAGTAACTGCTTGTTAAACTGTGTGAAATGAGTTGGTGAATGAGTTTCCTAGTAAGCACATGTCCATGTCACTGGTATGAGTGCCAGTAATGTAGACAACCTTAGCTGAAGGAGTCTAAAAATGTAATTATTCTCCTAATCCTAGAGGGGATGAAATCGGTTCAGGACAGAAGATGGTTGTGCAATTGCTGCCTGTAGTGTAGACATTCTAGGTTTGTCAACCTGGCAGCAGACAGAAAAACAGCAGTAACAGAAAAAGAAATCAGGACAAGGAAAAAATAGGTGGCACAGAATTTCTAGAAACATTTCTTCAGACTGGCATAGGTTGGTGGCTTCATTCACTATCTGACTAGCCAGATGGAAAAATTGTCAAATCTAACAATTGCAGTAGAATTGTAAAGACACAGAACAAGAAAGTGCTCACCTACCACTGCTAATCATACGGAGAGGCAAAAGCAATACAGTTAAATTTCTACAGGCTCCCATGATAGAATAGTGAGACACCATCCCAATAATAAAAGGATGCAGTTCGGGAAAAAAGGAAGAGTCCCATTTAAACCACCTCTCTCAATTCCCATGTCTGAATCCCCACCTTGTGAGAAGGTGCTGAGGCATCTTCTGCCTTTAAGAGCTGAATTTTTCAAAAGTGCTGCTTGGTGTTTGACGCTGTAATGTTTTCCTACTTTTATAAGAGACACAGAGAGTTCAGGTGGTTGCTTGCAGCCATTTGATTAGTTTCACTAGCCAAAATGGACGAAAGACAGGGCTATAATAAATATACACTGGCTCTACTGATCAGGAGAAGCTTTATCAGTCAGCTGGGGCACATCTGGGAAAAAAGTCACTCAGGTGCATCTCCAGCATCCCATTCAATTAACATTCCATTAAAAATGGTTTGTCCCTGGTCAGCCTGCTGCATTACCTGATAAGTCAACATATTTTAAATGTATATTTAAATGCAGAGAAAACACTGAAATGTTTTCTTTGTAAAGCAGAAAACAAGCCCAGTTTTCAGGTATTTTAAAGCATTAGAAATAATTGTGCTTTACAGACTGCTTAGCAGATCTCACACGCTGATCTTTTACTATATATTTAGAAACTTTCATGAACCTTCAAGGAAAATTAGTTTTTTAAGGAAGTGCACAGAAAATTATGTAAAACATAATCAAATGGGCCTATAGAAATTACATCTAAAAAAAATTCATATTTGTACCTCAAAACCAGGTAACTGGGAACTTATTATTACAAATTCATTGTAAGCTGATGCATTTTACATAAGTAAATGTGAATTTGTGTGAGCCTGCCATGGTTTCTGAACTGCAATGGGTGTGATGGTATTTCAGCAACAGTGCTGGGACCAGATCTAAATGGTTATGAGACCTCATCTTAGCCCTTCCCTAAGCATTGAAGACTCCAGCAGAAGAGATGGTCTATACTGGAGTATAGGCCAAGTAAATATACTTACCATGGGTAGCCTACATATGTGTTATGTAATAAAGCTGTAGTCTAGTTAAACCTGGTGATTTGTTCTCATTCTAGTGTGTAGGACAAATGATGCCTCTTTTTTTAAAGGACTGTACCTCTTTTATTTCTCACTTCACTTCCAAAAATGCCAGTGGAGACAAGACTCTCACTATTCCTGCACCTGAAATACTTCTTAATTTGTTTTCATACTTAGTTATTTGCTGTAATTCATACACAACACCAAAATATGTTCTTATGTGTTGACTTCACTAGATTTTGTGAATGATTCCTTGAAGTTTTGAATAATCCCTTAATACTGACACTTATGCATGATGTGTTTTTCTTGTTGTATTTTCTTTTTTTCAAGACTGATATGCAAGCCTTTTGCTGTGCCCCACAGCCATATGCAGTCTACATGCTGAGTCTTATGAATAGACAGATGATTCCACTACTTTCTATGATTCTAGTTTGTCAATCATACGGGTTCTAAAAACATCACAGACCAAATACACATCTAAGACAAGCAGGGGATTGGAGGCCATTCCTATGTCGTCATCTACAAAGACTATTCAATGATAGCAATATCTACACACTGATTTGATGATTTTTATCTCATCTTCTGTGAATTTCCCTTTCTTTCTGAATTGGGATTGAAAAGACTACTCTCTTATAATCAAAGACACTCTGAAATAAGGCAGGCGATGATATCTTTCCAGTCCGCATATCTTTAAGAGAATTCTTCTGGTTCTTTTGAGCATGTGTGTGTGTGTGTGTGTATGATTACACCTACAAGTTCTCATCTAACGAATTCTTATTCTTAGAACTTTTACTGCAGATGAAAGGGGAGTTATTAAGTTTCCTTATTCTGCAGCAATTAGTCAGGAAGGAGTGATAATACAGAAGAGTATTATTTTTCCAGACCCAACTTAAAAGGCATTTTTGTCCTTAATCTGACTGCTGCTAAATTCCTAAACATCCAAATACATTAACACCTTCACAGGAAAATATCCTTCATGTTTGTAATTTGTAACCAAATTAAGCAGCTTGCTCTATGGTTATCAGAAGTATAATAAAATTTCAGAAACATATTCTCTTGCAGCTAATTCCTGTAAGGCATACACCATATATGTTTCTGGAAAGCCTGAAGGAATCTAACTGCCAGCTCAGAGTTTGCCTCACAGTCAGCTATTCCCCAAAGGGATGCTACAATTTTAAAAGAGCTTTAAAAAATGTGCTCGTCCCCTGATGGCACTCTGTAGTACTGGTGCCTCTGGTGCTCTGTCAGTAAATGCAGCAGTAACTTATTTGCTTCTTACTGGCTTCCGAGTGAATACATACTCCAGGGAGTGAGCTTTGCAAAGCACAATTATTTTAAAATAGAGCTTGGGCTTTCAGTGAGGGGCAGCCAATGGTTAAGGCAGCAAAAACATCTTGTTGATGCTGGGGGCTCAGCCTCCTCTAGTCACTTGGGCTCAAGCTTCTGCCTTGATACGGGCTGAAAAGACAAAGGAAATCTCCTGCAATCCAGGCTATAAGGATGACATCCTTTTAAACATACAAGTTTCATGATAAGTGAGTTTATGTCTGTGCCATTTATGATCTCAATTGTATATTCTCCCTGGAACAGAACATATGGGCCTGGAAGGCAGCCATTCTGCTTGGTAAGATCTAAAGGTGCAAAAGACAGGAATCACGCCAGGAGCCTGATCCCTAGCTGCCAGACTGAAAACTCTTCCCTCTTGGGAGGGGAGAGCAGGAACGGGATGGGAGCATTTCCCAAGGCAGATGAGGGGTTGGTCATCCGAAGGGTACAGAAACAGAGCTATGCCAGACTGGGTGGCATAGTGGCTGGGTGGCTAGTGTCCTTCCTGCAATGGGGGAAAACATAAGCCCAGGACTGAATTTAGGCTTGCCACATCCAGGATAAGCACTAGAACTGCTACAGACTATAGAAACAGTCTCTTTCTTAAACATTTCTATAAATTTTTTATTAAATCCTATGACACTGTTCCATTAAGCAAGAATGAGACTAACAAAGACATGCTGTTTAAAGCAGTCATTGGAGATGCAGGACATTAAATGGGTGAGAAAAGGATCTTGCAGCTGCAATGCTGCTGTACCACGCTGCTTACTCTAGCTAATGCTTTTGTTTATTTGTCTGTCCTTTTTTACTCACTTGAAGAGAACAGGGAGACTTCATCTCATCTTGACCAGGGACGCTATTACTGCGGGAGCTAGGAAAAACCTCCTGGTCAAAATTTCATCAGAATTGGTATTTTACTGCAAAGGTCTCAATTTTGATAGGCTGTCTTTTCCTATGAAAATCACTTTGCCAGACAATTCAGGGCTGAAATCGAGAAGGAGTAGGAGAAGATGGAGTATTAAGAAATTCTGCAAAGAAAGGAGGTCATATGGTAAAATATTGACTCGATGACATCATTTTCATTGATACTGCCACTGATATAACTCAACTTGATAACACAGATATTACATACAGGGACATAAACATTCAAATAGGGAAAGGCACAAGTATAATTATTTCATTGATTTTAATTAAATTTTCCTAAGTATTGCAAGGTTGGCATATTTTTAATTTTATTTTCATTAAAGGGCTTGCTTGGTCTCTCAGAGCCCTAATAAAATCTTCTTTCAACCTCTTCCCTTCCTCTGCTACAACCTAAATTTCTAAATAAGAAAAGGACTAAAATATTCAATTTACTACTTCCATATACTGAAATCTGCACACGCCGTTCCCTTAATTTAGGCCACTATTCACTGTATCATAATAAGGAACATTCTGTTAAAATATGCCCACCTAGAGCTCAGTAGTCTTTGAATGCTAGATAAAATCATTCTATAAGGCTAATGAAGACAGAAACTCTGCCTGTAACAATATTAAGTTTGTTTTCTCTAGTGATTCGAAGAAGTGAGCAATCTGTCAGTAATACATTGAAGGAAATTACTTGTCTTGTAGGAATTCCTGCTGACAGTCACTCACTCACAGTGCTGACCCAAACATCTATCCACTGACAAACAAATTACAGTGTCTAACTTTGAAAACGTAACTAGCTGGTTTTAATTGTGGTGGGTCTCACCAAATCTCTTTTACATTTACCCAATCCCCATTCTCTGCTATTTTTTTAAAAGAAAAAAAAAAAAAAGGAAAACCCCATGGTCTTTGGATTTGAAAAAATTATTATTGCCTATATCCGAGAGTGTTATGTCAGATAAAACTGTTAAACTGTGTCTAACCAACATTAAGACTGGCAGCCCTGCCAGTTACTGACTGGGTGAGTGAACACATTACTGAGACAGCATTGTAGAAATTAATTTTCTTCAATAAAGTGATTTTTAAGGCTCATATATTTCACAATCTAAACATATGTCACTGTTTCATAAACAAAATAAATGGATTAAAATAATACATTACTGATATGCTGACACATGGAGATATTTTAATTAGAAATACTTAAGCTGTGTGATATTTAACTGCTATATTTGTTGAAGACGAGCATGCATCATTTAATAAGACATAAGGCAGGTACATCACTTTGCATGATGTGGTACCAGAGTGGGACCAAATCACCTCCAGTGTGAGCTATCACTATCAGATCACATTAGCCCCAATAAAAAATTGCTTTAAGGCAACATATAGAGGAAACTTCATAAGAGCAGCAGTCCACTAAAACAACTTTTTCATTGAAATAATAAGTCACCAAGATTCCAATTCCCGAGAATAATATTTCTTCATAAAAGGCCACATTTAACATCTTAGCTATTTAAAGGCCGTATTTACATGACTGTCGCATTACATTGGCCTCTTTCCTGCACATTCTTCTTGACTTACTTTAAGGACCAGCACTAAAATAGCTGAGGAAAGCAAATGTCAACTATGTCCTGAAATTTATATGTGTGAGAGAATTGGAATAAGTAGAAATGTAATATATTGTTTACTGTACCAAATGCCCTCTGTTCTCTAAAGGTCAAAAGCATTGTAACCTTAGAGTTACAGTTTCTGATTGTTCCCAGGGTTAAATACATTATCAAAATTAATGGTTCAAACCCCTCAACCTTCAGATATACGAGTATTCATGCCTCCATCTGCTGAACTGTTCAACTAAAAATAGCATTCGTTGGCCTTCCCTCTACTAATATTGTGCCCCTGAGGCAGGCTATGCAATGCTTCAGCAGCACACTGGATCCACACCCAGCGGTATAAGGAAAGGTCATTTACTTTGTCTGCAGTTAGAAGAGAGTATGGAGGAGTAAGATAAGATGAGGGGGGGGGAAGAAATTGACAAATACGTGTTAAGTTAAAATTTCAATCTTTTTTAATGGATTAGAAAAACTTCAGGCTTCAAGAACACAGCTGCAACTATAGTTAAGACTTGCCAAGGTTCATTAGTGTTATAAGGGATAAATTTTGAAGGACAAACTATACAAATAGTTTGTATAGTTATGAAAAGAGTTATGAATGAAAGCTTTTTTGGTTTGGTTTGTTTTTTTCCTAGGGCTCACTTTGTTTAGGAATAATTCCAGCTAGCACCACTGTAGTGTTTCCATTTCTATCAGCAGTTTATCAGTCATAGTTAAGAGAGTTGTGACATTTCCTTATTTACCTCATAGACTGCTTTGTAGAAATATCCAAGAATGAAGGCAGGTTTTTTAAACAATAAAGACTATATAATAACATTCCTTCTTTGAAAGTAAGGACACATAAGTGCCACCTGTGTCACCACTAAGACTTCCCAATAACCAAGTTACTGCTACCAGCACCACAAAAACTGTGGAAACCCATTTCATGATCAAGTCCACTCATTCAGCACGATTACTGGGCACACAGATCTAGAATCAGTTAATATCAGTGCAATCATTTGACCACTAGGGAATAATTCAGGGATATGGGAAAAGGAAGAAAATCCAGAGAAGGTGGGTATCAAAAAGAGGAGCAAAAGGAAAATTATTGACGGGTTTTACTGCTCACACTGATTAATTAAAGCAACACGCTTTTGTTACACACATGCATTAGAACTGGTTCACTCACCACTATGCATACCTGCTACAGGTGTATTTGGTAATATATCTGTAAAGTATTTAGCAGAAGGTTGATTTGATGGGATTCACTCACAGTTGTTTGAAGCTGGAGGGGTGAACAGAAATAGCTTGGTCCTTCTTCTTAGACCATATCTAGAGAACTGTTCCCTCATCAGCAAGATTCTCCCTCACACCGAAAGTCCTAAGAAGGCTTTGTCCTACTACACCTATTATTTAAATCTTGGAGAAGTTGTTGAGGAAACTGGTAAGATGAAACTGAGCTGCCAATGGGAAGTGTGGAACACAGGGTTTTCAGTCTTTTTGTTAACAACATCGTCAGGCCACCCTCAAAACATTGGTAAACAGATAAAAAGAAGTTATCTGATGTCAACCCAGAGCAGAGTAAGCTAACACTTCAGGAACACATACTGGCATAAATGTATGGTAATTACTACTTTCTTTCAGAATACTCAAATCTACGACTGAATAATAATGATATTTTACCACCAGCCGATCACAGTGATCAATGTAGATGGGTCGAACAGGTCTGTTGCTGAAGGAAATTTTACTTTTTTTTTTTAATGCAAGGCATGAGGTGACAGTGAAACTGGTTACTTGAGAAATTCCCAGTTATGATTTCAATAAAGTTTTTTAACTTGCAGTGATACATAATCTACTGGTGAACACAGACATACAATTCAGAGAAAATACATTTTGATACCCATCTGCTAAATAGCATGGGCAAAATCATTAATTACCAATTGCACACTGAAGAAATGTCCTCTGTGGAATAATTGCTATCGTTACATTATGTACCTGGGAGTAAATTGGTTTTTCTGCTCTTAAATTCAGAACTTCCATAGAAGTTGCCCTAACACACAGAAAGACGGAAACACAAAATTGCTGATAGCTCCTACCTGAAGCATAATCATCCAAAAAAACCATAAGTGATAAAAGAGGAGAGATTATAAAATTGAAGCTGACAGACTTTCTACTGCAGCTGGATATGGATTATGGAATACAAATTTTGAACTAATAATAGTACCTGGGTAAAGATGAAATGTTAAAGCCACTGCAAAGCTTTTTTAATTGAAATAGCTTTTCCTCTCCAAATTCTCCAAACATAGATATCACACACACGCTCACATGTAGAAACAAAACCAAGCCTGCAAATTAATTATCTGTTTCTCCCACTGGCTGAAAAGAACAGAGATTAGTTTTGTGATCAGTATTTTTTAAGCACTTGGGAAATACTCAGATACCATGGTCACAGTATTCATGTAAATAAATAAGTGGGTGGGGTACCTGGAAGAAAGGAAACAAATCAGAGAAAGAAGGGGGAAGGGAAGCAAAGAATGAAAAATGAGCTGAAATTCTACACCCCTACCAGTGTTCATGGTGCATCAGGTATAACAACAAATTCCCACAAACAAACACACCCAAATAAGTGTTCATTTAGGGAGCACTTAGGGAATTTACACAAAGAGAATATTAATAGTACGAGTAAATAAAATGTAGTTCAGCCAATTTCACAATCAGATGAGCAGGTATCACCTGAAGGTTAAGTACTCTATTACTTAAGCTCTTATGACCATGAAACATTAAAGGTTTTGAAATCCCATAAAGGTGAAATTCAAATAAGATAGAAAGGAGGGGAACAAACTCTTTTATAACAAATATATCTGAAGAGAAATTCTGCCTCCTCAAGCACTCAATTGTTTCTCAATTTATAGCACCAATTTCTTTGCTGGTTGTTTTCTTTTCTCTCTAATTGTGCTCGTCATGTTTAACAGCTTAGTCTATCATATCTGCAAATTAATGAAATTGTAAAAGAAAAGAATCAGGACTGTCTGTGTTTTATATCCTGTTTCTTTTGCAGTTGAGCTGTTTTTATCCTTTCTTGCCTCACAATCTTACGTAAACTCAGTGTTGCATCGTATTTCAGAGGTAGCGAAAATAGTCTCTCTATTCAGAAAGCTGATTTCTGAAATATTTTCTTAACTAAAGCTAATGATATTTTTGCTTCAATAAGTATTTAAATACAACTTTTCAAAGGATACCTGCTCTTTTTCCTTTTGAAAAACTCCCCTTTGGTTTGAAGACGGTCCAAGGTACAGTCTTAACATAATACTAACATGACCCGGAACTATTTCTTGGAGATCTTTCCCTGCTGTGTCAGTTCTGGACCATCAGTAAACAGTGAGTCTGGTCTCATTCTCACATTCTAAGTTAACTTGGCAATAAGAATATCATCATTGGGTAAAGATGAGAGGACTTTGAATTTGCCTTGATCCCTCTGGAAAATGATATAATTGTGGAAGGGTAAGCAAAGTATATATTTGGCTATTAATGTGGCAGTATATTGCTACTCTAGGTACAATTTACTCCTACTTCACATCTGAACCCAGCTCTAACCTAACTCAAACAGGGGTTTCAAAGGTTTACTTGCAAATAGTTACATGCATCTTTAATGGCCTTTCTTCTCATGTTCACTGTCACTTCCTTTCCACACATTTTAACTCTGAAAGCTTTTGACTGTTTCTTCATTATTTATGACATTGTTGTGTCTTTTCTTGTGAAATTAGAAACTTCTTGCCACAAAAAGCTAGCTAATAATATGGCACATAAATCTTTCTTTGACAACATTTCATTCTATATATGCCAAAAATAAATAAATGACCAAATCAAGGCTCCTGACCATGCTTGGCATCTGACCAGATTAATGCATGGGAAGGCTGAAATTACCCAAATACAGAAACTAAAAGAGTTTGCACTTTATTGTATTGTCAGCACCACACTGTCTAAAAAAAAAATAAAAAAACAACAACCAATAACACATTTGTTTTGATAAACTCACTGGTCCAATTAAAGGTAGGGCATTGCAGCTGCAAGGGAAAGATGAAATGAAAATAAAGTACAAAAAGTTCTTTGAACATATCTCCCATCAACTGGCCATATAATTAAAAAATTACCATTAACTCTACTGATATAAAAGACAGAGGATGATGTCTTTCACTCACAGTATCAAGGTTGGCAGATACATTGTTATATTTGCAGTACCATAAGTACATAAGGTGTTAATCCTCCTGGGCTGTGCTCAAAAATTATTTAACATTCAGACTATTATTTAGCATACAGCTGGTTAGCAGTTTTCCCCTAAAATGTTGGCTTAGATCCCACATTTTTTTGTTCTGGCACATACCTGGAGCTGTAAAGGGCTGAGTCCAGAAGCAGCAGCAGCTGCCATTGTTGATGGAATGAACTGCACAGGGTAGTTATCACCTGTCGGGAGAACAATGCGTGCAGGTTCAGACAATGAGCAGAGAATAGCAGCAGACAAGTACAAACATGGTCCTAGGATTGCCTGTGCTCCACAGCACTCCTCTAAGCCTAAACATCTGCAAAAACAAAAGGCTTCACTGGGCACAGACTTGCCATGCTCCCTTGCAACTTTTTTTGTTAGCAGATAGCTAGTAGGCAAACTGGCAAAACTTAAATGTGATATTCATGATTTTCATTTTCAAAAGCAAGTGTTCAGATCAAGCGTGTAAGCTTGGACACAAAATGGGTCTTAAAGCCATAGACAGACAAACAAGATATTCCAGGAACCCCCAGTGGTTCCCAGAAGAAAAGAATTATTGTTAACACATGTTTCTTAAAACAGGATAAATTCGTCATAACCCAAGATATTTCAGCCCTGTTTAACGCAGGGTGATTTCTTTTCATTAAGTAGCCCTTTCCTAGGAAAGCTACCTAGTTGGCTCAACACAGGTTGAGGTTGTTTCATGTTTTGTTTTGAGGTTGTCTGTCTTGGGACAACTCCTTTAAGGTAGCCATAGAGAAAAATAAAATTAAATAATTTCTAAAAATAACATGAAATATAATTTTAACTTTCTCTTAGATCTGAGACCCTACTGAAGTTGGTAGATTACATAATCGTTTAGTTACATGAGATTCAGACACTAAAAATTCTGTGTTCTGTCCACTGGAAACTGAAAATGTGTGCCCTCTGTATTGAGGGAAAAACAAATACTCCACAAAATAAAAGATATTATTTATCCAAAATAAACATCTCAACATTACATCTTATAGCAAGTGTTCCCACTTCTAAGTCACTGCAACAATGCATCACAAAGTGCCACTGGGACTCTTAGTCAATGTCATAGAACAAAGGAAGGCTGAAATAATTTGGCAGTGTAATTGGTAATATGAAAATTAATAGTGATGGATAAATTGCACAGTAACTATGATTTAATGGAATACCACTTTGACTCACATTTGATATTAAAAATTAGTGTTATATAATGTCTGTAGACTATATTTTAGATTTTCAATAATTAGCCTGTTTTACATGATCTTTTCCACACCGAAAGCAAAATGTAGCAATGCGGGAAAATAAAAAAATCAAAAATTATACAATCAGGATTTTCCAAGAGTTTTATTTATTTATATATCCCCCACAATAGCTGAAGTCTTTGCAATCACTGGATTCCCCAGAACTCTCCTTTTTTACCACCTGAAGTGCTATTGTATTCAGCTCAGTTTAAACATTCAGTTGTTTCACTTTTTTAATAAATTGTACATGTCTAATCCACAAGGTCCCTTTACATCATATCCATAATACTTCATCAGACCATTGAGCACAGTATGCGCTTGTACACAGTCCAGTAACAATTGGATTCTGATTGCATATGGGGCTCTGCTACAATGCATTCACTAACACTATATTGTACTGGTGTCCTATGGAGTAATGTTCAAAATATCTCCTCTTATTTTCCCCCTTCCATGAGGTTGATTTTAGTTTGCAATGATGTTGGGTGTTGTATTTTTTTCTTTAAAAAAAATGGAAGAAAAAACCCTAGATCCTTTTCTTAAAGTACTAAAGCTGTCTCTTTACGGTCAAATAATTCTGCTCATCTCTTTGATATTTATATGAAATTATCTGAATAAATAAGATCCTAATCTAAGTTAAATAAGGTTTCTTTCAGAAATATCTCAGAAGGTTTTAAAAAAATTACAAAGATGTTGAATTAATGATGCTTTAAATGGGGGGGAAATAACCATCCGAGTTACCAGCATGGACTGCCTTACAGAACATTTCAGAGGCATTCTTTCTTTAAATATCATGAATTATTCATTCCTGCTCCACACAGCAATCTCTTCTTTCTCCCTCCCCCTCCACATACACTTTTTAAGTTCAATACCAGTTGCTTTATTTGTACTAAAACATTTTCCATGTCAAACATATTTTTAAAAAAATCAAACTCTAAAAGAATTCCCTGCGGCACTCCTTTTTCACAGCTGTCATGCTCCTGTGGTTTGAAATAGCCAGATATTTTATACACACACACATGCATGCTCTCACACACACAGAGTTTTTGGCTTCACAGTTAATTTAATAGTATCTCTACCACACTCTGTAGTGATCTCTTGCTCACCTGCTGGCTACAGTTCTTTCTTTTGTTACAGGAAAAATAATTTTATAATTATGCCATTTACTTGGTATTAAAACATAATATTGTCTCTTTTTCCCTCCCTTGGCTAAACTATGGCCAAGCCCTTAGCAGTACTACTGTGCTGAGAACAAAAATTAATACTCTTTCAGCTTTGGAGTACTTTGCTGACACCAAGCAGTAAAAGCAGAGCAAAGGTACTTTCTTCTACTTTGAGGAAACTGAGCATGCAGGGAACAGGTTGGTTTTAATTTTTAATTACAGAAGATACATATTTCCCCCTCTCATTTTGTCGGTGCAAGTATGGATCAAGAAGCTCCTCAGTAGCTGTCTTGGCAAGAAATCAGTCAATGTATTGTAGCAATTTTTTTCAAATTTGTTTCTCAATTTGGAATGCTTGCATGAGGATCCATTCTTTTAAATTTGTACAAAAGGCAGCAGAACGTGTTCAAGCAGGTCTGCTTTATGTACTGCTGTGTTCTGGCCTTTGATAGCCAGGAGTGGCAAGAATGCCAGAAGAAGAAAATCCGTCATATTTTGCAAACTGATCTCTTCAGTCTCTGTGCTGATTGTCTATTTACATTCGGCTGCTGTTGTTTATATATAAGTCGGTGTTTACAAGCCATGGAAAAGCATGCCAGACTTCTGTTTCATTTGTCAGGTTAAGCAACATTTCCAAACAAATAAAAGCAGTGAGCAACTATACTATGCTATTCTACATAGAAATAATGTAAACATTTCCTTTTTTCTCAGATGAAGTGATGAAGCTTAGTGGACTTTAGAGGGTTCATGGACTTACTTTCCAGATCAAGGCTTTGTGAGCTGTGAGGAAAGAAGGATGTCTGGCTCTTTTGAGACTCAGGATAGGGGGAAGGTGTTGTTTAATTACCCGACTTTCCTAAAACACAATTTTGAGACATGAGCTCACTCTCCTCATCTGACTTACACAGTTTTTGGTTTGATGATCGTTTCTGCATTTGGGGATTGTAACTTAAAATCTGTCTTTTCACACATGGATCTCAAACTGCTACTTGCACACTCTCCATGTCGAATCGCAGAACAACAGAAAAAGGAGTTGGAAGAGATCTAAGAGATCAAAAATGCCAGGGCCCTACCCTCCCAGTCGTAATGAACAGTTTGAAGAAAGTGCACCTCTCCTCAGGGTGTTGTTGGGATATGGCAAGGATACAGATGCCTTCTCCTGCAATATTCCCACACAGGGCATGTGTTTTGTTTGTGTAGAGGCATCAGGATTGAGGAACTTGTTACCTCTGGTAACTGGCTAAGGCAATATTATGGAGCATATTCACAGTACCTCAGTTACGCCTAAGTTTGGAGCAGGGTTTGTTCCAGCACTGCCTTCTTGCTGTCCTCATGTTGCTGCAGAATCAGTTGCCCCAAAAACTGTCTGTCTACAGGTAAGGAACTTCAGTGCAAATCCCAGTTGAAAATATAGAGCTGCCTATTACCACTTCCAGCTCTTACCTCAACATTTAGCAGTGAGGCACATAGGGATTGCTACAACAAATCCCAAAGTTACAGATTCCTCGTTCCAACCAGTAAAACCCAACAGGGAACACGTGACAGAATTTAACTCAGTCCTGGGGAATTTCCATTAGAACCAAACTCATGCAGCATCTCTGCCATGCTAAGGTATGTGGCCAACTCAGTACACAGTTGATTTGATGTATGCTTTCTTTTCTCATCTGACAAGAGGAACAGAACCCTGTTGAAAATAGAAGACTGTTCTATGTAAAATTTAAACCAAGTTACAGCTTTAGGAAAGTTTTCTGAAAGGCTTGTTCTACACATAAACTGTAATTCTGTGTATCAGTGAAATCCAGCAGATCTAAGGTGATGTTACGTGGATTAGCTATTGTAACTAATGAGTTTAATTGTTTGATGATAAATATTTCATGTTATTGAAATGTTCTGATGTCCAGACAGATGACAATAAGACTGACTGTTTTATTTATTGTGCTTTAACCAATTTTATTTTCATTGATTTCAAATAAGTTACTGTTGATTTGCCACAGTGCAAGTAGGAATAGAACCAATTCAAAACATTAGCTATATTTCTCACTGTTTTGCCACCAGCCTAGGAAAACAGTCTCCATTTTCACATTTCATTGTATTGCCAGCATTGCAAAATCTCTTATGAATTATTTTTGTGTATAAAAAAGAATGAACTAGGTAGGCAGTCAGAAGTTGTTTCTTAGCCACTGTAATCATGGTCTTTGTATACTTAATGTATGAAATATGAAGAACTGCTTTGACAACACACTGTAGCTTATCACTCTATAAACCCTTTTAAGTAGATGTTTACAATCACCATACCTCAGTGTCTCTATTTTCCATAATCTTTTTCAGAGATGCTTTCCACATCTGGCAAAGAACTGATATAACTCAAAATATTTCCAGAAGACTATCGAGCAAAGTGATCATTGATTTTCAAGTCACATGGACTGCTGTTATGCAGCCAGCATGGAGGACAGCCCTCCCAACCTCTGCCCAGAGCAAACCATACCTTTGTTTGAGCTCGGCTCAAAGTAGGGTCTGGCTCCTGTCCAGCATTGCTCTGTACCTTTACTCTGTCATCATCCTACTACCCCACTCCCTCTTAGCCACGAAACTAGAAGGAAGTGATATTTTAGGCACATGCAAGATGGAGTAGGGGATTGTCTCACTGTGTTCTCTTGACTCAGAGCACTAATGAGGACATGCTACTCACACTCAATGATACTCCAATCTATGAACTTTTCCTGAATGAATGTGGTTGGTTAAGTGAAGGGAAATTTGCACTAGTAGAGGAGGTATATTGGTACTTACATTACCCACTGCTTCCAAGTAGTAAGTATAGTGGTCACAGTCAGAAAGCCAGCACAGTTGCTTTGCTGCACTTAGAATGCAAAATAATATTAACTGCATAGTATCTCTGGGCAAGTAGTAGCTTCCTAACAGCTGCCACTCAGCTTCCCACTGGAATAAGTGGCAACCCCCACAACCAGGTACTCTACAAGGCTCGTCAAGCGCCTGCAGGTCAATAGTCACAACAGGCATTTGAGATGCGCAGCGCCCTAAAGTTTTAATTAATCTGGTATACAGTATAAATACTGAAATATGTATAAAAAATTAATTAGGTGGTCTATGCAGCTCTGATTTCTCAATTAGTACTTACCATTCCGGAAAATTATATTACATGACTTTGAGATACATAAGGAAGCATGGGACTTTGGGGATTTTTTTTTCTAATGTAATTACTTGCCATCAGGACTTGCTAACTTTTCCTATTTCAACTCCTAGAGCTCCAAAATATGGGGTGGGGGAAGAGTTACAGTCACCTCATGTTATACATCCTGCCAGGAAGTAGGAAATTCTGTCCTGTCAGGCTTTAATAAAAACCATAGCTATAAATTTCTATTCATAATGCTTTCTGAGCTTAGGAGTTCAGGAGAAACTAAGTGCTGGAAGGGCCTCAGAACTTACTAAGTTCTCTATTCTAGTGGTCATTCTATTGAGGGTATGACATAATATAGTTTGTTATAGGAATACTATTTTCTTACTTCAAGGCATAGAGGTTAAGTGCAGATTTGCAACAGGACTTGGTGACTGCTATGTTGGTATTGGCCTAAACAGCCATGAAATTGGTTCCTACTTAGCCCATGAAGATATATCTGGACATGGGCACATAATCATACCCTCACTTGTAGACTAAGGCAGGACTTCACATCTTGGCTGCACTGTTGCACTGACACTGATAAGCTCCTTTCAAATTGGAGCTGGCTTATATCTAGTCCATTTTGTGGGCAAAGCAAATTAAGCGACTTGTGCCTACAACGTTTGACACTCCTTAAATGACACAGTTTCAAAAATACTCAGTTCCCACAGCTCCTATTATTGAAACCCCCCTCACTGTGTTTGCTGCATGTCAATGAAAACTGGCGGTGTCAAAACTTAGTCTTGCCTACATCAAACTAGAGTAAATAAAAGAGAAACTAAACAGACAGCCAAAAAGAAAATGGTAAGTATCTGGAGGGTTAATCCATCTCCTCTCTTTCCTCAGAAGTATGAGCAAGTCTAAACTGACAGTTCTAGAGGTAAAAGTTTCATTTCTCATGTAGAAGAGTACAGGTAGTAGCAGTCAAGTTCATAAATATTCCTCAGAAATGACTTTGAAGAACCCTCTCTATGGAAGAACGTAGCTTAATCTCCAGTTTCATTAATTCCTTAACTACTGTGCCGAGAGTACCAAAAATAGGAATTAATCAATACCAAGTGGAGATACGGTGGGGTTTTTTTATCATGATATATCTCAGAAATTACTAACCTGCCCAGCTACCATTGGCATAAATACTGTAGAATTTAAGAAGTATATTAAAAATAGAAATATTTTCATTTCTTGCAAGGCACTGGGTATATTCTGATCATCGTGACTTCTGGTCTTTACTAGCATCAGCTGGATATAAACCACTAACATACTAGCAAACAGCTTAGCTGTGTTCTGAGATATCTAGGCCTCGATTTCAGCAAGTAAAGAAATGCCCTAAAGCTGTATCACCACCTGCTATGAGGTCAATAGTATCACAGGTAAAGCAGTATAAGCTCTATAAAGTGTTAGGCTATGTCCAATAAGAAGCACATTATAATAAGTGTAGAGATCTGTTCTTTAGCAGGAAATCATGCTGGTATTCTTCATGAGTCATTATTGTACTAAGTAACCTACAGAGCCAAAATCAAAATGATGTAATTTGACATATCACCTTTCGGGAGAAGCAGATCCAACAGCTTCATCATTAATAGTCACTATTCAGAAAGTACATCAGATTAAAATGGAAAAAGCAAGGAAACTAAAGCACATTCTCTGTCTTGTCTGTAAGCAGAAAGGTATTAGCTGGGTTGTCATAGACAATTTCCACAACTGGCAACTCTTATATCTTTGGAGATAAAGTATTCTTCACTTTGGTCCTCAGATGTTGTGAGGTGGTGGTGTGTGAATAACCATCATCATATGCCAGCTAGAGCCAGCTGCCTTTCAGAGCTTCATTACAGTGTGCCAGTTTGTCAAATTCGAGAACTTTGGGACTTTTAAACCTGAAAATAAGACAATAACTGGACAAAGAATCTGTGTTTAAAGAGGAATGCCTTTGGACTACAGAGACAGAAGGGAGTGGGACAAACGGAAATGCTTGCTGAAATCTTGCTTGGCCTCACTTTGTCTAATATTAAGTAAACTTGCTAGAAAAGATTTTAGATTCAACCTGGTGTTTAATTAGTATGCTGTTTACATTATCTGTTATGAAGCTTTACTTTGGATTTGACCCTGCTCCCGCTGCAGTCAACAGCAAAAACACCACTAACATCAGTGGGAGCAGGATCAATGTTTTACTTTGTACATTTCAAATTTAATGTCAAAAAGAAACTGGTATTAATGTTTTGTAGTTATTAGTTATCAGGTTAATATGCTAAAGGCAGCTTGACAGGGAATACTATTAATGAGCAAAATAAGGTTGCTGCTTCTGGACTGAGGTCACTTACAAAGAATGTACAAATGAAAATAAGGTTGACTTTTATTTACTTAACTATCTTCCTACATTGAATTCCTTTGGCAATGTGTCTTTAAACATTTAAAGCCCTGTTTACAAGGAGGCTCTGAAAGTAGCTTCAAACCATTATATCCCTAATTGAATTCCCCAGGAGTCCTGTAAACTCAGAGGAAAAAAGAAAGAAATCATAACATTTGCTAAATCATCTCAAAACATATTTCACTGCAAGGTTATGTGACCTGTTTGTTACAAGTCTGAATGATGACTGGGATTGAACTACTGAAATCTTTTATTATTCAGATTGAAATCAAAGAAAAAGTTGCCCATTTGAAGCCTGCTAATTAAATTATACTTCCTCTGACTTTTATCACTAATTAAGAGTAAGAATTTTGGCACAAAAGACAAGTACACTGAAGATAACAGAATTAATTAAAGATACATAGCCTTTATATAATGACACAGGGCAGACCAGATGCAAATTATTAGTCAAGCAGGCCAATATATTTAGACCAAATGATTTTGTGGGAAATAAAGTAAAAAAAAAAACCCATCATATTCAATAACCAATGTTTCATCCACCTCCTTCAAACCAGAAGGTTCTTTCAAGTGGAGTTGCAAAACTCCGCATTATTTCCAACCAGCTACACCTGTTGTGTAACATCATTGATATGAGATACATCACACAAGAAGTTACAGTTAATATCTTAAAATGTTAAATAGCTTCACATCACTGTCAGCTTACCTGGTTTGTAAGTTATTCCTGGGGGGAAGAGGAATCCCTGCTGGGCTGCAGCAGCCGCTGCCAGCGTCCGCTGGTCGTGTGGAAAAATTGGGATCATGAGCGGAGGCATGTGACCCTGAACCTGCTAAACAGAAGAGAGTCTCTGATCAGAAATAGCACAAATTTGTCTTGACAGGTATTTCTCCAGTACTGATAGTGTTCTTGTGTTCACAGAGTCCCACAGAACCTTTGCCTTAATGTAATCCCTGCCAATTTCACATTATCACATCAAAGCCCTCACTAACATTGTTTTCCCTCAGTGTCAAAGGTGTAACAGTCTCCGTGAACTGCACATTTCCCTCCTTCTTCCTGGTTCTCTTTTTACTTATTAATATCCCCTGTCCTGGCACAAGGTAAAAAGGTACAAAACCTTTCTAGTATACCATAGGTTCTTTAAAAAGAAGTGGTACATGTTTCTATTAATTTTTCACAAGTTTTCTCATTTTTAGTCACAGACAGCATAGTGACAAGCATTTTAGAAGAAACCTAACACTGCAGTAGCTACTTTGATGTTCAAATTTTAGTATCCCGAGGGCAATTTTAATTCTGAGATTTCACAACATTGTATTGTTCATATATATACCAACAACTCAGGTATGTTATTTCAAAACCTCACCACAGTATTAAATAGTCTTCTAGTCAACACCCCAGGTCTTAAGATTTAAAGTTCCAGCATCTTGTCTGCCAACTAAACTGACATCCTTTGCCATACACACTTCACCATAACCTATAAATTGCATGCCTTTCTAAGCACTTTTATAGCTTTATACACTATCATGTAGCTCAGTAATTATGGAGCTGTATTCAGAGACCATTTCAGAATAAAACCTACCATATAAAGTTTAATTTGGCCTTAATAAATATATCAAAAAGCACAAACATGCAAAAGCAAAAAATCCCTTACTTTATACCAGCATTTGTATTCAACATATAGAAGATAGGAGATGTGTCTGTTAAATCCACATGTTAATTTCCTAGTTCTTAAATTTATTCTACATGTGTTTCAGAGACAGTGTCTAGGATCACAAAGAAGTTTTATCCATCAGTCCTTAACCCCAGAAGTACCCAAGGGTTTGACTATGATTTTTTTGATTAGTAGTTAAGCAAACATTTAATGGTTTATAGATCAAAGCTAGTAAATGCTGGAAGAAATTGGGTTTTTTAGGCAAGAAAAAAAAAATGTTCTCATCCTACCATAAATCAGTGGCATTAAATACTATTTAAAAAGTTGAAGTATACTATTTTAAAAGTTGAAGTATGCTTCAAGCATTATTTTTTTTCATTTAGTTCCTAAAAAAACTTTTTTGGTCAAATCCCATATGTTGACCTATGACATTGTTTAAATAGAGCCAAATTTTCTTGTCATATCCCCATTACTTTCACAACCATTGATGCAGTGCAGAAATGCTACTGTGTGTGTCTATGAGGGCTAATTTACCAACAACTCTTCTCTTGGGAAAGCCCTAAGATGTAGGTTAATAAAGGTCAAGGAAAAAATAAACACTTTACAGTATTTTTTTGAATCCATTTCTCAGGAAAACCAACTTACAATAAAAAGGTCTTTGTGCAATTACTGTTATGGCACTGGGGCGTGAAAGAAACTAGCTTTGAGCAGCTATTTCTCCATTTTAGCTGAGGTAAGCCTGGCTGTGCATTTTAGGATATAAGTTAAACTTGGTTAGATTGTAGTTGATCCCCCTGTGCCCAGCACACTCATTTACCTCTGATAAAATGATGCTAGTTTTGCTGTGTGGTGTTCCTTTACATTGGCTCTACAGGAGTCCAGCAAATCAAAACTGCAGGCTTTGTCTGATAGAAACAACTATAGAATATAATGGAAGGAATTCAACACAATACAACTCACAATCATTTTCAGTAGTTCCCAACTACAGTCTAATCAAATGGACTCAAGGCTCAGGAAATATCCCTCTCAATCACCACACACAGAAAGTAGTCCCACGGAGTTGCAATCTCACAAGACACCGAAGAGATCAGAGTGAGTACTGTGGTTAGAGTGATGGTACATAAATACCCATAGCAATACTTCACACCGTAGTGCCATAAATATAATTTGAAACATATAATAACAAAATCTTACAATTGTTATTTCCTGATGCAGTCTTGTAGAGTTGGATCCACCCCACCGTATCAAAAAAAGATACACTTTTTAAACTTCCAAATAAAAGCAATTCTATAAGTGTAGGGAATCACCATGGCATATTCTGGCTATCTCTAATTCTTCCTTTAAGTACTACTCTGCTGTATCAGGTCCTCAGCATATACAAATCAATGTAACTTTGGCTAAAGTTGGCTTACATTTAGAGTTTGAGTTTACACTTAAGACAGTGATACAGATTGAAAAAAAAAACAACTGAATTGCAACCATTCATTCCCATGGGTCTTCCCTCTGGCACATATTAATACTAATCCTAGGTAACTGCTGGTTTCACTCAGAATTATTATATATATATAGGTGTCAATTTTCAGCACAAGTTGACGGAAGAGCACAACTAAGCACTAAAAAGGAAGAGAATGTGCAAGTATCACTGATCACTGAATTATTAAAGATGTAAAATGAATATCATAAAACAGTAGATACCTTAATTTTTGACAATTTTTTTTCCTGGGGGTTTTATTATTATTTTGATTTTACTGAAGGGGAAGGAATTGGGAGGAGGGGTTTATTGGTGTACTTCACAAAATCGGCTACATGCCCAGAAATTTTAATTGCTGAGATGTTCCTCAAGTCTTTCTGAAAACCAAGACTGTAGCAGATGCCTGAGAAACACTCTGACTCTGTCTCTTCTCATTCGTAAAAATAGCGTATTGTTGGATCAGCGCTTTCCCCTTTTGTCTCCTCTGTGCTAAGTTGTTGATGATGCCATTTTTTGCCATCTGCCCCAGAGCTTCATTAAAGATACATGAATGGACTAACTGGGCTGCTATCTTGTGAGGAACAGGTGCTATTGTTTGTCCCTGAAGACTTGCACTAAAGATCTCACTCAGAATACTTGAGAAAGAGCATCTGCAGCAGTCACTCAGAGAGTAACTTGGCAGAGCCCATACTACGGGCGGATATGCAAACAGTGACACTCAGGGGGACTCATTTTCTCTTTCATGAAGATTATTTATTTTTTTGTGTGACAGGTAGTAAATGTTTGGTTTTGAACAATTCTGCCAGTCTGTATCTTTAACTGAACTGTACAACCCCCGGAGGAAACCCAAGTATATTCTTTCCAAAATTCAGTTCTGCAACCTTGACTAAAATCATCTCTTCTACAAAGCTACCTCATAAAATTAATCTTTGTTCCCATACAACAAGCTTAGGTTTAACTGTGTTAAACATGAGAAGCCACCAAGATTAGGGAACTTTTAAAAGGTAGCGTACCATTCCTTTAATATCCCATCACAACTCTGACAGCCCTTGGGAACTGATTACAGCACTTCCTTGCCTGACATCTAAGTCAGGAAGCAACTTTAGAGCAAATCAGCCCTGATTAGTTCAAGAAGCAACTTCCACTTTGATTCTCCCTGAAATAATAAGCTGGTGGTCCATTTGATAAGCTGGGCAAATCTGCAGTGCTTTGTCCCACAGTCACATGAATGCTAATTTCAAAAGTTGGCTGGACAATCCTCATTGTTAAAAAGCCATTGATGGTTAGTGTTGTGCGTGAAAATGGAAGCCAAAGTGATATGTCATACAAAAATAATGCCTTGAATGAAAATGAGCTGCCTCTTTTGGATAAGGAAAACAGCACATCTAGTTAGACTAAGGAATAAGAAGAGTTCTGTCTTTAAAAAACAAAGCTGCCTTTACAACAACTAACACTGCAGCTAGAGAAGTAAAGGCATTCAGAAAAAAGGCCAGCAACAGTGCAAGCAAAAAGGCATTTCTGTTTAGCTGTGAGGATCACAGGGTTCAAGAGCAGAAGTAAATCCCACCCTATAATGGCAGCTGAATTCCTTGCAAACTTTTCAAGATCAAACTTGACAAGTCACGTCTGCATTGCACAGTTTACTTCAGTAACAGGGAAAATCAAATGCCATCTTTTTGAGATAGTAATAACAATCTTCAAAATATTTTAACCCTTCCTTACAGCTTTTTTTTTTGTTTTTTCTTGTTACAACCAGCACTAGCATAAAGCAGTGTAACAGGCTAAATATGCTCTAATTGCCTAGAATAATCCAATATTACTATTTAAAACAATTGCCTCCCACTTCCACCAATAAAATCTCTGGACCCTATTCTCAACTTTTCAAAATCTTGAGATTTGTATTGAATCTTACAGACTACTCCAACTCATGTTAGCAGAGAAAGCAATCTTTGAATTTACTGAATTGACTTTTTTTTTTCCTTTAGTATAGGATGTACATTATATGTTGCAGCCTCTGTGAGAAACGAATTAATTCACAGGCAGGTTTACATTTTTCATAGTTTAAACTTGAATTTCTACCTAAGATTTTTTCAACCTCTTGAATAATTGCTATAGCCAGACTAGAACTTTAACATGTTTATGCTGTCATTAAGCTTTTAATTTCAATAATAAAAATGTGTTTGAATTTTTCTACTCTCTCATTTAAAAACTACAGTCTAATAACAGAGTTTTCCAGGTAACGACAGTGTATCAAGTAAAATGTGCATTTTCAGAATGCTCAAAATAAGTATTTATGTGATAGAACATAATGGCTACAAGTGATAGCTCAACAGGTTTTATTTTAGGTCATTCGTTTTTAAAATCTTAATGGCACTGAAAGCAGTGTTTGCTCCTCCAGGACCATTACTGCAGGTTTTTAAATACCCTACATATTATATGTATTTATCTCATCTGCATTTTAAATAGTCTCTATACAATACATGGCACTGTTATTTTTATACCACCATTGGAATTTTATTTATTTCAATAACAAGTATTGGGTTTAGTTGTTCTATGTTAGATAAGAAAAACATTTTGTAAATTTGAACTTTATTTTGATTACCTCAATTTGGTGACTCTGCAAGAAAGCAAACACCATGTTGCATAAAGAAGTAGGAACTTCTGTGAAAACTTATGTGAAAATCAGTGGGATCACCTTAATGTTTTAAAGCAGCTATGTGCTGAGATTTTTGCAGGTTTGGGGCCCAAATCTCCTCTCCGATGCTGCCAATACTGTAACAAACTCATGCCATGACTGAGCTCTTTTCTGGTCTCAAAAATTATCTATTTAGAAAAACTGCAGAAGAATTGTACTGAAAAAAATTAAGTGGTCTCTTTGGTTACAACTAAATAGTCTAGCTGTCTTATTTGTGCTGTTCTGATGAAGGTTGGCTTAACTGACCAGTTCAGTTGTAAACGATCAGGCTGCTTTGTGTGTGAGTGGCCGGACCTTTTGTTCTGAGCTCAGAAATGTAACAGATGAACTCTCAAAGCTGTGAATTAATGTTCCACCAATGCCTAACATCCTCTAGTGTAAAGATACTATGTGCGAGTGGACCCAAATGCTGAAGTGAGACATCCCCTCTAACAGAAATAATCCCAGGGATGTGACTCTGTGTGAAGAGGACCAGCAATTGAAGAAAGGTGGGCTCCAGCAGACCAAAAGTGATCACGCAGGCCCTGCACCACAGCTGGGACACTGCAAATGGCATTGACATAGCTCCCACGTTGAAAATTATTCCGAGACTACCTTCTGCTCCTATTAGCAGTATAGAATCACTGGAGCTGTATCTATATAGAGAGGTATATTATGTCCTAATTTATCTACCTTCTAATTATCTACAGCCTAATTGAAAAATATTTCCTCTCAGTGAAAGTACATGAGCCACAAAAAAAAGTCAGCCAATGAGATCCCAGGGGAAGTGTTGGCAAATAATCTGTAAAAAAGATACCATAGACTTGCAAAGTGAGAGCATTTCATACAGAAAATACTATGAAAAATATGTAGCCCACTACTGAATTTGTAAATGAATTGTAACTGCTATTTTCTTTCTTTTCCCCTATCATTTTTTCCATTTGTCAAATAGTTCAGCTTGATTTGGAGATTAAAGTCTACCACAGTGGTCACAACATTAAGGTGAAACTTGCAGCCATGATCACAGAGCAAAACAGAATATCCTTGGTTTTTATTATTTTTTCCTCATTACTTTGAAACTTTAAATGAACTAAGCTTAAATTCTATCTATTTGGGAAATAAAGAAAGGAATAACAGAAAAATACTACCAACAACAGTGAAAACAGAATCATTTTAAACACAAGTTCTCATTTCATTTCTACTGCCTTTTCATTGTATTTCCCTGTTTTTTTCTAGCTCCTTGACTACCTGCAAATACAGAATTCAACTAAAGATGATCTCATGAAGTTAAGAGTATGATAAATGGTAATTAAATCTATTTAAATTGTCTGTATTTTAAGAAACTCTCACTAGGAGGCATAGAGAACATCTCTGCTATACAGAAATAAATAAAACATGGTATGCAAAAGTGAATTTATAGTTCATTTGGAATTAGAGATCTACCACCTTTTCCATCCATACAAATGCATAATCTTGTCAATTAAATATTATTGTTAAGGTCTAGTAGTATGTTAAAATCACTTTAAAGTGCAACTAAGGAAAATTCATGTGTGTTTATTACTCCTTAAGGGTCTATTAGTGGGTATTTTATTCAGATTTGTGTTGTAAAATCTGCATAAACTCAGCATATTGTTATCCCCATGTGTGCATTTGTTTGGTTAAAGCATAACAGCAAATCTCTATTTCTGCAACTTCTGAAAAAGTCAAGAGAACTAAAACAGTCCTAATTTTAATCAGATACAAACAGTTATCTCTACAGAAGTGAAGAGTTGACTATTATGCAAATTGTCACAGTTAGTGGTCACCAAGCCATCACAGAAGAGTGAGCAAGTCAATTATTTCAGATATTTCCAAAGACTAGTGAAGATGTATGTTTCTCATTTGCACCTTGTCTTATTCATGCCAAAATAAGAAAATATTGCAGCCTAATGATACTTGTTGATATTTTATATATGGAAGCTCCATTACGACAGCTCAAATCTAAATATAAATTATGTCAAAAATCCCTTATTAGTGTATGTTTTTATGGTGATATCAAAATGTGCAAGATTTTTGGAGTACATTGAAATTTCCTGTTGATAGAAAAATTTAGAGAAAGAGATGTTTTAAAATTTGCATTTCATATCGGTGCTTTCCTATTTTCTCTCCACATCCTTTCAAGACAAAATTCTTTTTTGGAATAGCAGCCATCACTACTTATTAACATGAAATTAATTCCCTGAATAGAAGGACTTGCAATATACGGTATAAAAGAATCATCCAATGCCACAACACTGACGATTGCTAAAGGAAGGGTTGTCTTTCACTTTAAAGAATAGCTCCAGCAGAAGTGGGAATGAAAATAGAAACAGCTTTCAATGCCTCTGACCAAAATCCTTCAGCCTGATACAGGTAAAAAACATACAACAAAAGAACAGGTTGGGGTTTTTCTATTAAACATATATAGAATATATTTGAAATCCAGGGGTCAATGATGCTAACATGAGTTCTGCTATTTACTTTATTATGGGAAGAATTTCTTCCTGGTCAGCATATTATTTTTAAATCTTTCTATAGTTTCATGATATTCCAAGATTTGTAACTATATTGTATTGTAACGATATAAATACTTAAGAGCTTTTGAATACTTTACAATTATTAATTAATTCAAACTCAAAGGCCCATTCAGACAGAATTTCAAACTACAGCTTACACAGGAGAACATTTAAAGAGGCCTTGATGTCACTTCTCCAACCAGAAAAGAAAATGTATAGTGTATATAACACAATTCCATGGTAATCTGCTACTTTTAGCCTTTACAAGACAACTGCATAAAGAGCTACCTGAAGTGCAGAGCTATGGCTAATAAGGGACATGCTCTGTTGAAAAATCAGAATGAGGCAGCTTTTGAGCAGGTACATGCCAGTGCTACACAGCTTAGCCCTTGAATACTTGGTGGGATACAAGGGTGGAGGGAAGTAACAGCTGTGAAGAGGTGACAGCTTTCTCATCCCACCCAGTCCTGGGGCTGTTTTCTTCAGGTATTTATACCTCTGTGAATTTACTCTTCTTTATTACAGAGACAAGTGTTAATATTTTTCCTCAAGCCTAAATGGATAATATTCAAGAGAGTAGGTCTGAGGTACTCTCATCTAGTGAGAATATTCTTGCTTTTCTATATTGATTCTATTTTTGAAAGAAATTAAATGCAGAATAGTAACCTAGATAATTTCCAGAAATCACATGATATTTATGGAATTTCTAGTTTGAAACACAAAGGGTTATCATGGGCAATTATATGGAGAAATAGTTTAATACAGAAAACACCTGTCTCCCGAGATCAAAGTCAAATCAGAATACTGATTGAATGCAAAAATAAATTTGTTCCATCTTTTCCTAGGATTCCTCAGATTTTGACACAATCTGACCATCTTTATTCAGGAAAGGCTCCAAGAACCTGGTGTGTTTGCACAGTATGACTGAGGTGATTACCACTGCTAGGAATACAGTAATTATAGCAGATTTGGAAGTAGGCAACAGAGCTTCTAAACTTCCAGCAACACACATAGAGCCTGCTTCCTTCCTATGCTAACTCTGTCTGGCTCAAATCAGTTATACTGGCTCCTCAAATTTCTACAGCATTTATGATTCATCTACACAAACATTTTGAAAGAAAAAAATCATTAAAAGGTAAAGTAAGACAGAAAACCACAGAACTCCTATTTAAAATGAGCATTAGGTATTTCCTATCCAAGTTTAGGTGTTAAAATTCTAGCAACAGCTATACTTTAGACATAAATCCACACTGCTGTGATGTCTTTTCTGCAGAGGATGCTGATATTTAGGAAGGAATGCCAATCTTCCCATTTTCTGGCTTTCCCTGATTTGTCAGAACTCCAGTGTTATTTAAAGCACGCCCGCCCTTGGCTTGTGAATAAATCCTTGCCATGAATCCTACGGTCACACTCACATTACAGTGATGCTGCTTTCAAAGTTGGGGTATTTTCTTCAGTTGTTCATGACAATCAGTAGGAACCAACAGCCCAACGCTGTGCTGCAATTCCTTTTCTCTCTGCCCGCCGAACCTGCATCGAAGGGCTGGCTCCTCTGCAGCCATACTGTGCCAAAGCTGGTGTGATGAAATGCATGGGCAAATCTACATAGAATTACGGGTAATAACAATGGCCCTTTGTCCAGCTGTGGCTGCTCCCCCTCTGCAGCCAGGCCTTATCTGCTCAGGAAATGCCTGCTTTAACTGACAGGTAGGAGATTAAATCTACAGCTGCCGAAACACAATCTCCGCTCTGTTAGATAGGCTTTCATTGAAAAGCACTACAAACACATAATTTGTTTATGTTGTACCAGCAATCTTTGACAAAGCAGACTGTCTAGCTGAGACAAATGTGGTTAAACCCATTTATTGTATTATTTCTGCTACACAGAACAAGCTCTTAAAACGTAGAAACTAGACAAGGCACAAAGCTCTAGCTGTCTAAAGAAATCAAGAATAGATGACTTCTTGTTACACTAGCCCCCTTTACACAGTATAGCATGTTCCCTCCTGGAAAACATCCACTGTGATTTCTTTCTTTTCTTTTTCTCTCTTCCCTCCCCCCCTCCTTTTTTTTTAAAGTGGGTGGTTCAATGATGTTTATGTTTCCAGCTTTTTAAAGTTTCTTTTGTTTTCCCTAGCATCAATAGATATAAAATAACTAAGTCATTCAAAGGATGCCTTCAGATTTAAGAAGGGAGGGAATATTTTTGAGAGACTACTTCTCAAATAAAGAATAATTTCCCAGACACACTGTCTGGTCTTCCTGACTTAATGCACGCTCAAATAGAAGTTTTGCCTGACTAATGAATGCTGAACAGACACACCACCACCACCCTTTTTCTCTCTGTTTTTTTAATCATCAATCACATATTTCTCAAAACATTACTTCATTTTTGTTACACCTTCTGCCTTATTTTAAAATAATATTGCTAGCTGTTTATTTCAAATGAAAGGCACAGGGAACTGATGGATTAAGTGTTTATAAATCTGAGTGTTCAGATTGAAAACAAACTTTTTCATAATGCAAAGGCTTTATAAGAAAAACCTGTCTTTTAGCTCTAGTTTCTTCTGGCTATATATTATTCCTAGTAAATTATCCTACAAGAACTAAATGGGTACTATAAACTGAATATGAGAAGGGCAATGTTCGTCTCTCAGGAGGAGAGCCCCAAATATGCCACTTACTTCAGTGGATCAGGACACACACCCGAGAACACAGTGTGGCCAATGCCAATCTCTGCTTTCTATATTTAAGACTCTATTCTCCAGCTGATCCAATTAATGTTACTGGGACTTGTGTGCACATACAGATGTGTTTAGCAACTGGCATATTAAAACATCCCTTTGCTCTGATGAAACTTAATAAATGAGTTTTCCCAGTGTTGTTACTATAGATGCTCAATAAGGAAGATCTTGTGAATCATAGAATTGTTGCTGTAATGGTTAACCACAATTAAAAGAAAGAGGAAGAGCAGTCAACATCTTAATGTTTTATCATTCACATTACTTCTATAGCCCTCTTGCCTCTCCTGAGGCATTCTCTTACATACCCTTTTTCAGCATGTTAGTTTGCATATTATTTTATTTAACCTTAATCACAGCATTCAGCTCTGGATTTGAGAGGAAGCCGTACGGAACTACCACACGAACTGCCGCTCAGAACATTCAGTTTGGCATAAAATTAAAAAAGTATGCAATAAACTGGCTGAATCCATAGGGAATCCCTCAAACAGCATGGATAATGAGGGGAATCCATAACAGACATAAACAAACCCAGAAAGATGTCTGGGGCCAGCATCATTATGTAAGATATATGCCCAAGATGTATGGGCATACGTTTGAATGTTCAACTTCAAACTCAGCCAGTATTAGATTGATTGAATCTCAGCATGGGGTTCAGTTAATAAACAAACCTTGCCTTTGGAAAATATTTGGGGCTGAAATCATGTATTATAGACAGGCACATACTGCATGTGGCACTAAGATGCCCTCTTACCTTAAGGCTTTGTCAAAGCAGAATGGTAAAGAAAATTAGAAATTCATACTATCAGAGGAACAGATACAATTTTCAGGTTTAGTGGCACAAGTCTAAAGACCGTCGTTATCCACAACTGTATTTCAGTCTATGCACCAGGGGCATATGAATAGAATTCACATTAAAAATTAGAGACCAGTTTGAATCTTTGGGCTTTGATTCACACTTCCCATGTTTTTTAAACATGTTACCCATGTTCTCATAAAGGATACAACAATAATGCTAGCAAATCTTTCTGGTAATTATTAATTTCACTGTAGAATAGCTTTTTTGCTATGCTTGGCTTGTTAAAAAAATGCATTTTGTTCACCTCTGGGTACACCACTAGCCTGCATATTTGCTTTTTTCCTTTTTTCCCATGTTTTGTTTAAAAATTCTTCTTAAACCTGTATATTAATCACTGCTCAGAGAGTGAAAGAATTTGCAGAAGCAGCTGAAGCACTACTTTTTTTTTCAAAGTAGGAACACTTTGAAACTAGTTAGCACTAACATTTTTTTCATACAATGGAATAGGAATGAAAGAGACATAGAGAAAGGAAAAAACCACCAAAAATTAGAAGTAAGGACGAAGGCTGACTTGGTGGTACAGAGTCCAACATGTCAGTGTAACATAACTTCTTGCAAAACTGTGAGCCACAATGGAATGCTCTAGTGACAGCCAGATCCAGAAAGAAGTTGCCCTCATCATAATTTTGATCATTTGGTCAGGTAATAAGAAAACAAAAGAAGGAATTCTGCAAAAATGCCTATCCAAATAGACTTCCAAAATCAGAGAAGACAAAAAGCTTCTTTCAGTAGCTCTGTTCAAAGCCTTACATCTGTGTTTACCTGTAAGCCACTGTGCTCCATTCTGAAGCTCTATTTTAGGGTTCAACTGCACAGGAACCAACTGCACTGTATTGCAGTATAGGTATTTGTAGCACCTTAGTTGTTCTATATCCCCATGTGAACAATGTTTAAGTACACTGAAGGTACCTTTGTTTGTTTACTCACTAGGAGGAGATTACTCTTTAAAAGTATGCACTATGGAAGTTTGTATGTACTACATGACATTATAAAGTCACACATCTTAACAAGCAGAAACTTTCCTACTAGACATTTTCCTAAAGTAAAACTCTATATTTCTACATACAAAAGTGTAGAGATATGCTTATACATTTTATATTATGAAAAGCATATTCTACATATAGACACAAGTACGTACATGACAGATATTTATATATATATGTAGAATACATATTTAGATACACATATAGATATATTTTGTAGAAATATTTTTAAACATACATATATGTATACACACACAGAGCTGTATATATACATGTAGAATATGCTTTCCTCTTGTTTTCCAAATCCCTTACTTGGGATTTCACTGTTATTAGACCCACCTGGTTATACAACTCGCTTGCTGCACTCCTGGATAGTCACCATTTGCATTACTTTCTCAGACACACACAACCTGTGTTTCTTAAATGTCTGCTCTGGGAAGACCAGCTCTACCTCTGTAAAGATGTACTTTTAGCATGATCCATTTAACAGGTTCAATGCTGAGTGAAGAAGTCAGTAAGCCACCTGGGCTAATCATAGAGATAGACAACTTCAGTAACAACAAAAAGTCATTTGGAAATCACTCTATCACTCACATCTATTATTCCTGCATTTCTTTCTGTCTCTTCTATTTATCAAATCATTTTTTGCTCCTTCACTTAATCTTTTCACTCCTCACCTTCAGTCTCCTTGCAAAACTCCTAGCATTCACTCTCACTTCATCTCTTTTGGACAGTTTTTTCTGTGTATACAAGGTAGTTCTGCCAGGAAATTCTCCATTCTAGGCCACAGTTACCAATAAGGTCATGCCCAAAAGTTGTCAGTAAACTTCCATAACGAGATAGTGAAGTGCATTTGGCTTTCTTAGTTTTAGGAAGGTCATTGTCACAAATAAAGAAAAGCTTAGACATAAAATAGCATCATATCAAGGAAATGAGGACACCCACAAACACTTTTTTTTCTAAAGATAGACAGACACAGATGAAACACATTAAAATTGTGCTTTTCTAAAGCCCTCCTAGTGCACTCAAGAGTCTTCAGAGTAAACAATGCTTCTCCCCAAACTCCCTGTTTTGTTAATACATACTTGTCTCCACTATCTTTGCAAGTAAATAAGAGTTTTCAGGATGTAATGTTCCATTGCACTTTAGATGCAGTTTTCACAAGGATTTTTAGGTTGCTATTTTCTTTTTTTTTATTGTGAAAGTCAGTCTAACTCCAAAATTGCAAGAAAAGAAAATACAATACCAATATAGAGTTTCTGCAATGTGAGGGCAAATGTGTTGAACAGGATTAGTGTGAGATCCACAGACCAAGCAATCTGTCTGGAACCACACTGATATTGCATTTTTAAGAAAAATGGAGGGGGGAGAGGTGTTGTGTTGTATTTTATGGAAAACAGAGGAAGAGATACTTACTGTTAGGTCAGTAGCGCATTTAATGATTAGAGCCTGACATCCACATCCATGCTCTTTTAAATAGATCAGATGTTTAGGCTATTTTATTATCTATCTGCTTCATTTTGTAACTGAATAGAGTAATACCTACTGCATTTCCAACAGTATGTGAATCCCCAATACCACCACCTCAGAGCTGGCTGGTGCATGTGGTACTGTACCATTGGCAGCTCTGTTACAATCAGCAGAGTGTACATCTAAGTCGTGTCAGCATTAATTGTATTTTTTCAGTGGACGTCAACCTGATATCAGTTCTTTCTCCTTGAAGTCTGGACCGTGTTCAAATCACTCATTCTTTTTCCACACTCTCTGTCTGACTGGCTTTTGCTGTTACCAGTCGCTGCTATAACCTCTGTGCTGTGCATAATAAAAATCTTTCCCATCTGAGTTGTCTGCCATGGTTACTGGAAATCTGCTCTATATAGATTCCCAAGAGCAGGAAAGGAAGGTACCTTTACTGCAATTGGATAAATATCATGTTTTCTTTAAAAGGAATCTCTACCCTCACTGAAACCACCTCTAAGGGTGACTGCTAAGCTACCCCCACCTCTTCAATCGAATTTATGTTAATTTGCATTTTACTCTTTCTAGTTTGACATAATAACTCAATTACATGTTCCTTGTCACTTTTCAACCATTGCACCAAGGGAAAAAGAAGACTAATATTCACAAAACTTCACTAGAAAATATAGCTAGGGTAAAAACTATCTGATCACTGCCTACTTATGATCCTTTTTAACTGAGTTTGCATGTTAATTTATTGCATGCTTTGTTTGTAAATGTGTTTCTGAAATAAATGAAGCATTTACAAATATGATTAATCTACAGATTCAGATGCATGCAATAAAGAAACAAATTGCTGAGTGCCCTTGTCCTTTTTCACAGAAGCTAAAATACAACTTTCAAACATCTAAGACTGCCTAGCTTTATTTTTTTTTAACTAATATTTTTTCAAATGGAAGTTTTCAGCAATCTGATTTTCTCCAAGTTCCTGATTCCAGTTTCATTTATACCAATGTAACTCAGAAGCAACTGCAACATATGTTGTAAACCAACACCAGTGTAAACACTGTGTAGATGAGGTCAAAATAAGGCTGTTATTGTATGATTTTTGAAGTGCTTGTCTAGATTAATATTCTCATCCTTTAACAGATTTAGGCACTCTGTTTAGCATGAATATAGAAATGCAACAAGTTGAAAATTCAAAGTACTTTTTAACTAGTGTATTTTATGCCACTCACATTTTCAGTCAGACCACCCAGAGCAAAGAAAAGAAAAAGCCACAACAAAAAAAGCCCTCTGCATTGTTTGCAATAATATGGAAGGAAATTGAGTGTATATTCTCTTCTTCCTGTATTTTCCAGCTAGATTAAGCTGTTGTCTTCACAATTGCCTCCCAGCTGCTGTGACTTGTGAAAACAACAGACCCTGCTCTGTTGTCTGCAGAAAGCCTGGATTGTTATGAGTAACTTTATTGCAGGCACATGAGTGTGTTAAGACTTTAAAACACGCTCAAATGTCATGTGCACACCCAGTGACGGGCAAGAATAATTATGAAAAAACAAGAATTCTATGTCTACAAAACGGTGTCAGACAAAATGGGCCATTCATTGTGTTCCTTTGGGAATGCTTGGACTCTCCAGCCAGAAAACAAAAAAGGCACTTTTTTCCTGCCGTAGGCTGAATACTTAGCTTTGCCATCTGAGCCCTAAGAAAACATGGGCCCCCTCTCTAACTACTGGCTGGCCCGCACACAGTAGAAAGTATTAATGCACCCCTTTTTTCCAGCAGTTCCCTCTGTGTAGGCTGCGGCCAATGTAAAGTCAACGCAAAGACAAAACAGTTTGCCTAACATTAGTAAAAAAAACATAACTCTTGTACAGTCTGAAAATCCCTCTGACACACAGAGGTTTTATTCTAAGGCATATCCTCTCTATCCTTCGGCAAGTTACTGTAGCTACTGTTAATGCTTTTAGCAGGTAATAACTGCTGCCTGCTGCTCAGCTTCAAGTTTCCAGGAGTCTATAGGCAAGCCCGATTGTGTACAACTGTTACAAATGATTTTCTAACTGCCTCATTTACTACTGTCCCTTTTCATGGTTGCTCTTCTTAATCAGAATCCATCAGCACCTGAAATGATTAATACAAATGAAAACATAACATATCTTAGCTCAACATCATGTCATTTTGATAGCAGTCCTTCCCTCACAGGTGGACTAACTTGCAATGAGAAATTGCAAGCAAATAAAAAATTTTTTGTGTTACTTTTAATCATAATCTCTATGTCAAATACCATTTGACTAACACACATTTGTAAACTAAAGAATCACATTTCTCTGTATTTTCTTTTGACCTAGCATGTAGTCAGCTAAGTGTCTATACAGCTTTAAATGAGGTGACCATATTGATTCACTACTAAATCTGAGCACTGCTTTACTGAAATAGAAACAACCCACCATGATTTGGAAAGTCCTTGTACGTTACTCATAAAAAGATGAAAATTAATTTTTTTTCTAATTTGGTCCAATATCTGAATATGGATTTGCAGGTTATTATTTAAGACATCTTTAGCGTGGCTTTACCTTGCTGTGCTCAAAGCAGGCTAGGAAATGTGAAAACAATGGAACCATAAATTTTGAAGGGCTCTGGTGCAACTGTGTACTTATATGGAGCAACAGAAGGAAAAGTGAAGGACAAATTGTATGTCCAACAATTTTATGGGTTACTCTTTTCTTCACTAAGCCTTCTTACTCTGCTTAGATAACATAAGTACATTATGTCTACAACATTGAATGGGTTTGAAAAGGACATGGTGCTTTAACATTGGCTTCTACCCTTCTTCAGGGCACAAACCGTCCCTTCTTATTTGTACAGTATATAAACAGCACCTAGCATAATAAAACACTGAACCTGACTGGGGTCTCAGCCAACTGTGCAAATATTAGTACTTGTAATATTATAATAGGAGGTCATTATGGCTAATACTGGGTAATCCTAGGATATCCCACAGGGTTACATCAAAAATGAATACACTCTGCCCTTTTCTAGAATTTAGAAGATAAAGGTTTCAGACCACTTCTTGTCACTACTAATACGGAAGTACAGGGTTACCCTCAAACATGTATTTAAATCAGAAACACACAGTACTATGCAATGAACCATCAGGCCATCCGTGAATTTGTTTTAACAATCCAACAACATCACCATTTCTCATTCATCCACTTAGCTTAATTTTCCTACCATCACTTTCATTGCTGAGGTTGTCTCTATTAAGCCATTTTTTTTGCATCATTAACTTTTAACCAGGCATCGATAGCTTTATTGTTTAAATTGCGTATGACTTTATTTAACGTCAGCATTTCTTCTGGCTGCTGACATGAAGTCACATTTTATAACTAATTAAATTGATCCCTGGGAAGCAAAAGCCACTAAACGGAATTATTCGTACCCAAGTGTCAATATATTAAATCAAAGGGCTAATGAGTTGGGTCACTGCTTCTTTTATCTGAAAGCTACTGCAGAATAGAATTCATATCAACCTCTACTTTCTGCTTTAACAATCAATTTTATTTAAACCAAAGGTAATTAATTAATAAAATTTGATACAGCTGTAAATAATACATGGGAGCCAGTTTTTACCACTTCCACACGTTAAGGTCACTTTTTTAGGTGGAAAAATTGCTTTGTTGATATAAGCTGTCTAAAAGTGTATTTTTGAACTCCCATGTGTAAAAGACATTACTGCTAGGTCATAGGAAGCCTCCAAAATGACCTAAAAGGTGTTGTGTAAGTAAACAGTTTTGAGAACTTTTCAGTTTTCAGCCATTTCTATTATAGGCGTAAATCAAGATGAAAATTTGCCTCTTGGAACTGACAATACCGCCTAACGAAAGTGATTAAGAAATGACTAAATTTGTCATGTCAGCTTTTCCTATAGCTCTTGCAGCTGCTGAGTAATATTTTGGATGCTTTCACTATTTACATCTGGACACTACTTTTAAAATTCATCACCTAATAATTCATACCACTCACAGAATTAGTCATAGTTCAGCTTTCTTTGACAAAATGCTTGTAGATGGATCAGGAAAGCTATCTTTACTGAAGTTGTCTCCAACTAATCTGTTTACATTCAGATTGTTTAAAAATACATTCTGAAAAACTCTCATGCCTCAAAAACATATTTTACTTCTGATTTGTTTTGCTCGAGACCCAATCAGCTTCTTGTATTTTGTAACCTTTGGAAAGTTCCATACAGGCAAGTGCACTTTGATGCTTAGTAATATTTATAAGCTATTTATAAGCTATAATTATGTTTTAAGTCAAAGGATATTAAAAATAAAAAAAAAATAATTAAACAAAAAGGGCTTGAGTATCATTGCCTTGCTTTGCTTAGGTGGGGAAACAAGGATGGGTGGGAATACACCTTGTAGTAGCACTCTCAAATCACAACCTCATCCCAACTCCTGTGAGTGTGACAGAAGACAGAGGACAAAATTGAGAGTCCTGCTGACCCAAAGAACCAATTTTTTTTGATTCAGTTTGCCATGTAGATAAGGAGATCAGAAAAGAGGGTGAAACAACACATTCTCTCATTCATTTATCCTCTTCCTCACAGCAAATAGGGAGCAAGAAAGGAATGTGGCTGAGTCACCACCATCTCCCTAATCTATATCTAGGGCTGCACTCCTTACACAAAACAAACTGTAAAATTATAACCTGATTTAAAAGAAATACCTGAGCAGCCATTGAAAGCAAGGCTGTGATCGTTCACTTTACGCTAATGGTCATTTTAACACATAACAGTGAATTAAAAATAGGATGGCAGCAATGTCCCTCTAAAACTTGGTTTTGTTGTTTTACCACTAAGATCAAATGCAACACAAGGAACACCACAGATGTTTTAAAAAAATGCATGTTCTTGTACCCACACACCATTTGCTTTTTAAACAGTAAATTAGGGGTTTTCAGTGGGTACAGTGGTTCCCTTATAAAACAACTTTAAATAGTCACTTTTATCCATTTATAACTGGATATGCTTTAGAGGGTCAAGTATGTGCTGTTGTTGAACACCACAAATGTTTTCTTTCGTTTCCAATGGTTAAATGTCACGAGAGCGCTTGACCCCACTACAGAACATCATTCAGTATCTGGGGGAAACCACAAATATGGCTGTACCTGTGGTTGGTATGAGATCATTTAAAAAAAAAAGATCGTTTCAAAAGTGTGTTTTGTAATAGTAAGGTATTTGCACCTACAAATGTTCATTGAATATGGACTGCCTTCATATATATTCTGTAGTCTTTGTTCTTCTCTAATGTATTCTTTTTTTTTTCCAAATACATAAAACATTTGGAGCTATAGCAACACTGTCATATAGTTAGATTAAACTATGGGATACCATGACTAGTCACTGAATATACGTTGATTTTTTTTCTCACATTTAGACTCCTTGGGGAAAAAAAGAAACCAAACCATTTTGATACAAATGAGGAAGTTCTACACAAGTATTTAGATATGTCTTTGGAAAAAAAAAAAAAAAAAGTAATGCCTTTAAAGTAAGACTTAAAACACAACAGTGATACAACTGTCAGCCACAGTTTCCTTGCAAAGCACAGAGAGGTTTTTGTGTAAAGAAAGTTTTAGAATCATGTTATAAAATTATACTTTTGCCTGAGTTCACTGCAAACAAATTTCAGACATGATGCTGGAGATGCACTAGAAATAAATGCCTTAAGACTGACAACTGCAACAAAATCTGCCTGTACTAGTCCAAAAATCATGCTGTAAATGCTAACAGTGGCTGCATTTAAAAATGATTGAACAGTGTTGAAGCAAAAAGAAATTAATTTGATTCAGAAAAGGTTCAAATTCTCCTCAATTACAATGGCAACAACTGTTGACAAAACATGTGGGTACCTGAAGGGAGGAGGAGAAGAGAGCATTGTTTTCTGAAAGCAATATGGTTCACTGCACATTATCCAGCTGTCATTCGACCAGAATTATAGTTAAATCATGTCGAAATCTGTTTTTTAAACTAAGCTACCTAGAAAAGATCCTGATGATGTTCAATACTGCCCATGAGGAAAAAAAAAAACCATGGGAATAATATAAAATCTACCACTAAATATTTAGCATTGGCCAAATAGAATTGTTGGGAAACGTATCTGTCATCACATTCAAAAACTGGTTTAGCTTATGGGTTTGGAGAGTTCTGCAAAAATAGAAAAGAACAGCCCTTGCTAGGGGTATTTCCAAGTTATTTTTACATGCTGTCTTTCACCATGATCCAATTAATTTATTTATTAAACTCTGAACATTTTTTTTTCTTTTTAGATATGAGCAACCTGGAACCTGTGATCAAGATAGAAATCTAATTCCTAATTGTTTAAAAACTAAATCATTCTTTTTTTATCTGACCTCTTCAATTCGGGTGGAAAAAAGGTATAAGTGCTAGTGCTAAATAACTTACATTTTGGGTGTCAGTATTAGAAAAAAGCATGCCATAAGGGATTCGGAGATAGACACATAAAATCCAATTACCACACCATGAGTCGCTTTTTAGGGAGAAAAGTGGGAAGGGAGGTTTTGCAGATGTTAAATGCGAGCATGCACATTAATAACCATTAAAATGGAAAAAGAATTGCTCACTAACATGCTAATGCCAATACTTTAAAAGAATTTTTCCCCTAGTTTTTGCCAGTGATTTCACTGTTATGCCATTGCTGTTACTATACCCCAGTGGAAAGTGATTTGTTGATATCCCCTTAGGTCATTCTAAGATGTATGGAGCCTACAGCAATTAACTGCTCATGTTTCTGTCAGTTTTCTGGAGCTAGACCCTCTTTTTCATGAGATTTTCTCTCCTTCTTCATTTATGGTAGATGCTTGTGGTTCTCTTGCTCTTAGCTACACAGATAACAATTAAACTGAAATGTTCGAGACCAATATAGTATTCTTTGTACTCCAGAGTTAGCACAAAAATTTCTGAAGACATCTAATATTCTGCATGAAGGCAGGCAGAGAAAGTGTAGTAAAAAATGTGAACTATTTATGCAAAATTTTATGATTTACCTTGGCAATTCTTTGCATATGATATTCTCTAAATATGTCCTCTCAACTGCCCACAATTATGGACACAACTATCAATAGTAATTGCATTGGATTCGTGTGGCATGTTGAACGTATATCTTTCTGAAATATACATAATAGTTATTTTACATGAGATTTATTTTCAATCATTCTATGAGCAAAGAGAAGGATAATTAAAAAGAAAAGATCTAGGAAATTTGATGATTTCATTTCACAAGGATTTGTACAACCATTTCTCTTTTTTTTGAGTTGAATTACTCAAAGCGAAGCAACAGTTAGCTGATACAAAGTCAGAAATCATGCCAGGCTCACAGTCCACATCTAGATGCAGACATTTAGATACATTCTAGTTAAGTTTGAAGCATGTAAATTAATCTTGCTAAGGGTGAAATTAAAAGAATTCCAACAACAGATAAGTATTACTGATTGAAATAGTGCTAGTGATAAAATATTTCTCAAGTACTACAGAAAACATAGAAAAGAACTGAAGGCTTAGACACACTCACTAACAGACACAATTTGGGATTTTGCTAGTGCAAACAGGCATGCAAATATTTTTTCCAGGCCACTTTCCAAAAGCCTCTGAGAATACAGCCTTAAGTGAGTATAGTTTTTCATGAAGGATACCAAACTGACAGCTTAAGAGCTGGAAAACTTAAAGGCAGGTACACAGTAAAAATATTCTCATTAGTGGAAAAAAATAAATAAATGAACCAGTGATGGTAAAAATTAAATGAAGTGGTGATATTTCATCTCCCTGTTTATCTTCCTCTGTAGCATACGGCTTTTGTACTTTGCATGAATCACAATGAAGCATCAAATCCAAAAGTCAAGAGGAAAGTTCGCTATATACTTAAAAAGAATTCACAAAAATTACTCTCTTGCTCCCATTCAAAGGCCTGAATGAACAGGCTTTATAAATACGGGGTACTCATGGAAGCCTGCACAGCCAAGTATGCCTGCAACCAGATATTTCCTATGTGAATAACTAGACAGGGAATTTTCAAAGGCTTGTAGTAAGCAGTTTCAGCAGCAAATTCTCTCAGCCCTTAGTCACATGTTCCTTAAAAGGAAATCATTAGCAATCTAAAAATCCTTTCTTTAGTGTTTTCCAATGTATGTTCAGTGTACTGAGACACTCTAAGTGATATTAACCTATGCCTGAAACAGCAACCCACAAGTTTATACTTTCCTGTAAAACACCATATATGTACACTGAAGACGTGTTATGTCCCTAGCATGTTCCCTAGCCCATATCTTCCATGTCATTCAGACCCTACTTAATAGATGAATAAAGCCACACTCTAAACCATTTTAAAGTGGTCTTCTGAGCCAAGCACTCAGACTCAGGTTATCTGAATTCAATTCCCAGCTCTACCCAGGCTTCCTGTGAGACTCTGAGCAAGTCGCTTAAGTGTTAGAGTTTCTTGCCTGTAAAACAGGATAAATAAAACTTCCTTTCTATAACCCTTCTTTTGAGTCTTATCTAGCAAGATTCTTCAGTTCTTTAGGGAGAAGGACATCCCTCGCTTCTCAGAAACAATCGCGACTAAAGAGTCTAAGGTCATTCATACCCTGACAAAAACCTCCAACACACTGAATGAGATCGACTTGACTCTGATACCATTCCAACAGGCTAAAACTCAGTTAAGCTCTAACAGTGCCTTGCAATTAATTGTGGTCAATACTGAATACTTCAAAGGAAAAATAATGCGGGAAATCACAGATGGCTTTTTTTTTGCTAAATATTTAAACAAAAGAATTATGTGTTTTAAAAGGAATCCAGTTGCTAATTGTAGTAGTCAACTTAACTCTTCTCCCATATTTCCTATCCGATTGTTCAGATTTGTAAGTATATTGAACAAAAATATCAAACTTTTGCTTTTTGTTTCTGTGTGTTTCACTAGCACCCACTTGCTACAAATAACCAGCAACACCAGAACTAGAAATGCTGTCAAACTGTATTTTTAGTCTTGTTTTTCTGGTGACATGTAGAAATCATATGAATCTCTCTCTTTCTCGTGGTTTATATTGTCACCAGTCAGCCCCAATAAAAGCATAGTCTGATATGCAGCTGAGCAGAAATTATGCAGTGTGTGTGTATGAAAGAAATAAGAACGTAACTAGATGTGCAGTCATAGTACCCAGGATACCCAGGGCAGGATATCTGATAGAACTAAACTGCTGACATTTGGGGGTGATGGTATAAATACATTGGAGCTATTTTTTAAATTCAAGAAATAAATGATGTAATAAAACTATTTTAAAATGGAAGATCATTCACAACAGATCTTTTAGAACACCTCCACTGCATAGAGATTTCAGTTTCTTCAATATAATATATCTTTTATTACACTTTTGATTTTCAAATTGCTTTTAAGCAATGAGTGAAGCAACTGTGCAATAACCATCTTTTCCATAACCATCACTATGAATATTAGCCTGTTATTATTGCACGTGCTCTTTCTCAACAGCAAGTACATGAGAGGAGTGGAAAGAAGGCACTAACAGACATAGTCAGGAAAGAGAGGAAAGAGGATTTCTCAAAGGCATCCACTGTAGACAGAGATTTCCCACACCTATGTATCTATTTCTCACCTTTACAATATCTCACATTATTTTACTTAAAATTTGTCCTCTATTAATTATATAATTAGCCAGAAGAAATTCATGTTCTTGTAACTGTGTAAGACTAGTACTACTCCCCTGTAAAAATTTCTGTCAGCATAAAGGAATGACCTATATAAATACTGTTTCTTTTATTATTCAGAACTTTCTTCATTTTTCCACTTTTTCCCACCACTCTAGTTAATATTTCTGCATGTTTTTTTGCCAAAACAAATTCAATATCTTTGATGGTATGATGTGTGTATAATCCACTTGTGATTTTTCAGTTAAAGAAGTTATCCCAAACTCAAGGGTGTTAAAACTTTTTTCTACTCTACTCCATATTTTCACTTATACCCCTGTGCATTCGCATATGCATTTTAAACACTTCTCTAAAACACCAATAATCCCTCTTTGAAGTACTGAATGGAAACCAAAAGATCAGACATTTTCAGTTCGTGACTTTTCTTTCACTACAGGAAGCACTCAGAGATCATAATTTGACAGAAATTTCCCTTGTCTTCTAGTCCTGAACTGTTTTCCACAGCAACATTTATTCCAATTAGGTAGATTTCTTTTGGAACAGCTATCAGATTCATAGATCAGCCAATGACAGTGAATGTCTCCACTCCTTGTTTGTTCTGGAATTCAAACTGTTAAAATTATGAGGGATACAAGAAGTTTCCCAACTTCCAGGCAAATACAGCCCAATAGATTTGTGACTACCAGGCATTCCAGGTAAAGCAGCAACATAATATTTTAAGTCAGGCCTTGTTTAAATACAAGGGTTTAAAAGTTCTTCTGTGCCTCTATAAGACTGAGCTTATGCTTACATGTTTCTTACACAGGCCTGGATTGAGAGTGCATTCAAACTAAGACTAGATCCCATATCAAGAGGAGACTGGGCTCTGCTTCACTCTTTTTACATCTAGGCTCTCCTTCCAAGAGAAGCCTGAGGAGCTGAGCAGGATGGAGGTCTTAGTGCACACCAACACATTTCCCTCAGGGGAATATCACCAGACTGTGGGACACGATTGTAGTTAAGCACATAGATGAAATATAAATCCTAAAGCAGGACTCAGAAGCAGATAAATTCAGCTTCAGCCAACAAGAGGGAATCTAGAACTATTGGCCCAAAAGAAGCAGTAAACCATTTGTTTCCTCTGAGGGTCACAATATATTTCTAAGATCCTTTCATAATATTATGTTCTTTTAAGCATTTAAGAATTGAAACAGATAGAAACCCCAGTCCTTCCTCAATTACACCACACTCTTCTCCTCTAATACTTCTGGCTAGGAAGTTTGTCCAGCTTTCCTAGTAGTAAGATGATTGAATGCAGGTGAGTCATTATAAGGAACTGGACTAATGCGGTTACACAACTAAGAAGCTTTTACATTAGAAACAGAATTGGTCGGAAACTTATCAATGAACGTATGAAAAAAAGAGTACAAACTGTCAGGAGAAAATTATGGACCAGAGACAAAAATTAATAGTGAAGTTCCGGACAAAGTGGCGGACAGGTTATACCTCCTTCCTAGGATACACAAAAATAGCTCTGTATATTTTAAGGCTAATTGTTTATAGCTGTGAATTACTGAAAAATAATTTAAAGTTTATGGATTTAAAGTGGAGGCTACAGATCTCTCTCAAACCCTCTTTAGTGATACCGTAATGAAATAAAAGCACTTCTGTTGCTGGTAGGTTGGTTAGAATACTTGCTCCTGGAGTATGGAGGAATATGAAAAGGAATAAATGAGGTGAAACTTATTTTCAAAACATATAATCTAAAGTCGACATGCATCTAAACCTTAATTGCTTTAGTGGGTTCCATAAATTTAATTTAGACAGGACTATTGTGAACAAATTCATAGTATTGCCACTGGAAGTTTAGAAAGCATTAGTTTCACAAAACTTGTTGTGGATGAAATGGAAAGCATTTTAACTAAGCCTCAACAGTTCAAACATAACAAAGGGAAGAACCTGAGAGCTACAGCATGTCACAGACTGGCTGTTTAGAGCAGAATCTCCCAGTAATATCTTCCTGACAATTGTGCAGTATATTCAAAGTAAACTACAGACAAAATTCTATCTGATGAATTTGCAGAAAAAATGTAGGGTACGATGAAATATGTCACCAGAAATGAAATCTTTTCCATTCTGTTTTCCCTGACATGTGCAGAACCTCTACAAGAAGGAAAGAAGCCAGTATTTTGATCAGTACCCAAGGCTCTGTTTCCATGGGAAGAATGTTCATATCCAGAACAAGTAGTTTGGTAAGCAATGTAATTTATGAATGCTTGTTTCCCATGGTTTTGCATGAGATGCAAACTCAGAGTTTTGCTTCTCTGCTGTCTTTGAAAGCATAGATTAGATCAGAACTTTTCCTTAAGTTAGAGCATTTTAAAATATCTTTCCTGAGTACATTCTTCAAGTTATAATATGGGGAGACGCTTTATTTTAGCCTTTACTTCCAGGGCAACTTAAAAGGGTTAAACAAGGCCACTAATTTTCCTGACGCTTAAATGAATGCAATACCTTCTAGCCTTCTTCCTATATCTCCAATGTGGTTACCTAATTACCTAATGTGTACAAAACCTATTCAGGTGGAACTCTGATAGGCACCCTTACGAAATCAGAGCAAAAAACGTTTTGATTTCAGGGATCGCTTTGGGTATTTTTTTCTTTAAAACTAAATGCTATTATCAACATGGGAAATAGGTTAGTTGACTCTTTGAAATTCACATTCCTTACCACCATTTTATAAAACTGAGCTGCAAAATCTCCCACAAGACAAAGATGACTGTTTGTAAATATGAAAAAAGTCTAGGAAATGGGAGGACAAGTGTAATACCGAGTCAAAGCATTCAGGTAGCATGATTGTGAGAGAGAAGTGTAGATTATTCCTTCTTACTTCAGTAGACTGATACGCTACTTTACATGATTAACATTTCATTCTGGTAACCAGACAACAATGCAACAAAGGAATAAAAGTTCATTCTTAGCTGGAAACAGTGAACATGAGTTCATCTTCTTTTTTTCTATTGTAAAAAAAAAAAGCTAAGTACTGTGAAGCCATGGCTTTAATACTCTCCACAGCTCTTCACAAAAGCCTCAGTGAAATCTGGGTCCTGTCATAGCATGACAAGAAGATAATCTGTGTGGGACCTTCCTTTCTGATTAGGAGGTGCTTTCTCTTAATCAGATCGAAAGAATGTCTCTTGGTAAGGAACCCCTCCTCCTCCAGAGAATGGAAACAAATCTTTATAGAAAGGCTTAGGCAGAATCTGCAAGGAATGCAGGTTAAACCATTTTCCCTGGGCCTTATAACAGTACCAAATGCCCCTCATCTATGTAGCTCCTTAACTTCATCCAAAGCAGAATTTTAATCCAGGCAAGATTTCAACCTGCAATATAGCCTTTTGTAGCATTAACATCTGAATGTTCCTGGAACCTGCTGTTCATCACATGTTATGTATTTTGCCATCTCTAAGGAGAAAGGAAATAAATGGGTGACTAAGATTTGATGGCTGTAAATCTATTACCAGGATGAAGGCAGATGTACTGTTTCTATTCTGAGCAGTTATTCTTGATTTGCACAGAGGTAAGTAGGATCTGGGGCAGGTTTGTGATTTCTATCCAATCAGAATTCCTTTATTTAGTGAAAAGAAACATAAATTCACCTAATATTGATTTTTTTAAAAATCCCTCTTAATAAATCCTAATAAGAAGCAGCGCAAAGCTTCCTTATTATTCCCTTCTTCAGCATGAAAAAGCAAAGCCTTGCATGGGAAGACTAGATAAACAGAAAGTCCTACATCCCATTGTCCATTGTCCATTGTCCATTCCATTCTTCTCAGAAGGAAAGAATGGATATCTTTCATTTAAAATAGTACCTCTAAAATCTGTAATTCCTCATGCTGTTAGAGCGTTGTTTACTCTGGGGTGATTTAAAACATTTAAAAGTTTGCAACTAGTTTCAGTCTTAGCATTCTACAACCGGTAGTTTGTGGATTCACAATCTCCCTACATGTACAAAGGAAGATCAAAAAATAAAATATGATGACACCTATTATGTTGCCTAGATTATGTAATGGGTCAGAAATAATGGAATTAGAGAAAAAAAATATTTCTCTAATATTTTTTAATTACAATTTTTAATGTAGATCTGAGAGACTATAGGATTCACTAGAAATTTCCAAAACAATTATCATAATTATAATAATTATATTGGAAATATAATTATAACATAATACAATATTATATAATAATATATTGGTTCTGAAGGTGGCCACTTGAATAAAAATCTATAATAAGGTTATCATGCCAAAATTACAGGGCAAAGAAGCCAGGCAAAGAAATACAAAACATTCCTTAGTTTACCATCCTAATCTTGTAAAGATTCAGTCTTGCTTCCAATGCTAAATGTATATAATTCAATGAAGAAAACAGTCACATTTGGTTGGTTCACTTTTGATTTGAAACTGCTTGAATATCAACCTACAAACACTGTTTTTTTTAAAAAAAAGCAAACAAAAAACCCCCCAAAAAACTCAACACACAACCTAACACACATAAAAACATAAAACATCTATGAAGAATCCAATTTGAAAGAACATATTTACATCTGTAACACCAGACAGTGACTAATCTCATAAAGATTTCATAGAATCTATGAAAAAAGGGGTAATGTCTAATATTACCTCTAATTATACCTAGTATAAACTCTCTATATAATGTTAAATATCACTCCATTAATATGCACCAGATTCAATTTATCTAAATGTTATTGTTTTAACATTCAAAGGCTTGTCTTGATCCCAAAAACAAGGTGCTTCTGTTGAGGCAAATCGGCTGCCTGTTTTATAAGAAAATTTCCTGTTTGTTTCAGAATAGGAAATAAGCCTGAAACCACATAGTATTTTGTGAGAAAGTGGCTTGCAAATGGCAACCACAATATTTTCAAACCTGTTGCAATGGAGCAACTCATCTTTCTCTTGAGGTAACAACAGAGTTTGTCAACACTGGAAATAATTATGTTTTCCACACTTAAAAAAAATTAAATAAATTACATCACTCTGTCAAATGACTGGCCTATTCTCCACAGAGAATACCAACTGCCAGTAGTACCAGGAGTGACCCAAGCCTCATATTAGAAAAGGGGGCAAAGTCCTACTTCTTTGTATGGAGCAGCATCACTAGACCAGGCAAGACACCTTTAAAGGTCTGCTGGTTCTAAACACATATTCAAATATGTAGTGAGTGGCTTATAAGAAGTGTACAGCACTAGACATATAATTAGGTAAACATTAATATGCTTTACATATGCTGAACTATTTATCTGGACAATATTAGTTATCATATTTACATGAATGCAGTTAGAACCGAGGACGAGTCCTGCTGCTATATGTGAAACAAGGAAACACTGGAAAAAAGAGGAAGACATTGGAGAAGCAATTTCTCTGCAGCTTTTGGAAAAACACCTTTCCATGAGCTTAAGAAATGATGACTTTCACTGTACATCTGAAATAAAATGAACACACTTCTTATTTTATTTTTGGTGTCAGCAGGACCTTTAAAATGTCTATTTTACACAGAGAAATAACACCCTTGTACTTTTAATGTATGTTTATGTAAAGTGAAAGTGGCAGTTCCATGTTAATAAACCTTGCTTAGGAAAAAAAAAATAATCAGTTGCTGAACTATGGTGAGTAATTAGCCCCTTAGCATCCCCTTTCTCCAGGAATGCTTCCTCCTGAGCTGGCTCTTTTAAATAGCTCCAGTCCTGGCTCCCTTTGTTGAGCTTGGAAATTGTGCACATATGAGAGAAATTAAGCCCTCATTTAACAGGGACACATGCCTGTCAAGTCCAGAGGAACAAAGGCTGGTCCCTGGGGGCTACTCAGCTCCCTGAGGCTGCCACTCATTCTGTTAGCAATGCTTACCCTTTACAGATTGTGTATAAAACCCAATAAATCATTTCATCTGCTCTGGTTAATATACACATGAGGCTGGGACTTTCTTCAAAGTACTTTTTTCTTTTGCTTGCAAGTCCATTCATTTATTAAGAGGTGACTAATGTTTGCTAGGGAGTAGCCGGGTTTTTACCTTTATATAATAACATTAATGTCTGTGAAGTAAACCTGAAACGTTTACTGGGAGAAATAAAGACATTTGATGCTACATCTATTTCACATGGGAAATGTCTTATTACTCTTTAATGGTCAATAATCATCAGCGTCTATTGTATAAATTACTGTTATATTCTGTTCCTTCTAAGGTTACATCTGAAATGTATGCATATTTGAACAGACAGTAAAACAACAGGGTAAATAAAACGACAGATGTGTAGCCTTGCCTAGGAAGAGAGTCTTTTATCAATTAAAACAAACCAATGAGGAAAATAATATGAGGAAATAATTTTAATTTTGTTCTTTATAAAATGTTATCACAAAGATGCATCTATACTATCCTGGATAAAAGAAACAAAAAAAGGTCTCTGCTGATAAAAAAAAAAAAAAAATCAAGCTACCTCTGAGCGCTCTAGGGTGGTTGGGCACAATTATACCCAAATATAAATGCACACACAGAGCAGAGGAATATTTTACAGTGAATAAAAAAAGCAAAATGAAATGCTGTCATTTCCACGTGAGCTCTTTTTGTTTTTAAAAAGAGGGCCTAATTCTGTACTTCTAGTATTAGACTGACATAAGCGGAGAGAAAATGAACAACACCAGCTGAGGAAATGGCACCCCGCGCTGCACTCAATGAAGCAAAACTCTCTCTAAGTTGAGCAGGAGTTTTTTGTTATACTTGAGTGTAGGATTAAGCCAATGAAGACAAAGTAGTGGCGTAGAATAAAAACAAAGCGAAGTGCAGAGCTGTATCTTCTTTCCCAAAAATGGTGAAAGAAATATTTCAATGCCTGCTATTACCAGGGATCTTTGTTGTTTTGTCCACTCGGCAATTTTTAACTAACACACTGAAAGCATGCCCTTTCTCAGGCAACAATATTACACTTTGTGTTTCAAACCACAAAGTAAAGAGGGTTGACTGTTCTGACAGTTTTAATCCTGATGATACTGAGAGCCCCAAGTAAAAAGAAACTGGTACAGCATGGAGTTTTCCCTGCTCAGCAGGAAGAGAAAAAGCAGTTCTGGATTTGATAAGTAAAACCAGATATAGTCGATGATTATATGTTAAAGCCTTGCAATTATTGGGAAACATCAATGGTTCAATGAACTTGAATATGAGTGGGGTCTTTAAGAAGACCTTTTCTCCCATCTTGTTCAAAACACATCTACGGTACAATAGTCATGAATTGTGTGCATTCCACCATTGTCAGAGGGGTAAAGAGACATCAAGACGCCAGGTCCCATTTATATATTTTTAAAAAATCCACAACACTATCTGTTGTTATTATTGATATTTTTCAGTGCAAATTTGTGTCAATGTAGCAATGAAAAGTGCCTGACAGGATCATGACCTCAGTATGAGGTTCTTTGCAAATAAGAATATGTGGTCCCTCGTCCTCAAATATCTGCCAGTCAGAAGAAACTATCGTAATAGTAGTTCATCCTAATTAAAAATAGTAACCACAATCACAAAACATTCAACCTTAGACTACACTCAAAGGCTACAATTCAGTGTATATTAAAACAAAAATATTAACAAATAATTATGTTATAAAAACAATTTCCTGTAAAGAAAACATGATACTAGACAGCCCCTGCAATCCTAAAAGTGGCAGAAATGCAATAAACAAGCTAGCTCTTAGGAATAAAAAACTATACAATGCAACGCACATCTACATTTTTCAACTTAATAGGGATCTACAGCTTCTCCCTCACCATATATACATAAAATGCATTTCTGAATAATTAACTGAAGAGAAATCAAAAAGGTAAGAGACTGGATCTGCTGTGCAATTGTAATAGTCAAGAACGATTCTGTAAGTATAAGTAAATGAAAAGTAAGCCCTTATCTGTAACAATTGTCATAAAAGTAGCCTAATTTGTGTGAGCAAGGATTGGGTCCAAATTCAAATCCCTGGTGAAAAGTCACAAAACAAAGGAAAGACTTTCATTTCAGCAGAATTTAGTTCATTCCTCAACACCTGTAACTGATTTACCCGTTTAACAGAAGATCTGTTTCTAGAGTAGTCCATGAGCAAGCATTAGCCAGGCTGGTGCTCCTCCTTGACCAAAACTGATCAGTAACTCTGAACCACTTTATCCACCTACGCTTTAAAGATCCTTACAGAAATGCAAAACGTTGCTGTGAAAACAAGGGAGAATATGCAAAGGTGTTATGTGCTATGTATGCCACTGACATAATACTTTAATAGGATATGCTGTAATTTCCTGCAATTAATATCTTAGCAGAGCAATAAAGGCTTTTTTCCAAAATTATACCATTGCGTTTACAACACTAAAATTAATGTTGTGTCAACCTTTCCATTATAGGCCCTCTTTTTAAGAGGTTTATAACTTGGCTGGAAAAAAATATTCTGGCCTAAAAAGTCGCATGCAAGATCTCCATTTAGAAGCAACCATTTTGTCAACTAAAACCCATTATTTAAGGGCTGTTTCAAGTCATTTTTTTGAATGCCCTACAAAATGTGCAAGAGACCGCCAAGAAATCTAGGCATTCTTGAAACAAAAATTTTTTCTCTCTCCACAATAAGTCACAGTTACAAAGATGTTACACAGCCATGGAAGTCGCTCCATGTCTGTAAGGAAAATACATGGATTTGGCAAACCACAGAGTTAATCAGTGAGAGTAGTCTCTTCACTTGCCTCTTTCTGTATGACAATGGCTAGATGTGGTCAGCACTTGTCCACATGGGAGACTCAAGCTAGCTGAAAGGATTTTCATTGAGGCAGAGCTGTGGGTGAGAGGAACAAATAAATATTTCTCTGTCTGGCTGAAGTGGATTTACTCTGGATAAAAGCTCCATCAGAGTAAATTAAAGGCAAGTGGTAAATTAACAGAAAGTCATGATAGAAAAGATAATGCAAACATAAGAGAAACAACCCATGAATTCTGGAACAAGATTTCAGGATTGTTATATTTCATATAAGAACTAGATAAAGTCACTTAGCAAATTTAACTTAGGTGCTTAAATTAGGAACCTCGTTGTCTAATCAACAGAAGGTAATTCACAGCACCTGGACTGCTTTATATATGGAGCCAAAAGGCCTAATTCAGTCACCCAAATTAGATATCTAAAATTAGATGCCCCCAAATATCTATATGCTTTTTAATCTGCCTCAAAAGAGTGTTATGAGGATAATACACTTCAGCTTATGAGACACTCAGATACGCGGTTACAGAGGAGATGAGTATCCTGAAAATATATCACCAATAAAATTCAATGAGATGGAAAAACTAGAAAAGTTATAGTAGAGTTCTTCATACAAATCACTTGTCGTCAGAGCAAAATGCAAGTGCCATACCTCCTCCCTTGAGAAAAGTTTCTTTCTATATTTATATTATATAAATTGCTTTGTCAAATAAGGGATCTCAGTCTCTGCTTAGGCTATTAGGTTACATTGCACTATCAACTTTATTTTGTTAGCTGTAGCAAGTACCCACACTACTCGTTAATCTACCTGATCTAGATTTTAAACTAACTGTATGTTCCTCCAACTGGTTAATCTCTTATTTACAGAACAAAAATGAATAATATATTGCCTTAAAATAATGTTCCCTAAGTCAGAAGTGCCCTTCCATACTGTGGGGTGGTGATGTGTCTCAAGATGGGTTTCCCACTTCACTATCAATTGTGAATTTCTTTGCTTTTATTCTTTGTTGTTACGACTTTAATGTTTTTTTAACATACTGTCATTTTGGGTGGGTGAATAAAATGAATTCAGCATTTCATAATGCACCATTGTATACTGTTTACATCATTTATTTTCTTTTTATTGAATGATTACAAACTTCAATTTAAAATTAATAACATTTTGTGGGAGTTACTGCATGTGAATTAAGTGTGGTGATGTCAGTGCATCCCTCTGGAATTTAAAAGATATTTCACTGTGTTATATCATGTGCCACACAGTATATCAATTTTTATTTCCCATCCCTCAAGTATGGAATGCACACTGTATAACTTCTTAGATTCTCAATATAGATATAATTTACCCAAGCTGTGCAAATGTTCAACTTGCTGAAGATGATATATACAAGATTTATATAAAAGACTAGTTCTTACAAACAAGGAAAAGTCTTGTATATAACAGAAGCCAATACATTATCTAATTATTTGGGAGGAAGAGGTTCTAATGTAACAGACAAAAGGAAATAGGGTGTAAACTGCAGTCATAAAACAGTTTTTCCTTACTTTAACAATGACTTTAAAATTAGATAGGTAAATTTCAGGCAAGGCCATTCATTTCCTTAAGAGCTATGCTTTGACATTTTTGTAAGTGACTGGATTAGCTGGTTGCATAAAACAGTGAATATTAGAAATATTCATTCAATTTCTTTTTACATATATGCCACCAAATGTTTAACAGCATCTGGTTTGCTCATTTACCGGTTTGCACATACTACTACTTTCTTTATGTGAATTCATAATTTCTGAATGCATTCAAAGAGCAATGCACTTACTTCCTTCTTGCTGTCATGACATTAGATATATTTAAAATAAATTTTTATCCTCAAATTGATTCAGTAATACACTTGCATTCTAGAGCATTCCCACAATTACAACTAAAATACATTTTGATTCTTTAGGTCAGGATTTAGTCCATCTGGTAAATTTAAGAATTTACTGTGAGATTTCAAAAAGTATTTTACTATTTATTTGCTAAATGCTTTTGGCCTCTTTATGTGGTGCTGTACTTCATCATTTTCCTCCAAGTATCTGCTTCTGCAGACAGAAATTTTGACCTCTGATGTCATCACATTCCAGTCTTGCCTGTCTATCTGAATATCTCTATAAATCAATTCATTTCAATACAAACATTTATTTACTATTTTCTTTATTCACTATCTCCTGATGAGTGTGTCAAATAGCGTGTTTTGTTTGGTTTGGTTGAGGTTTTTTTAAAAAAAATAGAAATGCAAATCCTGATTGTTTTCCCTCTTGGCCTTCACATGGTTGTCAATCACAAAAGTCATCACTGAAAAAGTAACTAATTAGAAAAGAAAGGCCAATACCTTACACAGTTTCTGTCAGTCCTGGGATATGTTTCAATGTAATGCAGATGTAAGACCTGAAAAGGAAGTTGGTGTGCCCAAAAGGTTGACCATTTTTCCCAATAACATCTATTTGTCTGCTAAAATAAATTACATGCCCTAAAATCCCTGCCTCATTTACATCTTTGATATTCCAACCACAATACTAATATTTGAAGTCCATCCTCATATAAGGTGCTCAATTCTGCACTTTCGGAAGGAAACTGGTTTTCTGTGCTGGAGTGCCTATATTAATATTGCAATATTACAAATATATTACAATACACAGACTGACAAAGGAGGTGATGCAGATGTGTACTACCAAAGGAATAGCACCAGAGGGGTTCAGAGTGGCACAATCTCTGACAAACTCTTTGGGATCTAGATCAGGGTGTCTGGACCAGCAAGTGCTGTGGCTATCACAGCATGTCACTCCACGCTTGGTTGGAAGGGGCAGACCACCAGCTGAGAGTGACCCCTGGGCAGCAGCACAGGTGGGTAGCAAATATTTGCTTGATCCTCTGCTGTTATTCAGGAGCTGGTTATAATCTGACCCTAAATTAACAGGGCTCAAATCTGAGGTCCTTCTGTAAGCAAAGGCTGTAGAACGAGTGTTTGGGCTCAATAGAATCAATGAGATTTTAGCCCCTGGCTTTGACAGAGGCACGGCTGAGAACGAGCCCTTAAGCCACTGGCAAGATTGCACCGCAGCATTCCCAGAGCGAATGAAGCAGCAGTACTTGAACTGGGGAGGATGGATGTGTGTGCCTTCATTTCCAATTTTAAAACAGCCGTGGGACAGGGAAAGTGGGAGGGCAGCTACTATCGTTTTCTGCACCAACATGAGCCTGAGAAACAATGATATTTACTTCGGTTTAAGTAGTTTCCACACATCAGATCATGTTCGGCACCCGTGTGCCAAAGTCCTATTCTTCAACTCTGTTGAAATATCACTTTCCGAAACATGTGTGCTAACATTTGGCCAACACCACCACAAGATCATTTTATTAACTTGTAGCTCATTTCATAGACTGCTGCTCATGTTGCTAACATATGCTATTCTGCCATTTACTGCTCTATAATTAGAGAAGTCATATGAAAGAGATACACAAGGCCTAATTTCTGTTTAATTTTTTTGTTTAGATTTGTGTAGGCGAAATAAAGCTATTTAAAAAAAGAAAAAGTACAGAGAATTAGAAAACTGCAAGAAAGCTAATTTAACTCTCAGGTCACAGTAAAAAATTTTAAAAACCCACTCCTTTACTTCAAGACTGCAGACAGCTTTAAGGATTGTGTTTAGAGTCAAATCCAGAAGTGCTTTCTGCTTTGCCAGGATAAATCTTGGTTTTGAGGCTGAGGACCTCAGGGGCAGAGCCACCAGCAGGATCCTTGCACATGGGGTACCAAGCTGCAAGACCAGAACCCTCAGAGTAACACAGGAGGGGTGAACCTTTAGTACAGCATATCTTTTGGCTTAGGCCATCACCATGCTGTCATAACAAAGCATTTTTAGTATGGAAAAAGCTGAATGAAGGATAGGGAGCATCACAGGAATATTTACTAAAGCACAGCCTGCCCAAAGTAGGTGAGGATCCCACATCAATTCTCTTCCCACACAGTAGACAGAAAAAATTCTCAAGCCAGCCAGCCATAAAGATGGCTTTTGTTGGAAAAAGCTGTCCTATAATAGACCTTTTGCTTGGGTAATTATCAAATAAGGACTTTAGAAGTCATTAATAGGCCTCTATGTAATAATAAATAAAATATGAAACATTTGACTTTGATGTTTAGCATATTTGTCTTTCCTCCATTGGATCAGTTTCTGTATTTGCTAAGCAAGTTATGAGCTGGACAGCAGTGGTGGTGCCAAGCCTACAGCAGAGCCCCATGAATTTAAATCAGTGATTTAGCAGCCAGCTACAAGTTACAGGCACAGCATTTCTCTCTTCCATGTGCATGCAACTGCACGGCAGAAGGAAGTTAGAGATAGATTTATTTATTTTTTAATACTGACCTGTTAAAAAAAAAATAGAGAAAAGATACCAATAACATCTAGGAACCAATTCATAAGCAAACTGGATGTTCAGGGAAATGTATCCTTTCTATTGTAAATTAATAAACTGCAGTTATAGTTTATTAAGCCACCACAATAATTTACAATTTTTACTGCCATAATCTTGACTGCTTTTAAATTACAGGAGTTTTACCTATTCTTTAATCCAGAAACATCATTATTAAAATGTTTGATGCAGGCTACAGTACATCTATCATTACTTGTAAAAGTTAATTAGATTAGATAAAAGAAATAATTAGATTTGCATTTTTATCCTGGTTTTAAACTTCCAAAGAAGATCACAACAGTGTGCCTGTGGGCAATTAAAAACAGCATACACTAGTGAAACATAAAGGCAAATAAAGGTCTGTTTTTCCTGGCTAATTCATGATTGAAGATACAATTACAAAATATTTTAAGGGTTTGCTGAAGCTGGGGGCTATTCCTAGACTTCTAAGCTTTGTTTATAACTCTTGCTCTCTTTCAAGGGAGTATCTGATCTGCGTAGCCTGCCAATAGAAGTATCAAATTGCTTTCAATGGCTTTATTTGGTCCTGTGCAGAGCTTGCTGGAAGGGGATCAGTTTCATGATCAATAACATTAAAAAAAGAGAAGAAAAAAAGGTGGGAAAGAATATTCCCTAGTGCCAGAACAGTAGCATTGCAATTGCTTTTTGCTTGTCAATGCTAAATACAGTTTACAAAGAGAGACAACCTCTACAAAGAGAGACAGCCTCAGAGAGTGTAAATGAACTGACAATAACTAGATTCCAGCTTGTGCATTTTCAGCAAGCTCTCTGCAAGGAGCTTCAGCCTGTCTCCAAAAGGCAATAAATGAAAGGTTCGGCTCTTGAAAATTGGAGGTCAGTTACATACTTAATGATGAAGCATATCTTTAAATCTATTTCTACTATTATTATCCTAGCAAAAAATTAATTAACCAGGTCAGGGAGGCCATGAAGGCTAATGTGGAATGTAATTATTCCTGATCTTTAGACATGTACTTCGCATAAAGAGATAGTCCTTATTCAGCTCACCAGGTACCTGAATTGTCAGTAGTTAATCATGGATAAGAAGAAAGACTCATTGGTTCAGCCTCTTAAGTTTTAAGAATGATTCAAATGATTCCCATTCAAGGACAGTTTAAATAGTTGTAATCTTTATGTTACACTGTTCTTTTGTTTGTTTACTATCACAGTAATCATGTTAGCTCTTTTTGACTGAAACAGAAAATACAAGAACATTAATAGGAAACTACAAAAGCATAGATTAAAATGTAGAAAATAAGTACTATTAGGAATATTTTCTAGTGGCTGAATTAAAACAGAATTCTTCTGAGAGCCAAGGAAGTCAGTCTTTCTATGCGATGGAAATCAAAATCATACCAAGCCGAAAAGAAAATGCTCTGCAACAGCTTTGAGCACAGCACAGAGGAATAAGGTGAAGGGAAATGGACAAAAGCAGTTTGGACCAGTTTTCACTGCAATACTCATCGCAAGTTTTTCAGAAAAGCTCAACAACCTTCTTGAAGATTTCAGCCACAATTTAGGACTTGCTCTAATGAAGCCTTCCCACCAGAGGATGGAAGCCTTCAAACTTGCATCCTTTAATTCTCCCCTCCACTGTAGGGAAATCCTGGAGCAGCACGCTCCAAGCATCAGTCTGATACAACCCCTTCCTCAGTTGGATGTGGTGGGGCCAGAGGCAATCCTGAAGCCTCAATCTGAAAGGACTAAATTCTGGCAACAAGACACTGAATTTACAGGGAGTTCAGGGCCTCGAGCAGCTCTCATGCTTGGAACAGTTCTAGAGATGCAAATCTTCCCTTCTCCCAAATCTTCCTTCCAGTCTTGTCCTCACAATGTACCACCAAATTCCTCCTTTAAACACTTTTTCCCCTTAGAAAGCTAAGAAACAGCTTCCCCTTATCCTTAGAGGTTTTCCCTTTCACAGCACAGGCTAAGACACGTCCTTGAAATAGTCTCATTTTGTCCTTTCTACTTTAAGAAATCATACTTGTTATTAAAACAAAAAGAAAGTTCTTTTACAAAATCTGAATCAACCTGGAGACTGACTGTGAGCCCTTTCTTGCTCTACAGTATTTTCTCAGCTGTATTTCAACTAAAAGCAATGATTTCTCCGCACAGCTTCACAGAACAACAAACTTAATTTGGCACACTGGATTTTCTCCCATCTCCATGGATTACTCTGTAGAAGAGTGTTTATGAGCTTCAAAAACATTTGAACTGAAAACTAATAATACACTGCATTTATTTGAAAATTTTCATTTAAGATCCTCAAAATGTTACATTTGAACTGAGAAAGAGGAAACAATTTGCCAAATTTCAGATAATCTGAGCCAGAACTGAGAACAACCGGATTCCCACTGCTTTTCCCAATGTGCACACCCTGAAAGCAACATTAGCTTCACTCAGAAAACATGAGATGATTATGCAGAACATTTAATGACCTCAGTACTCTTGAAATACCTACGTTGTTTTCATATGCTAAGCCAAGCTAATGTCCTCTTTGCTCATACATTGTTGACAAAGTTTTGGATGTATAACAAGTTTGGAATAAGGTGCTCCATCAAATGGTTTAAAAGCAAACAAAAAAAAACAACAAAATGAAATAAGGTGTTAAAATCATTAAATGAACAAATAATATACAACATAATTTAAATAATAAATATCAAATAATGAAAATTATCAATAAATTTATGCAGTAGGTATCCAGAGAAAGATTTTTTTTTATTTAATATGGATTATTTCCACTTACACATGTAGTTGACAGAAATCTTGTAAGCCCCATCTGAAGTAATTTCTAATTGTTTAAATGATTAAATAAACTGGATTCACTTATTCAAAGAAATTATTGTTTGCGAATTAACACTGTACCTCAGAAGATGACAGTGGTACACTGTGTACATCTTGTGATGAAAACATTGCATCAGCAATGCCCCACTCCTGTATCCTGGAGAACATACTGTACTTATTTCAAGTAGCTGTGCCATGAATAGGCCCATGCCCAGATGGAACCAGCACCTGTGCTACTTATATTTTGTAATCTTTTCAAAAGGGGAGTGGCAGGGAGGAGTACTATTGTTTTTCCAAGCTTACAAAGTATAGATAGGAATCCACACCATTTCATATAAGTAATCTCTGCTTCCTGGGAAGGGTTGCTCAAGAGTTGCCTAAACAAAAGCTCCTTCTGAATAAAATCAAGTTAGTTATTGGGGATGCAGTTCCGAATTCTACCAAGCCCAAAAACTAAACTAAGAATTTCAGCATTTATTAGAAAATGGATTTTTTTCCCCTCAAGCCACGGAGAGCATGATTCACCTCATCTCACTTCAGATCTCTACATTACAGGCATTGGCATCCTTATCCTTTATAGTTAATGGAGAGAAACAGCCATTTTAGGGAACAATTCATCTGACGTATTTTAAGTGTCTACTTTAGGACAAGATGAATTGTATCCTAAAACTATTCACTCTGCTTCTCTCTGTTCACTATAAAAACAATTTAATTGAGACAGCATCTATACTGCAGTTATCTACTTGTGATATGATGAATTCCACCCAGAGTCACCAGTGAGACTTCAGTATCAGTATTGAGGTTTCCTGGGAAGATGCTGGGAGGGGACCTGGGAGAACTGGCACAGCACTGTCTTGCCTGCCTCCTAGTTTACCTCCATCCCACCTACAGCCCTTAGGGAGCTACAGGTCTCAACAGACTGCAACACCCGTAATCAATTCAATAGCAACAAACCTACTACAAACTGCAGAGGTGACTTAGTAACTAACTTGTCTCCCAAACAACTTCTGATTAGCAAACCTGCCACAGAATTAAGAAAGAACAAATAAACAAAGAACCACTTGGCTCATAAGCAAATGGACTATGTAAACTGGTACTTAGCCTAAGAAACAATCTCCTAACAAACCTTTTTCAGTAATCTCCATGTAAATTCAATATATGTTTGAGATGGCAACAGCCCAACATGCCTAGTGCTTCACACTGTAGCCTACAATGTTCCTTGGGCAATGAGATGCCCACTACAAATCTGGCTAACCAGCTGGGGAAACAAACAGTCCTAACTGCCTCAAATACACTGATTAGATTCATATAAATATAAAGATAAAAGAAGATGCCAAATTACTGAGGAACTATGGAATAAGAATAGCTTATATTGGCAAGAATTTTTAAACAAGTATAGGGAAGAATCACCAAGATATATTTTAGCTTGCATGAACAAAACAATCATTAAAACATTTTTTGCAATATACGTTTAGAAAAGGACAAGAAAGAAAACATGTGGAGGGTTCGGCACTATGTAGGATGAAAATGGTGAACAAACAAGAAACTGAACCTGCAACCTATTCTAAAATGGACCTGCAACCCATTCTAAGACTGTGTTTCGCCAGAGTGAGTGAAAGGGTAAAGCTACTGGAAAGTATTCAGTGAACTGAAACATAAAGTGCCTTTAAACTTTTTACTACAGAGCACGATACACATTCTCCAAACAGGAACAGAAATTACCTGGACACGATTCCTCTTTCTCTGTCCTAATTTTTAAAGGAATTTTAAAAGTTAGAAATTTCTCATGGAAATAACTGTTCTTTTTAACAGACTCAGAAATGTTTCAGTCTTAGCTTTTAAGCAAAGATTTTTTTATATAATTCTTTGTTTTCTGAAGCCAGACTTGCAAATAACACTTAGAGAAGGTGGTATATTTTTTCCTTTCACTATTCTTACATCTCTTGCATCCTTTATGTACATCTAACATGAAGATGGAGTCTTCTGATAGCCAATGACAAAACTAGTGCTTTAAAATTCAATTCTGTCTCTCATCCCACATATCAACACATTTAAATATGTTAATTAAACTCCTTAAAGTGTAACTGAAACTGCATTATGATATTTGCAAAAGCACTTGCAAGCGTTCCTTTGGGATAAAGGAAGGAAAAACTTCAGGTTTGGCATCCAGTAACACAGTACTAGAAAACCTGATAGTCCAACCTTATAAAAATGACTGGCAGCACAATCCTCTGTCAGACCAAACCTTTAAAGCAAACAGGCCCATGGAAATAGTTTCAAAAAATCCCAGAAGCAGAGAAGGTAATACAGTGATGTCAACATATCACTCCCTACCCACACGTATCAGTGCAAAATTAAACCTGATTTTGAGTACAAGTACAGATAATGGAATACCTCTAGAATACTCTCAGACCCACAAAGGTACAGATACTCCAAAGACGTATGGGAGACATGCCTGAAGAATAGACTGGTCACAGGAACTTAGCACGGTCTCAAGGTCTAGTATCCTATTCTATAGCTGCTTGCTTTAGTTAATGAAATGGAAATCCATTCTTCTAAGCTTCTTATAAATTTTGCCTTTATAGAATAAGTAATTCTATAAACAATGATTGTGACTCTGCTTTTATCTCATTCAATAAAAGTCAAACTGATTGTAGATTTCAGAATTAAATGAAAAGATTTAAGAAATAGTTCTTAAATTTCAGATTAAAATTCTGCTTATTAAAGAAAAGCTCTTTTCACCAAAAAGATGTTTGACAAGAATTTTCTAAGACACAAAGAACCTCCATAAAGAGCATCTTTACTGGGGCTTGTTAGTGGCTGCTTTATTTTAGATCCTTCCTTCTCCATAGATGGAATTTAAGTATAATCAGAAGAAAGCAATAAAACACACTGACCTGAATTTGCTGCTGCAGTAGATTGATTTTGTGCTGCTGTTGCAGAAGTTGCTGCTGTTGTCTTGCAATCTATTAGAAATAAAATTTCCATTAAATTAAAACAGTAATATTGAAACTTCAATATTATTGAGTGTAAAACATCTTATAAGTTATTCTTTATTATATTTTATTAAGCATGGTTTTGGGTTGGTTTTTTTAATGAAGGCTATTTTAGAGGTATCTGTATATATGAGATGTAAATATTTTAAATTTAAACGCAATATAGAAATCTAGTTAGCCAATAAGAAACATGTATTTTAAGCACTTGGGCCTCAAGTCTGCAAAGCAGAAAAACATGGGTTTAGCTGTGTGCATGAGAATATTCTCATCACTATTCAACAAAGCATTTAAACCTGTGGTGATCTTTGACTATGATGCATTACTGTTAGCTACAATGGGAATGAAACACATGCTTAAAATTAAGTGCTTTGCTGAATGAGGATGGGATTAATCGGGTGCTTAAGGTTAAACACACATTTTCCTGCTTTGCTGAACTGGAGTCTTAGCTAGTATTTATAGATGTTGCACTATTCAGCACAAGCTCCTAGCGCAAGCTTCTCTAACTTAATTCACAATGAGCAGCATGTTACTTCTCTTGTAAATCTTGAAGTCCTTCTTGAAGGACTACTTGGAAGGAAGTAGTGTCTCATTCTGTGTACAAGCAGTACCTGATGCTCAGTAACTCATCCTAAATGCAACCCTGCAAAATATGTAGATACTCTTACCCTCATTTGGTAGACTCAGTAAAGAACCTGGAGGGTAAAGGTTCACTATATCCCTTCTCTAACATAGAAGGAGAGACGCAAGTGTTCAGGGCAGGGAGTGCTAAGAGACTAATGAAAGAGAATCTGTCCCAGACACACCCCCAGCCCTAATTCCCACACACTATCCAAAATCAGCATGCAAGAGCAGAAGGGAAACAGGATCCTGTCTCCAGACAGCTCCCTGCAGACTGCTCCCTGAAATGGGTAACATGGACTGCAGCTATGGGGGAAGAAGCTGCAGGGAGCTGGGATAACAACTGGACTTCTGCTTTAGCAGGGCAACCGTGCAGCAGACTGAAACAAGGAGACAAGATTTGTATTTCCTGGAAACCCCAGTCTCAGCACTTCTGCTATCTTCATTGCTTAAGTATAATTTCCCCTCCTATAAATATTTATCTAGAGCAGAGGAACCACGTAAAAGAGCAAGAAGTTGGTGACAAAAGTAGCTTTGTCACTCAAATCCACTGTTCTGGCTTTGACAAAAACCCTCTTAGTCACCTTCCCTGCCATCTTGTGAGTTATAAGCAGAGAAAGCTAGGTAAAATGTTTTTCTGATTAAAAAAATAGATAAATGTAGCAAGGCTGATTTGGAAATAAACAATAGTTTTAGTGCAAACTGTTCCGATTAGCACATAAGGAATCTGCAGTTACATATTAACAGTTCGTAATCGTGCACACACAGAGATTAAGTCTGTCATTTTCTTAATGTCTCACTTTGTCACCTGAAAATAGCATTGTCATTTTTTTCACTGCTACAGTTAAAATTCACTTCTTTATGGCAGACCAAAATAAAATTGGTCTCCAAACCAAAACTACATATTTTAAGTCTTACACACACCTCAAAGAGACAAATCAAGGCCTACGTGATTCTGGGGCTGGATCAAGGCCTAGTGCCTCACAGAAAAGAATCAAGAAACTATCATTTCCCACTACACTGATGCTTGTAACAGGGATCAAATTCCCTTTATGAGCCTGGTGTTCAAATATTTCTGAATAAATCTCCCAGTAAATTCAATAAAAATACGGTGAATGAAGACTGAAGGACACTCCCTTGTCTATTAGTGAAAAGGGTAGTTCTAACAGAGCTAGCTGCCTGTGTCCAGGTAACCAAGGGGAAGCTTATAGGACTCAGGTCACCTGTTGTCAGATCAATGGTCAGCAGTAGTGTCTATGCTTGGAAAAGCAGCTCTTATAGTGACCGCTTCAGAGAATATTTAAAAGCCTGTATGAGTGCTTGAGTTACTGTATTTAATGAGTGACACACCAATTGTGCTATTCCACCTTAGAAGTGTAGGGCTTGTTGCTAAAGATAAGCTCTGTCAGGTTTATGTCCACATTGCCCCTGCTGCTAAAAACTAAGTAAAGGCAATAAAAAGATTATCATGATATTCAGCTTCAGAAACAAATTATTTGTAATTTCACATTGAAATCAAACACCACATGGAGCTGAATCATGGGTCATGATTTCAGAGAACTGTATCTTTTTCACAGATAGACAGTATTTTACTCTGAGCTGCTGGTGACTAGGCTGCTACTTAACATGGCAAGCTATAGCCAAGGCAAGGATGAGATCTTTGTTTGCATGTGCAAAGGCACTGATCTGCCAGAGTTCAGACTGCTTGTGAACAGCTTTTTGTGCCTGTATGCAAAATATAGTACTATTGGAACAAGCATTTCCTGATGAAAACCAGAAATATACCATGAAGCATCTAATATCAATTGTTCCTCTTAGATGGAACAGTACTGTGATAGAAAAAGTATCCAATTCCCTGGCAATGCAATTACCATAGCATAGCCTTGATGTATAGCCCTGACACAGTAAAGTAGGGTACACAAGCACCATGTGGCTCAAATTCTGAATTTTATTTGCCTATCGGTTGAGCTACATGCTCTCTTCATTGAGCATGACAACCTAGTTTTAAGTGTCATTTAATTTTCATTTTGAAATATAATTACAAAGTGTTCACTGTAAGATATCACTCGTCTGCAAATGTGTCAAGATTAATTTGTGCTAGCTTATTCACAAGTGTCAATAGTTAATTACTGTGTCATCTCTGGATGGCTAAATGACATTCTAACTTCTGATTTTTTACAGTGTTCCTTTATGTTATTTTCCATTAGGGGATGAGTCCATATTCCTACATGTGGGCAAATACTCAAGCACATAAAATACCAGACGTCACAACTCATTAAAATCAACAGAGCATATATTGCTGTATATATCCTATAAAATACATTTAACTGAAAAGATAATTCTCATAATAATGTCAGATTCCTAAAAAACACACATTAATTTGTATCTGTCTGATCTAATGCCTAGGAGACTAGTATATGGAATCACTGTTGTCATACATTTGTACAATGAGAAAAGGACAGCTCTTTAAGAAAGAACATCTTGAAGAAAAAACAAAGCAAAACAAGAAAAAAAACCAAAATCCCCAAAACCTCACAACAAACAAACAAATGAAACCTTACTTGTAGGATATATTTGAAAGCTTGAGGATGCTTAAAGTTTTTTGTTCAATTATTGTCTTGTCAAAAAGAGAAAGAGTTAAACAGTGGTTTTAGTTTGGCTTATTTGTAACTCCCCAAATTCCATCTCAGTGCAAAAAAAAAGGACTCTGAAATATACCAAATGCCATTTATTCTAGGAAAGAAATTATTTGAATGTCCACACCCACTTTTTTCCTCAGGGTCCTATAATATTTTTCTCTTTCTGAAAAAAGATGTAATTTCTGAAGATATTTAAGCTCTTTCAACAAAAAAAGATGAGACAGAGCAGAGAAGTGTTTATGATAAGCATTTCTGCATGAAACATTTTCACAGGTTTCTTTCTTGGAGCCTCACCTGTTCTTGCTGTTGGCGAGCAAGGTCCATTTGCTGCCGTTGTTTTTCAATTTGTGAAGCTGCCAGCTTTTTCTGTTCATCATGGGCAGCCAGGAGCTGCTCCCGTAAGCTGATCAGCTGGGTGATCATAGTAGAGAGCTGTCGCTCTTTTTCTGCCAGGCTTTCTGGTGTACCTAAATGTGCAGGAAAAATGTACTGTAAATATGAGATAGACAATAGTTACAAAGCAATATCCACACAAAAAAAAAAAAAGGCTGAATCACCAACATTTTTTCAAGTGGCAGCTTGAATATATATATTTTTCTAACAAATCTAGCACATTGCTTTTCTGTGCTCTAAGCAGTGGAGGATATAACAAAAATTGGAGCAGCAAAGATATAGGGCATTTCCTTTTTTCTGACAGAAGTAATTAACGATGCACCGTGTACAATTCCCTATATCTTTTCCATCTAAATCTGTCCAGTGTCATAAATACATTCACAGTTTATTAGAAATAATTTTCCTTCACTTTACATATTTTGTTGATTTTTTTTCCCCAAGTATGTAAAAATGCTAAAAAAATTTAAAAGATTCTGTGGAAGAAGCAGCTTAATAGCTTATTGATTGTTTCTCTAAAATACCTATATATCTGGTTCATTTGGGTAAATTTAAGCTTTGGTTATGGGATGCATATTAAAAATGAGCTTTATTGTCCCTCAGAGAAATGGCTAACCTGAGAAAATGGCTTAAAAATTTTCATTTAACTTTCAAAGTTTACTCTACAGAGAGCACTTAATTAACACGAAACTACGGTACATTTATTCTTTGCACTAATGATGCTTAATGGTCTGTTTATGGGTAAATTGCACGGGTCTCCTAAGTAGAAAGTACAGGGTCCTTTTGCAAATCAATCCAAAAATATCCCATCTTACATTTGAACATATTACTCTGTCACAAACAGCAATGTTAGTTCCTATATTAGAGCCATACACTGCATTTCCTCAGTGTGGGTCCTCAGACCCACAGCTCTGTAAGACTACACTATAGTGTATATAACTACAGTACGGTAGCAGTCCAGAAATATTGGAAGACCATCTGAAAGAGTGTTTAAAGTTAGAAGTGGGATAAATTAAACAATTTCATGTTGTATGGGAGAACTGAGAGTTAGAGAATCAAACCAAATCAAGAATGAGTCAGGTCTGTAATCTGCCATAATAAATTGAGAAGTGGCACAAAGGAGAGGGTATTCACATACTTCATTTCCTCCATTCACAATAGAGGACCGTGACTAAGAAGTCACAGGACTTTTGAAGAGGAAGAAAATGTGTGAGGAACAGGACCTGGGAGGGAATGGAGAAACTGTCACCAAAATTACGACCTCACCCTCTTCCCAGGAGTAAGATGGATATCTTCTAGGGAAGAGAAGAAAGAGGTTGAGAGGTTTCATAAGGGGAGGCAAGAAAAAACAGACTCATGCCGAGCAGGTGACAAACCCAAGGTGCTCTACTTACATCATGCTATGATGGGACCAAATTTTATTATTCTTTTTATTCTGTTTATTATTCTTAAACAGAATTTCATGTGCAAAAGCAGCATACAAGAAACCCCTGCCTATAACTGCTTTTGATGGAAAAAGAAACTGCATGAGTTAAGTCATTCAGTCCAAATAAAGTAAAATCCCAGAAAGAAATGGTTGTCTGTACATTTCTTAACTGCTTTTAATAACATAAAGTACTGAAAATTTTCCATTTCTTAGCCATTATTAAGTATCTTAGTTTTAAGAGTCTGCAACAAACATGTTTTAGTACCCTGTAATGCCAAATCTTAGTTCAGTATACACTTGACTCATGACTCCAGACAAGGGGAAATGAGTAACTTTTTTTGTAGAAGTTTTAGAAATGGTTAGTAAATTTTCTTAGTCACAAGTATGATGGATGAATGAAGCTAAGCTGAAAGATACTCTACTATTCAGATGTACATGTTGGAGTGTAATATGCATGACTGAAGCAATAAAACAGTTCTGTGCAAAAAAGCTGTTTCAAAACAAAAAGAAGATCATTTTTGAAAGAAAGCATAGGCAGGTATGTGGCCAGGCAGATGTCTGCACTAAAGATACTGCCTTGCCAAGATCCATTAGTTTGTACTAAGCTCCACACTTTTGAAATCAGTTCAGTTATCTGCAACTTCAGTATAGACTTACCTTCACCCCCTTAAACTGTATTATTCAGTCTTGAAGATTTCGCACCATGAATTAAAGGTTATTTAGGCACTTTTTAATGTGTTGTTATAGACTGAAATTCATTTTCACAAGTAAGAGACTGTTCTGCCAAAAGAAAACTCCCTTGCCCATCATAAGAAGAAGAGATCAACCACTCCACCTATTTTAGAAACCCAATGGGAAGCAACCTGCTGGCTCAAATGATGCTTATTGCCATCCACTGCCACCTGGGAAACCACAGCGTGAGACTTCCACATCTGTCAACCAGCTTTGGTTGCATTGTAATGCAGGCTCCTGATCTTGCAGTCATCAAATATTTTATACACCCAAAGCAGATATTAATCTCCTGCTCCATTTCCATATTTTTCTATATACTTTGTACTTGCTCCATTATATGAGTAGAAAGCTACCACAAAGAGTACTTACTAAGGCTAAAACATTTGATTGTTTTGTTATGACTAGTTAGAACGATTTGCTATAGTTGCAGCAAATTTATAAGGTCATTTCTTTTTTCCTGAATTTTATACAATAGCAGGCAGAAGTAACTGTTCTTATTCAGCAATTCACAGTGAGTATTTTTCTTTCCTTTCTCCCCCCAGAGAAACACATCTGAAATGAATGACCCCATTTAACGTACTCTATCTACTCTTTAATTTGTACTGTGCTATGTAATCCAACAACAGAATAGTACTGATGACCACAAAATGTACACTGTGCTCCTGGAAAATAACAAGACCTCCATGAAGCTGCAAGACACCTAACCAAACACTGCTCAAGAGAAGAAAAAGCCCAAGATGCAGAATTTGTTGTATGACAGTGTGGAGGGGAGGCATAATTTAATTTTAGAGTGGAAAATCCCAACCATTATTTTACAGTTTAAATACCAATAAAAACCAACTTGCTCAGAATGCAGACCAGATTGAGCTGATCTTGCTGGGCCAAGAGAGGTCATCAGTAGCTGTGTGCCATCATCATCTGTTTTGCATCCACTTACTGCAGGAAGCAATGAGATTCCTAAACTCATTATCAGTAAATAAACCACTTCTGCTGAATAAAAAAAAAATCTATAAATAAAATAAAAATATAGCTATCTGTAAAATATATTTGCCATAAAACCAGATAAAACAAAAAGCTTAGTAAAAAATATACAGTAAATATGCCAGCTTCCATAAAATATATATCACAGCTCGCTCTCTGTTCTAATCCTACTCTCTTACTCCAAAGACAGCAGTGCATTTTTTTTTCCATGGGGTCTTCCTTATACCCAAAACACATCTGTCTTGAGTTTCTCTCAGATTTGTCAGGTGGATCAGTGCTCCCCAGGGCCTGCTCCATCTGAAGTATTTTAATTTGACTAAACACCTGATTTATTTTATCTCTCCGATGAGAAAGGCAGTTTGTCTTAATAGAGCCTGTCAGCCTACAGTCCCATTCACAGCAATTTACAGGCAGCTAGGGATGCTGGAAAAGAAGAGTGCTGTGATTCTGTATTTTATCCTCCTCCAGAAAGCACCTAAAAGCAGCTATTCACTGCTACTGCATGTGGCATTTTAGAACTGAATTAGCTTTTTATTCAAGTAACTACACTTGTTGTGAATAGCTTATCTGTAAAATTGCTACATTCACTACTGATTTTATTAACCTTTGGCTCTATCACAAAATGGTCCTCAGTTAGGAAAGACCTTTAAAATTGACACATTTTTCTTAGGGGCTTTTATTTCAGGAACTTTAGATATACTGAATTTGATCCATTGACTCCCTTTACCAGCAGTATTTAAAATTTTGAGTGTTGGTGGGAAGTCAATAGTGTTTCGGGACTTATTTTTAAAATGAAAATGTAAGTCTCATCAAAATTTCAGGAAAAAAAATATTATTTTTTATAGTAGTTTGGGTTTATATGCTTGCCTTTGTGATTATAATCATAAACTGAAAAATTATTTCATTGTAGCAATATTTTAATTTTTCATTGTGTGATTATTGTTTTAACCTTTATTTTTGTATGGAGTTGAGACAAATTGAAATAAAATAGTAAGATTGAACAGAACTAAGGCATCAAAGAGAACTTTTGAGAAATTCTGGTCACAGGTCAATCTTAATGGGAGAGAGAAAATAAAAAATAGCTATAAATCTACTGAAAAAGAGAGAAGAGTTCAACTTGTGGTCCAAAACTACATTTAGAAAGAATTCTCCTTGTGACAAACCCCTACCTTTTAAAACTGATCACTGTACTGCATGATTTCTAGTACACAAAGTAATAGAAAGATCATCACACATCTTATGATGCATTTATTAAAAATCATAAACATCATCTTGCATTTTATCCACCTTGATTTCTATAAGCATTGCAAAGAAAGATTAAAAATCTACTATTTTATAACTAGAGATACATTTTATATCTCTAGTTCCTATATCAATCCCTGATTTACCATTTACAATACTTCTATTTCTTCTTACTACATATTCAGACTATATGCAAACATAGCTGCCTGTCAACAAACACACGAGGCTTTTCAATGTTAAATTTGGAACTGTCCTTGTGGCAAGTTGTTATGAGATAGAGGCAGAGTAATAACTGCTGCTACAGGAAAAAAATAAGCAGGAATAACAAGAAATAGACTTCTAGACTTACACAGTATAACTTAGACTAATCTCTTTGACACTCAGAGAAAGAAAACAAGATAAAACCACATATTGTATCAAGTGAATAAAAGACAAAATACTGCAGTCATAAATAAGCCAAAAATTTATAGGCACAATCCAAAGCTTGACGAAATAGGATTCTTAGCTGTGACACTAAATTACTGTGGGTTCTTGAATGTGCTCGCTTTAGTTTCCCAATATGTACACAAAGTAAAACACCACCAATCAGAGGTTTTTATGCCTGGTTAGTTAATGCTTCTGAAGTGCTTTGAGATCTTTGCATGGAATCTCTACACAGCTGCAAAGTATTATTGGTTCTCTTGAATTCTGTGATTAGTGTAAAGCATGACAAATATCGTGCTTGTTTATGCACTGCATCTAAACTTACTTTTGCCCCATACACTTACAGGAAATACAAATTAATAAATCACAAATGAGTACTTCTGTTATGTTTTTAGAATAAACACATAGTGTGACTTCCATGAAATCAAGAGACAGCGATGCAAGAAAAGCATGGACTTTTTTTGGACTTTTGGCCAGAAATTAAGAAGGGGTTTAAATCTCAGAGCTGCAGTTCCAAAGTATCATCAACCAACGCAGTTCAATCAACAATCAAAAATGATTTTGAATCAAGATAAGCAATTTCAGCATTAAAAAAAGAAGAAAAAAAAAAAAGTCTTTTATGAATCAATTCCTCTATTACTCTTGGGGTTTTTTTAAATGGACATTGTTTGAAAAGACAGCAAAACCACAATGCTAGACATAAAAGAAAGTGCATTTGATCTTAACTGCCCAGAGATAACCTGGTTAAACCATTCTGTCTAACACGGCATTCTGCAGAACACATCAGATAGGCTGTGATGTCTCTACTTCACAGGCTCTGTCCAGCATTTAGCATTTGCCCTTTTCTGATTGGGTCACCTTTTAAATGCCACAAAATAGGGCAGCAAAAGTCAACAAAAATAAACAGGGAAAACAGAAGAAAGTAACAATCTAATAGAAGGGCTTCGGAGATAAAAGTCACTTTGTGAGCGCTGCCTGACGAAGGAGCCCCCTTGCCATTGCAATAGCATCTAATTTGAGTTCTAACTCCAACAGCAGTTTAAAAAGCTTTCCACTCCAAAGGGCCCCAAGTGCATCATAAAGATAAAGTATTTCAGTAGAAAACAGCCACAAAGCCCTCTATTATCTTATCAGTCTTTGGTTACAACAGCTGAACCAATATGACTAAGTTCTGAATCACTTTTTTTCCCTTTCTTTTTATAACACTAGAATACTGGAATTTCTCTATTTCATGATCAGTTAGCAATTGTTGATGTTCCCATATGCTACTGTCCACTCCTTCGTCAATAAAAAGTTTTATAAATGCTTCCATTGTGCTTTGTGGCATCCCAGTGCAGAAGGCAGCACAGCAAACATGTCCAGCATGCAAACCACACCGGATTTTCTCTTGTGAAGGTGTGAGATTCCAACCTCTCCCTCCTCCCCCCCCAGCTTATGTCTCAAAATGATTCTGTGTTTTAAGATTTAAACAAGGAAACATTAATACCTTATCTCCACAAGCAGTAACAGGAATTAATATTAGGAACTACTGAAAACATTCAGCAGAGCAAAATCTGTTTGTCAGATTTAGGAAAAAAAAAAAACCAAAAAACGGCTTATATTAGCTATGCTTATGAGAAGGATGAAAATGCTTTACTGATAATCTGCAGTATTTGCCTTATTTCACATACATTAAACCTCAGATGCTTAAGCCATTTCTTAGATGGGACTGATTTGAGACTAAGATGATTTGCAGAACAGGACAGTTTCATATGATCCTAAACCTATTGTAGGCCAGACTGTCTTTTCTTGACTAGGAAATTGCAGGTAGCAGAGTGAAAATGAAAGTACCTCAGTGAGGTCATGATAATCCTTCATTTTCCCACATCAGTATGCCCACAGAGAGGTGAGGGGGAGGGCAGGGCCCCATGGCTGCAGGCCTAGATGCTGCTCCATCACCACAGCCACTTCCCTGGCTCTGTGCAAACTGAGCTGCTGGCACCTCTCACGGCAAACATCAGGGTCCTGTACCCACCGCCATTTAGTTTGGATCATACCAAGGCTTTCATCCAGTCCACCCACACGTCTTGCCTACCAGGGGAAAAGTACACATGCAGAAGAGCGATCAGTGTCCAGATCTCTCCCTGCCCTTGAGTCGGGATAGAAACAGGAGACCCTAGGCCTAAGTGTCCTCACAGGTCCTCACTTTATCATTGCACCTCTGAGTGACGTGGTTCAACTATGGTGCCCTATTTCATCATTTGAAGTGTCGAAGTGTCACACTCAGGGTTTCTTTTTTTCCCCCTTCTCAACAGAATTTGAAAGATTTATCCTTTCTGCAGAATTCAAAAATCACATAACAGTTTATTCTGCATTAAAAACAAATAAGTCTCAGGAATGTATATAGTAATCCAGCTAAATGTTTCCCCTAAAGACTTGCCACCATCTGAGGGCAACTGAGGCAGGCTTACCTGCCTTAGCATTTCCAGCAAAGGCTTGTTCCTTAGCTTTGCTCCTGCAAATAACAACCTCTTCTGAGAGAATGTTTCTTTTGTGGCCTTTAACATTTTTTTGGTCCCATGCATTTACTAGACTTTTTGTTCTTGCATTGTTCCTTAGCAATTCTCAAGTGTTTCCTGAGGAATATCTTAAGTTCAGAGGCTTTCTTCCTTGACTGTTTTTCATAATGGTTCTAATCAAAGTAAACTAACATGCTCAAAAGAAAGACACTACAGTGACTGGATCAACATAAACTCTTCACAAGTTAGTACCAAACAGCTCTAAAATTGTCAAAGTAATCTGCTAGGCAAAGGATCAGTTTGAGAAGTGCCTGGTCAGCTTGAGGAGCAGCATAACAATATGTTGCCTCGATTTTTAGGGATGTGATCAATCCACAGTTCAGTCCTAAAATATAAATTCACATCAGGAATGTAGGAAAGAATGTGATGTTAGCCAGAGCTTCAACCTCCCCCTCCTCCAAACCAGTGACCAGCAAAAAGTAGAATTCCAACAAATCTCTCGGACTCCTTGCTTTCTTTAACACACATGAAAAGAAGAACTCTACCTGACATAATCCTTGGAGGACTTAAACTACGTTTAGAGATTTTGTTACTATCTCATATATACAATTCTGTGTTAGTATTGTTTGCTTTTAAAAAAAAAAAAAAGAAAAGAACACTTTAACCAGTTTCTCAGAATTGCTCTCGAATTCTAGAAGAGCTTGTCACCTTACATTCTAAATAATATAGTAGAAGTACATATTAACTGTTAATTCAAGAACAAATTAAGTGTTAATTCATGCATGTGCATGTGGAAGAAAGAAAATGACATTTTTTTGAATAAATTTTTCCTAGGGTTTTTCAGCAGCAAGAAGAAATTCAGTTATTTAGTGCTTTCAGTGGGTTCAGAAATTCTTCGTATATACTCAATACAAGCTGTTCAGACTCTATGTAGGAAAAAATGTGATAATACTGGTCATAAACAGAGAGAAATAAGTATTATACATTGCTACTAAAAACTCACAGCCAACTTTTTCTTGCTGAATTAGAATATAATAATATAGCAAAGGCCACAGGATGCGAGTAATATGTACAGTGATACAAACACTAAAATATGAGGCAAAGAGAAAAGAAACATGAGTAGTTTTATTCTGTTAACTGAGAACACTGTAGCCCAGGGCATAGCATACCAAAATAAAATGAACCTAGTAGTGCCATACAGAGAGCAAAATTTGTGTTATTAATATTATTATTGACTCTAATGTTCAATTCCAGTGCTTTTAAAGTAAAAAAAAAAAAAAAAAAAAAGAGAGAGAGGAGGAAAGGGGTGGTCATCCATTTAAGGTACTCACTCAGGACTTGAGAGAGCTGAAAAAATATCTTGACCTTCAGTTTCAGTTTTTCCCATTTAAATACAGATGACAGTGCTGCCCTAGATCAAGGAGGGGGAAGGGCAGGAGGATGTTATTCTGAGGACAGGGACAGTAAAGATTCCAAACTCTATTTGTGGGCCAAATAATAGAAGGAAATATTATATTAAAAAATAGAATATCCAAAGGCTAAAAAAGATATTGAGAATGAATTGATAAAGAGAGAGAAAAAGTAACCATCATGGAATTATATAACAGTTCCTCTTCCGTAGAAAAACCATACTGAAATGCCAGAAACTATGGTAGTAAGGATAGCAGAAATACTTAAACATTACAGCAGGAATAAGATTCAGGAACTTTCTCTATGTAAATATCTCCACACAGATCGTGTTTAGCTTTTTTTTTTTTGTGGAAGTTAAAATGGCACAAGGTTGGTTCACTGTTCCCCATCAGAGAACACACATTAAGCACAAAAAATCAACAGCAGGCTAACGTTATGTCTTATTCGAGGAGATGAGAAAGTCATAAAAAAGGTTTGAAAGTTAAATCCTGTAATTTTCTCATTTAAAAAGGCTGTACAACAAACTCCAACCCAGCAGTCCTATAATGCTTTAAGTTCTCAAGTAACAAAACAGGGCAAGTCTCACAGAGAAATGGAGATAACTAAAGTTTTTCCTTCTGAAGGAAGTACACAAGTTTTAAATATCAGAAAAATCAAGTTCCTCAGTAACAATGATGTTCACAATACTTGTAGCTTCTTCATTACACCAGAATTATCAACTCAACAGGCCTAATTCTCTATTCACATTATTTACACATACACGTAGAACCAGAAACGTCATTAGAAATATCATTTACAATAGTATGACAGTTGATCCCCACGTTCCCATAAATAGTAAGTGAAGCCAGCTGTTCACCTTCCCTATTATTCTGTCTCTGAACCTGACTCAAAACACATGGATTGTTTTATCAGCTTTGGATGAATTTTGTACTATAAGAGGACCAATAGCAGATGTGTCAGAGAGAAGTGCAAAATATCTCATCACTAAACATTATGGAATGATGTTGTTTTTAATAACATGCTATCTCTCCATTTCTACAAAACTCACTATATTAGGAGTGTAGAAATATTAGTAAAGACGCCTAAAAATATATATATATTCTACAGCACAATCCCAGTCTTAGGTCTCAGACTGCTTTGTTCCAACAGCATCATTTGATGTACAAACTCTACATAGCGTTAGAAATTTCAAATGCTCTTTCTTATTAAATTCCTACGTAAGAATTATTAAATTACTGAATTCTTACCTCTTTCTATGAGAAGCTTATAGATTAAGATTCTAAATCACATGAGAACATGAGAACATTCTCAGTGAAACTGAGAATGAGGTGCTTACACAGAGAAGTACTGCCCCACACCAGCTTCAGAAAGATTCCAACACAATGGCATTTTGTCCTATATATTATTTTTCTTTCTCGATAATTCTTTCAAATTTTTCTTCTATTCCGAGTCATAAAATTTACTGAATGGAGTTCTGATGCTCTGGTCATGTAACTATATCTTAATTTAGCTAAGGAATGTGTTAGATGTTTGAAATCAATTTAAAACCCTTACCCTATATTTCTACAATGTAAGAAAAATATTTTAGTTGTAAATGAACATTTGCACCCATGCCTTGATACAAATCATAGAATCATAGAAACATAGAATCATAGGATCATCTGGGCCGGAAGGGACCTTCAAAGGTCATCTAGTCCGACCCCCCGGCAGTCACAGGGACACCCCCAACTAGACCAGGTTGCCCAGGGCCTCATCGAGCCCTCACCTTGAATGTCTCCAGGGAAGGGGCCTCACCCACCTCCCTGGACAACCTGTTCCAGTGCTCCACCACCCTCATTGGAAAGAACTTGTTCCTAAGATCTAATCTAAACCTGCTCTTCTCCAGTTTAAA
>BJBW01001627.1:59580-205318 GCA_004320125.1 Scolopax mira | reverse complement strand
CAGACTGTGTCTAGCAGTTTGAACAACTCATTGAACAACTCATTGAACAACTTTAATGCATTGCCTGGGTTGCGTGGGGCCAGGCTGTCCCAGATAAACAACATGTAGGCACTTGGGGCTGCTCTGCAGTCAGAAAAGGTTGACCATGGCTGACACTGAGCTACAGCTATATGTCCTTTGCACTCTTGACTTCTCCTCCTTAGTCCCCTACAACTCCTGCTCAAGCTCCTCCTGGTCTGAGGAGTTTATTAGTGCTGGAGAAATACCCGACTTGAGACGGCAGTGTGAACATGCCCTGCTTTGGTACAGGAAGAGGGGAGTTGGAGCCAGGATCCCCAAAGCCTTTTTCAGTAGCATCTCAGTTTCCCCCAGGCTTCCTGGCTCTGCCTGTCTCCGTGCTGGGCTGCTCACTTTCCTTACATTGTATTTCTGGTCTGGGTGCACCACTGGAAATCCTTGAGCCCCTTCTGAACATATCCAGCTGGAGGCCAGGGTATGCTGGGGCAGGTCGCTGCACCGTGCAAAAGCAGTTGAATTACTGCTAGGAACAAATTGCCTCCAGATGCTCTACAGCTATATTCCCCAATGCTGTATTTTATCTACCAAGCCTAATGGAATTCAAACTGGTTTTGTCTTAAACCAACTCTGACATAAAATATTGTCCTGTGAATGTTCAGAAGAAAAAACCTAGGAAGATAACCTCAACTTATTTGTTGGTTTAAGATACAATGTCAGGCAAATAACTTCATCTCTGTCTCCATTTACCCCATGTAGATGAGGGTTTATAATCCTGAAAAAAACGTGGTGAAGGTTATTGTTTATAAAGTGCTTTGAACCTTATTTTTAAAGTAATAGAAATAAACAGAAAGGGAAGAAGGAAAACCATCTAAGATCTTAATCTTATTTCTGTGGATTTGTTTCTAAATACATGATTTTATAAAAATGAATGTGAATTCCTAGTTCAGACAAGCAACCAAATCTGTTTGGAAATATGGGGGTTTTTTCTGACTGTGTTAGACTCTCAGTGGGAACAGTGATTGTACCATCATCTGTGTGAGACTTTACAATGACATTACCCAGTATCCAGGCATGGCTTTTCAGCCATGCTTTATACAAATTGCACGCTTGAGCAGGGCGACAGGCTAGCATCATTAACTTCATTTCTGCAAAGGAGACTTCCTCACGGTGGTGAGTGTGTATTGCCTGAGTGTCATCTGCAAGTTTCCTCTAATGAAATCATCAGTGTGGACCAATGGGGCCGGGCAGAAACCCCAGTGCGCAGAATGGCCCTGCTCTCAGCACTGGAGTAACTCCAGCACTGAAGCACTGCACTGGGTGGTTCAACTACCCTCCATCACATCTGGTGAATTAGAATTGCTGTACTTTGTTCACCTTAGGAAGGAGATGAATCATAAATTCTTTTTAATTTATCTTTATTGAAAGACTTCACAGGCTCTTGATCATTCCTGTCTTTCTCTTTTGAACTCCCTCCAATTCTTTGTACAAAGCACATCTCAAATTCATTTTTAAGTGACTTTTTTTTTTTTTAATAATAGTGCAATACAGCTTTTACTTTGGGGATCGCATATTAGGTCTATAGTTACTTAGGATTCTTGACCTGAATTGCTTTGATTTTTTAGCAGCATTTGTTAACATTTACACATTTACAAACTGATACAGGGGCAGTTTCATCAGAACTAGCTGCTGAAAACCAGCAGTATTACTGTGCGCTGCTGGATGTGGCCAGGTTATAAACATATGCAATATGTTGACTAAGAAATGAACATCAACATCTTCCGAGTAACAATTTTATTGAGTTGGCTATTAGGGTAGTAATAGATTTTTCTTCCTCAGAAAAGTTTTAACATTTCTTTTAAAAATAAATAAAAATTAAAAATCTTCTGGGGCTGATCCAACCAACAAGAGGCAGCCAATCAAGGTTCATGTGCAGGGAATTCAGGTTTAAAACCTTCCTCTCAAACCAGAAGCAGATCAAGGAGTGTCATGTGTTATCTCATGTATCTCCATCCCCAAACTGGAAGCCCAAGAGAACCCTCACATAGAAGACACTGCAGCTTTATGGTTATGATATATAATCTGGGATACAGGAGAGGCATCTTCAAATTCCTCTTCTGAATTCTGAACAAAGTAGAGTAACAATTTCAGCCTGGATCTCCAGTTCACTATGATAGTGTCAGTCTTTCTTTACATTTAACACAAAATTCTGTCCTAAGAAGCCCTTCCCTAAAATTTTGTCCAAAATGGACCTAGTTTTTCTCACATACACACACACATGTTTTGGTTGATGAAGGAATCTGTAACAAGGTCCTGTACTGAATCTCTACAGGAGATGTTGCTGGGTGCTCTGTGTGAGGCTTTCTTGCAGGAACCGCAGCGTTAGTGATCCATGTTTATCTCCATGCAGACCCTGTGCTCACTCCCTGACCCGTGCCTGCGAGCTGCAGGGAGCCGAGCACGGACTCTGTGGGGTGGGAAACTCTGGGTGAAATGTCCTGGATTGGTTGAGGGAGGTTGCAAATATTTCCATCCTTGGGAACAATCGAACACAGCTGGCTGAGGCCCTGGACAGTCTGATCTATCTGACCCTGTTTAGAGAGAGTGTTGGACCTGCTGTGGTCCCTCCTGACCAAATTAATCCAGTGATTCTTATTCATATTTCCCTCTTCTTTGCAAAGGGACAGACTTCCCTCATAATGGCTACTTTTCGTGAAGCACAATGCAGCACTGCCACACTTATGCTACCGAGCACTCAGTGATAGAAATGGCCTTGGTTTTTGATGTATCATCTGCTGTTTCCATACAGATGCTATACCAATTCTTGGACTGACAGACCCAAGACTCTGCTACATACTGGATGGATTCCTCTTCATTTATGCAGTCGTCATTACAGCCCTGTTTGTGAAAGCGAAGGTCAGTCTATCCAAACACTGCTGCATTTGGCTTGGGTGCTGTAAACAAGTTTGGCTTAGCTGGAAAGTGGGGGTGGAGAGGAAGCATGTATCTTAGAATAAGACCTTTTAATTCTTTTACTTTCGCTCTTTCTTTCTTTTTTTTTCTTTTCTTTTTTTTTTTTTTTAACTTTCCTTCTTTTCTGGTGCCAACCTGAACTGAACAATCTGGGGGAACTCTTTCTGAGGGCTCACGAATGGAAAAGAAAAGAGTATATGAGAGGATTTTGATGCTACAATTATGGATGTGTTGTCAGAGGTTCTGGATATTGTAGCTGGGAAATGCCTAATCAACAGTGACATGGTTTCTTCTGCTGCTTTGTCATTGAAAAGAGAGGAAGGGATATACAGAAAATTAATGATAAATGCCAAGCTTCTGACAGATGTATTAAAATGTCTCAAGAAGTCAGACATCCTTGATAGTATGAGTGTGATGATGCAAATGATCCCTCCAACAGGAGTGGAGTCGGGGGGATGGGATGGACACAACTTGATGGGCTGTTGTTACCATCCAGCAGCTGTTCAGAATCCAGAGAGATGCTTAGTGGCCTTAGTGTGCTTTCATGGACGAAGATGTGATGGGACCATGTACGTTCTCTGAGAGCTCTGCTAATCATGGGTGAGGTGCTGTCAGCCTCTCTGGAACACAGGGCACTCCAGTGCAATGGTGCTTTCAGCCAAGTCTAAGCAGGCCAGAAGGTGTCTTGACTGCTGTCTGTACATCTGGCTCAGCCTCCCCACTAGATGCAAAGGCTTGCTGTGCTTGGGATCTCGGCTTGCTTCTCGCCAGCTTGTGGCTGAGATCACCAGCAGGAGCCCTGAGAGGGTGATGTTGCACTGCTGCTGGTGCCCCAGGCTCTTTGGTGGGATGGTTTCTCAAGACTGCAAAGCCAGCGCTGAACCCAGAGGTAAGGAGAGATGCTTGGAAGAAATGAGCAGGATTTGTTAACGGCAAAGGAGAATCCATTTTTGCTGCCAGTGTAAATCCTGACTGCAGATGAAAGTGCTGCTCTGGGACTGGAAGTCTTTTTGAGGCTGTTAGATGGATGAGCTTGTGGGGCACACTGAGCCTGCGCTGTGCCCGCCGGCAGGAGCTGGGGACCTTGCCCGTGTGGGGTGACCGCATCACAGTTAAAGAGAGCTCGGCAAAGCATCCAAGGAGGAGCATGAACCTGCCACAGGCAGCCCCCGCAGGCGCTCGTCCAACCCCAGCCAGAGCGTGCCTCAAGCCTGCTGCTGTCGGGGCAGGAACCCCTCTGGTTTCACCCGCTGGGGCTCCCTGCAGGGACACAGCTGGAGCTGGAAATGGCCTCCTGGCCAGAGGCAGCAGCCCTCACGTTTAGGTCTGGGAGCGCTCACTCTCCTCCCAGAGTGCCCAGCTGTTGGCCGGTAACATGTAGGGTTCAGCTGCAGCAGGGAGGCTGTTGCACAGAGGAAGGCAGCAGAAGGAAGGGGAAAGCCTTGTCTGTGGTTACACTGGGACCTCGCAGACGGAAGCAGCAGAGGCCCTTGCAGCTGAAACGCCACCACAGAGCACCAAGAAGCTGGTGGGGCATTTTCCAAGGGGTGTCTGTCTTCTCCAAACCTAAGACTTTTTTATAAATCGTTCAAGCTGTGGCATGTGTCTGACCTTACCTCCTGAAGGAGGTGTTTGTGGAGGCTTTTGCCAAAGGCACAGCCTTATCATTGTTGTGAGTTTTTTATTTATGGATCACACAGATGATGCACGTGAACATTTAGGCTCCATTGCAAGAAACATGGGTTAGATGCTTGCTAAATTACTGGGCAAAGGTTCAGTGGCAATAATAGCAGTTTCTCAGGGAAAGTGGTAGGGTACATAATAGGGTACATAACCTGCAATTACTCCAAACACAACTTTAAAAAACAAAGTCAATTTTATCCTATGTCTAAAAACAAGCCCATCTAGAAATTTGCTTTTAATAAAGATTTTAACATATGGTAATAACCATATGTAAAGAAGGCTAAGCAATACACAATGTAGTCTGACACTGTTTTTTGAGCAGACTGGAACACAAAAGTAGAAGCTCTTAGTGACCTAAAACTGCCCCTGCAAGCCATGTGCTGCTCCTGAGGGGTGCGGGCATCCCCTGTGCCCGCTGAAACAGGTCACCCAGGAACTTTGCAGGGAGCACTTTTGTTGGGGGACTGGGGTCTTGCAGGATGGAAGTTGTGTGTGGGCATGCTTTTGGTTGTTAACAGCCCCAGATACCCAGTATTTCTTAACACAGGCCACAATTAAGATTTTATAGCCTGATGGAACTACTTCCAATTGCACGGGATTATGACATGCACAGAATAGGAATGCAAAAGCAGTGGGGGGGGGGGGGAATCACCCACAGGTACTTTGAGTAGCAGGGAACTGCTGTTATGTGCAAGTGAAATGGCCTGGCTGCTGAGAGCAACCTGGCACTAAGGATGTGGATGTAAGTGCCAGTGCAGGAGGGATTTGTATGGCCTGTAACCCCATCGGTGCCACGGGCGGCTGCTTATGTGGTGCCCTGTTTCCCATGACAGTACCTTACAGGAGAGAGGGAATGAAATGCCTGAAAGGAGCCACTGGCTCTCTGCTCATGGTATGGTCTCTCTTCCAGCTTACCCAGTCCTCTGAAGCACAGCTGCAGCCAGGCCAGGATGACGTGTATAATGTAAGTAACTACTATTTTTATTTTGTTTGTTTTCAAACCTGCTACGCAGACAGGCCTTTGTGTGCCCTTATGGATAGTGAACTGCCTGTGGCTCAGAGAAACTTCATGACCCATCTAATGAAAACAATAGAACCAAGTGTGCAGCACAGCAGCCGTAAGGAGGAAAAGTAAAATCTGAAAAGGGCAGCTTCTGTTGTCACTTGTCCGGCTGGATGCCAGATGAGTCATATGGGCTGCAGGTTCCTGATCTGAGCTGCTGAGCTGAAGGCAGGGGGCCAGGACCCCCATGTTTGGGTGCCACAGGAGGTGTTTGATGCACCACAAAACGTTAATGTGCCTGGGAGAGTGCTCTGTGTGTGCCCAGCCCCCTGCAGTTGGCTTGCAGCTCTTGTGGGTCGCTGTTCCTCAGCGAAATCAGAAGCACACCATCACCCTGTCGCTGGTGCTATTTGATGTGTGCTGGAGAAAGGGTAAATGCCCAGGAATGCTGCCGGTCTGACTTTGGGAGACTGTAACTCTTGCAACGTTGAGTGTGTGGAGCCTGAGTCATCGCAGTCCAGTTGGCTCCGTCCAGGAGCTTTCCTGTTGCCCTGCAGCATGAGACCTGTTGTACCTCGGCCTGGCTGTAGGCAGCATCAGATGGGTCTTAAGGTAGTGAGAAAGAGCAGAGCCTAGATCCTGTCTGTCCTTCCTAGCTAAATTGCTCACTCATGGCAACATTAAACTCCAGCTATTTTTGCTATGTCTGGTTGTCTTTTGATTTTAATTTTTTTTCTCTCACGCTTTTGACCATAGCCACATCCTGTGATGAGTTCTACTGTTTAACTGTGTAATATATGAACACCAATGCATTTTTTTCAATTTAAGAAATGTTGCCTGTCACCTTTTTAGTACCATGCTGTCAGCTGTTATTCTGACTTAAAAATCTCTCCTTTGCCCTTTTCCAAAGTAACCTTTCCCCGATTAGAAGTACATTGCACATAAAATTTCTACAGCCACTTGATGCAAATTTAGATGAGCTCTTCTGTGAGAAAAAAAAAATCAAGCTTGTGCATCTTCACCCACCAGTGGGCGAGAAAGCATGAAAGTCAGAGTCCCTCGCCCTCATGTGCTCTTATTTTTAGTTCATTTCTACTTAAGAAAGGTGCAATGGCTTACAGTTTTGTGCTGTGCAAACCACTTGTTGTTTCCATGGCTTAATCATAGAAATTTTAGTTGACAATTGCATTAATGGGTAAAATACTGTCTAGCTCTGTTAAAATACATGGACACCAAACTGGGTTCCTTTTCTTCTGCATTAAGTCAAGATCTATTTTCTCATGATCATAATGTCCATCACTGCTTCCTGCTTTCTCCTTTCAGAAACTGTCTCGTGGACACCGCGATGAATATGATGTTCTGGGGGCAAAGCGTGGTGCAGACCCTGAGCTGGGTGGGAGACACCAGGTAACTTCCTCCCACACATCCACCTTTTTTTTCTTTTAATCTGGTTCCTTCCTTGTCACGTCTAACCGCTGCTTAGACATGCAGGCATTCATCACACATTTGCTAAGCACTAGTGCCTTCCTGGAGAGGGAACGGCAACAATCTGTGTAGTAACTCAGGCGGCTGCAGCGTGCCAGGACAAAAGTAAACCTACCCTCCTCCCCCTTTGATCTTTGTCCCTTGCACCCCACGCTCACTTTGCTGAGAGCTCACAGCCACCCAAAATAGGAAATGACACCCAGCCGTGGGGCGGATGTGGAACAGGCAAGGCAGGAGTGGGTGTTTCACGAGAGCTCGCCGCACGTGGTGCTGTCACACAAGTGCCAACAAAGCAAAGCGACAGCCAAAACAACTGCTTCTGCTGCAGAGCTCAACGGTTTCAAAGGAAAAGGGAGGGGAAACCTTCTGCATCAGCACGTCGGGCTTTCCTGCAGGTGACAGCTATAAGGAGCAGAGAAGAGCTAAGTTTTACCAATTATTAAAATTAATTTAATTTTCCAGACATCAAGTTGTCTTAACAGAACCTTATGGGTGGAGGCAAGATGGGCAGTAAGGGGTACAGCACACCCCCAGAGCTGTAACCATGCCTTACAACAAATGCAGAGGCACATATAAGGTGGTGGGAGATGCTGGTAGTGCAACGTGTGAGCAACTTTCGTTTTTTCTTTTACAGCAGAGAAGAAAGAACCCTCAGGACACCGTCTACACTGTGAGTAGAGAGAGCTGGAGGGAGGGGAGAGGGAGGGATGGCTGGAAATCAGAGTTTCTATGTCGCAGGAGACTTTTTTCCCCCTACCCAATTTCAGCTTTCGTTCAAGATTAACTGCTGCTTTCAAAGACTTCTCTTCCCTTCAACCCTCCCTTTTTTTGCTAGAAAATTTCCGCTCCTTTCTCTGTGATAGGAGAAAAACATTGGCAGATGGGGAAAAGAATTTGGATCAAGACCCCTGCTGATCCCTTTACGTTAGCCATTAGCGAGTAACCAGCCTTCTTCCCGTGTGACTGATGCTGCAGTACTTTATGTACTTGTTCTCCAGCCTCTCTGTCAAAGACCAAATGCTAGTGCATCTTAGAGTGGTTGCTTAGGAGCCTTTTGAGTTAATTGATTTAACTCTGGCTAAATGTGGTTGGTTGTGCTCCAAAGGATGGCTATGTGAATGCTAAACTCATGACGTGGGTCTTTAGGGGTGTTCAGTGCTTGCTTGTTTCCAAGACCAGTCTTTATTGTTATCGAAGCAGATACTGATGGTCACAGCTGGTCATAAACATTTGGGACCTGCTTCCCCGATAGAGGAAGACCTAACCTTCACCCTGCAGTGTTAGACTTCTCTTTGCTCTGGGCCTGAGCTGGATGTTCAGGTTTGTCTCCTGAACAAATGCTGCTTACAGGTTTTCTTTGGCCTGGCTTCGACTGTAGTGTCTGGTGCCAGTCTAGGTAGATTACTCAGTTGAAGGTAGACTTCTGTTCATTAGGTGTTTGGAGCTGAGGTGGTATTGGTAGGCTAAGCAGATTTGATCATGTATAGCATCTACTTAAATGCACATTGGTGAAGTCACGCTGATGTCCCTTCTCTGGAATACATTGAAGCTTTGAAGGCAAGACAGCCCCAGAGGCACAGGCTTGGAGTCACCCAGGGGCTGGCGTGGCTTTTCTAGTAACAGGCTGACCCTTTGCCCCTCTCTCTTGCAGTCACTGCAGAAGGACAAGATGGGCGAGGCATACAGTGAAATCGGAATGAAGGGAGAGGTGAGTCCTACTTTCCTGCCTGAGGAAAGCCTGGGATGAAAAAGTCTTCATCCCTTTCGGAGCAGTAGCCCCAAGTACATCGCTGCCTTGCACAAGGAAGCCCCTGTGTTGCACAGCACCTACACGCACAGCTCAGAGCAGTTTCCTTTTTCCTGTAGTGTGTTTGGTGCAGCAGTAAGAAAGACATGTAGCTATGGCATTACAGTAGCCATAGAACAAGGTGATCAGACAGTAAACTTTGTCCCACCAGTGTTAGAAACATGGGCCGTGTACTAGCAGCGTCCCTGGGTGGACTGAATAATGTCAAGAGAAAATATTTCAACTTTAAGAGAGAAAAATTGATGGCTGCCCCAGCTAAGAAGGCAGAAGGTATGAGATGGGTGAGGAACAGTTGAAGGACATGTCTAATTCTACACACTGCAATGTCTGGGGCCCAGAAGCTCACGTTTAGTTGAGCATGTTCTTCCAGAGCAATTCAGAGCTGGAGGTTCACGGTTTCCCCTCTATGGGCTGTCGAGGTGGAGCTGCCTTACAGGCACAGTAAGCATTTGCAAGCTCCTCTTTGTGTCTGTCTTCAGACAAGTAATAGGGAAAAACATTCTCCTTCCCCCACCTTCACCCTCAAATTTCTAAGAAGCTCAGTTATGTGTAAGCTAGCAACAAACAGATAGCTTTAGCTCTTGCTCAAACTGGTGAGGGAGAGAAGCTTCTATTGGAAAAAAAACACATCTGGGGACACTGTTTATGGCAAAAATGAAAAATTGCTGTGACCTACAAAGGTACTGTATTATGTCAGTGTCTTAAATCACAGAATCACCTAAATGACCTAGGTTGGAAAGGACCTTTTAAGATCATCTAGTCTAACCAATGGAAAAAACCCCCCAAAACCCTGAAAACCAACACCCATACAAACCCCACACCACACCCAAACTAACACCAATCCACTAGTAATCCATATCCCTGAGCACCATGTCAACTTATCTCTTGAACACCTCCAGGGATGGTACCAGGGATGGTGCCTCAACCACCTCCCTGGGCAGCCCATTCCAACGCCTGACAACCCTTTCAGTAAAGAAATATTTCCTAATATCTAACCTGAACCTCTCCTGGCACAACTTGAAGCCGTTACCCCTTGTCCTGTCATCTGTGACTGATTCATAACTGGTTCATGTTTCCCCCATGAGCTTCCTGGTGATTTAAGTACAACTTAGACAGTAGGTATAAAGCAAGGAGAGAAGGTGTTCTACTTCCTTTCTTTTTTTTTTTTTTCCAACCAATACCAATTTAAAGAAAAATACATGTATAATCCTAGAACCAGGAACAAAACTTAAAGACTTCTTCCCTTGTCTGTGGTGTGACTTCAGCCTTACATTTATTCATAGGTTTTTCTCTCTCAGACTCTTGCCTCCTTATGAATCTTGTGATTCAATTCTGTATGGCCATACAGTTACTTCAGAAGGAAATAAAGAGGGTTCATACTTTTAACCCCCTCTAGACTCTAGCAATTAGGGTGCTTTCCAGATCAGAGAAGTTTTCCGTCTAGGTTTAGGATTATTTAAGCCAAAGAACACAGTAAATAAAAGTATCTTATTTTCTATGTTTGCTCATGAAAACAAGCAGTAGCTTTTTGTCCCAGCTGTGTTCTTAAAAAACAAAGAGGCAAGGCAGTGATTCCATTCTTTCACAGAATAAGAAGTAAAAAATGAGAACTATGGAGTTTGCCAGGTGGACCTGCCTAATTTCTGGACTTAGCAGCAGGAGAGGAGTGGAATTTCAGACACATCCCAGTGCTCCAGTTTTTACTTAGAAACATGAAAGTATTTTCTTTGATCTAACTTGACTGGAAATGATCAACTTTCTGAAAAATGTTGTCCTGGAACTACATGGTTTTTTAGAAAATTTAAAGCTCATGAAGAGGAAAACAAAAAAAACCTCCTTGTGTCTCTTGAAAAATCCATAACATATTCATGACATGAAATTTTTAAAGCAATTTATTAAAAATCAATTATATAATTTCTAATTTTAACCTAACTAACAGCTAGTAAGCAAGTTAGCTCTGCCTGCTGTGAGCCTGGGTTAAGCCTTCTCCAGTAGTAACTATATTAGTTTGGGCTTTGCATTTACCTTAGCCCTGGCCATAGCGTAGCTTCTGGAGCACAGATGGTACATCATGAAGCAGAGCAAAGCATGACAGAGGGGGAACCTTGCCTGAGACACGTTTATCATGTCACCACACCTTTAGTGACTATATTACAATGTGACATGTCTTCGTATATTCTGAGCATTTTATTTTATAGTAACCTCTGAAATGACAAACATACATGATTCACATAATTTAGATTAGTTCAAATTGCATTTCAGTGAGTCTTGATTGACACAAGACAGCAGTAATTAATCATGGTGGGGCAATAATGGCTTTGGACTTATTCACCTGCAAAATCTGTCTTCAGGAGATAGTGTTACAACTATTATCTGAACTCAGTGTCTCCTTTCATAGGGATGAAGCTCATTATCTTACAATTTATTTTAATTTCTATTTCACAGAGAATACAATATAGCAATGACAACTTAGCTTTGATCTCACAGAAGCCAAAACAAAGGAAACAATCTTTATCCGTTCTGCAATGTTTTCCCTTAATGGCCAGTTTTCTCCAATGCAGATTTGGTTTTGCTTTTCTAGTGCAAAGACTTCTAATACTGATTTTCAGTCTGTTGAGTTACACAGCTGCAGCTTTACTTGATTTGTTTGCCTTTATGCATGTATTTTTCCAAAAAAGAAAAAGATGTTCTGGATGTGTTTTAACATTACTGCAGCATGAAACACATTATACTCCATCCTAACAAAAAGAAATGGCTTGAGTTATTAACAATATATATTGCTTATGTTACTTCCTGCAGCAAACATTGAAATTTTGCTATATGACAACCTTCTTTACCATTTGTTTGAAGATCGATGATGAGGGAAAAGGCAAGCCCTATCTATAGAGAACTATGACACCTTTGACAAAAAACAATTTTAGCTCAGTCCCTGTGATTTCAGTGAAGGACAAGACAAAATCTAGATTTGAAGAACTGAATGTTCCTCCTTCCACTGCTGGTGCATGCCTACCTGGTCTTGAAATGCAAGGTAGTGAGACTGTGGTTTTGTAAATTAAAACTGTATGTCATGCATTGGATGATGATCTTTCATCCACAAAGTCATGGGTACACTTTAAAAGTTTCTCCAAACAAGAAAAGACAGTTATTAGTTCTTATGACAGTAATATTATTCAACATAACATTTTGTGGGAAGGGGTTGCCTCTGTCAAAAGGAAAAAAAACAAGTCCTGTTTTGGTTTCCATGGAGGGCAGTTATATTAACATCACAATTTACAATTCCAGAAAACACAATGTTTCAGCCTGCATATTCAATTAAATATTTACTGAATGCCAGACTGAAAAATGAAAATTTTTTGAATCATAGAATCATCTGGGCTAGAAGAGACCTTCAAAGGCCATCTAGTCTGACCCCCCCGCAATCAGCAAGGGACATCCCCAACTAGACTAGGTTGCCCAGGACCTCCTTGAGCCTCACCTTGAATGTCTCCAGGGAAGGGCAACCTGTTCCAGTGCTCCACCATCCTCATTGGAAAGAACTTATTCCTAAGATCCAATCTAAATCTGCTTTACTTCAGTTTAAACCCCTTCCGCCTTGTCCTGTCACTGCAGGCCTTTGTAAACAGACTCTCCCCTTTAAAAAGTTCTGGTCAATGTTTTAATAAAAACTAGTCTTGTTGAATGTTTTAACAAGAAAAATATGCCGGCTATAAAAACAGGTATTTTGTAAATACCCCAAAAGGTTGAACCTAGTCCCTCTGTCATAGCTTCATGTTAAAATATTTGCAAACTATTGCTGACCTCAGAACATAATCATGCCTGCATAGTGAACCTTGTAGGATAAAATGAAGTTCATTTTAACTGTAGTTATTTTCTGTCAGCTGTACTTTCTGTCAGCTATGCTGATCTGTCTTGAGGGGGGCATGCATATTTTTTCGAAAAATGTATGTTCTTCTCAGCATACTGATGAAAAGTAGCAGCCTTTCACTTGATAAATAATTTGAACTTCTTTTTACGATCTGATGCTATTGACTCCTCAGAGCCAGGGTTCAAACATCTGCCAGAGATAACGACTTCACAGCAGAGTCAGCAGAATGGAGCATGCACTGAGTATTGGGTACTCTAGTGTACAGGTGAGCACACAAGCTGGCATCACCAATGAAGGTGGATTTGCATTAGGACAATCTTAGTAATCTTAGAAGAGCATCAGCACACAGCCCTTCTGCCAAAGCAGCCGCAGAAGCAGCAATCTGTGCCTGCAGTGGCAGAAGGAAAAGCTGAAGAAGTGATTCAAAGCCTATGTAAGAATCTGCTTATACTAAAGCTACAAAATAGTCCTTGTGTTTGTGATTTAACCAGATATATAGCTATTAGAATTTGAATGAGATCTTCAATGAGCAGCATTTTATACTACATTTAACTACTCTGAAGTCTGGACATTGTTAGAAAAGGAACAATTGACTAAGGACACAGTCCTTATCCTTTAAAATATTACTGATCCAATTATTTATCATGCTGAAAGTCATTTGAGTTCAGAGCACTTTGAAAGCATACTATGCTTCTTTACCATAGTATTCCAATTTTTCTTTCTTTTTTGGTTGTGTTAATAACATCTGATACAATAAATTTGTAGCTTGTAAATTAGACTTGAGGCACAGCTTTAACGGGTGCTAAAGCTCTTGCAGCAGTGGTCTTCCATTTGCACAATACTGCAAAATCTTCATTCAGAGGGAAACAGCCCAATTTTCTACCTCTGCTGACTGATTTTCTAGTTAATGCAGTAATGCAGAGCTATACTGGTCTGACTTTACATGCATCTGCTGGCCCAAAGGTAGTCAAAAACATTTCTTTTGTCTGATTATAAGCCTTTTATAAGGAAGGCAGACTTAAGATTGATTCAGGATTCCACATGGAAAAATATATACCTGTCTAAAGTAATATGTGCATGTTTTTTCCTAATGACACCTGCTTTTCTTGGCGAGACAGACACATCTCTGGGTCAGGAGCATGTTTGTGTGTCACATGTGTGTAACAGGTTTTTACCATCTAACTGAGGGTGTAAATCTATTTGGATCTAAACCCAGCAAAGCTCAGTTAGGATCAAATCATCTATCACCTTCCATGCAGCAACTGTGAATTATTTTTGGTTTCTTGACAAAGGACCTTATTTCATTTTGGGAATAATAGGATGTAAGAATGGACCCAGTTATCCATTTCTGTGTGATGACACAAGCAATGATTTTTATTGCAACTTAAAAAATTAATCCTAAAAAGATTTATTTTATTTTATTTTTAGAAGAAAAGACAGATAACCACATTAGTGCAAGATAAATAAGAAAGTGATTTTTTAAACTGTTCAAACTTTGGTGGTTTAGCCCTCTCTAAAGGGTATTTCAACACCTTCCTAAAAGCAATTGTATTAGAAATGACATTACCTCAAATGGAGGGTTATAATCTTATGAATTTGCTCCAAAGAAAATATTATTATATTCAATCCAAAGTTAGAATAGATCTTTTGTGGGTGGAAGTCAGTGAAGTGCTATGGAAATTAAAAGTATGAAGTTGAATTACTCCTTATAATTTCTTTTAGATCTCTTAAAACCAATAATTTTTCCATGGTTTTTGTTCTGCAGGCTCTGACCTAGCTAATATATGTTACTTTCTGTGGGACCAGTAGGAGAACTCTTAGTATGTATACTGCAGATTAAAACAAAGATTACTTTCATATTAGGTAAGCAGGAGAATAGCTAACTGGATTTAGCAAATAAATACAAGAAAAATATTCCATGAGGAGGATCAAGTATTGCCACCTTCTTTAATAACCGGGGATGATGATCAGTATGAAAGTACGTTGTGAATTAAGGTCATTTTACCTATGGAAGGGAGCAGGACTAAGACTATCCCAGATGGAAAAGAAGACTCCATTATCTAAATGTCTAAGCTTTCACTTTGCAGGCAAACATAAGCAATATAAAAATGTTTCCATTATGCAGCTATTAAATTGTTCTTGATATATTTTATTTCTTATAAGTTGAGCTTCTGCCCTTCTTGGTACTGATAGCAGCAAAGATCTTACAATGGTAAGTCAGAATCCTAGGACAGCTTAAAAACAGGAGTTTTCTTAGAATAGTGGATATTTTGTGGGTTTGTTTTGATTTGGTTTTTGGCTTGGGACATTCACTTTAGAGGTTTTCTTTATAATACTTTCAGGCTTTTCTCTAAAATACTAGAAACTTATCTTACCGATTCAAAACAAGTTTCTTTCTAATACTTCTATGCCTCACAGATCTGGAGACTCAATAGAAACATCAAACTTCATGAGACTAAGTAGTGACAGTTCTGTTGTAGACAAAACAACATGCAGGTGCTGTGGGTCATTAAAATTCCATTGCCTGTTTTCCTTACATTTCTCTGTCAAAAAGGGTGTTCTGTAATAGAGCTATAAATTCCATCAGCTACGTTACCAAAGCTCACTTCAAACAGAAAAACTAATCTAAGCAGAGTTTCTTTGTATAAAATCTGCTTGTGCTGTAGTGATTTGTGCCTAGTATGTCTCAAATGCCCCCAAAAACTTATAGATTGTTGGAATATGGGCTGATGCATATGCTGCAGAGATGTTGCTATAGTTGTAAAAGGTGGATGCAACAGAAAATCTGTGACCACTGAACAGAGAGAATATTTACTCTGTACTTCATATTGTACAGCTGTCAGGTCTATTGTTAAGCAAAATAAAAAATGGAAAATTCAGCCAAGTCCAGAAGTCTTAGAGGAAAAAAACCACATAACAAGCAGAGATCAAACTGTTGTGATTTGAATTATATTTGCTCTTCCTTTTCCTTCAGTTTATTTTAAAGCTTATGTGTATTGAGCTTTGAGGATAGTGTATTCTCTGAAATTATACGATATGATATTTTAACAGTCAAAATTCCTTGCCACAAATGTAGAGGAATCTTTTTGTATGATTTCTTCAAGGACATATTAGACAGGGAAAATATCCTGAATAGTTTATCAACATTGTACCCATTGTAGAGCCATTTTCAGTGATGAAAATGCAGCAAGAGAAGACAAGTAATTCTACAGAGTCTTAGGACTCTAATTTTTCTCCTGAAATCTCAATGCTTAGTCTTTCTTCAAGACTGCTAACAAATACCAATACAAGTTTCTCTCCCCAAAATTAGACATGAGACCCTATATTCCTATTCCAAGTTTCCTGAAACAAGACCACTTTGTTCAACGCATATACTTTGATGAGGCTGTCTGAATTTATACTAGTCTATCTGAATTTTTGTCAGACAGATTCTTCTTTCACAAGTCCTGAAGGAATCACTGAGAACATTCAGTACCCACTCACTTTAGGTACCCACCTATACGTGGTGTGTGGCAGCACCAGAGTGACAATTACAGAAAAAGTCCTTAGAGATGTAGGAAGAAGAACAAGGCACAGGACTATACAGAGAATGTAGCTACCAATTTTTAGCAGATCTTCACTAAGTAAGTGTGCAAAATACTTCTTCAGAGAATTATTACTAGATCAGACTTTGATGGATATTAACAGAACACATAAAAACGTATCCTGCCGAAGACTCCTTTCCCCACTCTCCTGCTGTCAAAGTCCAATTTCAAACTAGGGCTTCACGAAGAAAATTCTGTTTGGAGGTTTTAACTTGGAGCAATGTTTTTTTTTCCCTATCACATTCTTGGATATAGCTACTGTGGCTGAAACTTAAGAAAAAAATTTTCAGGTGAAGTGATCATCCTCCACAGCTATCTTCTGCTCAATTGCTTAAGCAATAAACAGTTCACACACCACTAAAAAAAGAATATAATCTAACCAAACTTCCCCCAACCTGGGTTTTAGGTGTCTAATAGCTACGCGACAATCCAGTCTGCCTGTTTTCCTAACACTTTATACAAAATCAATTAGATGCTTCTTTAATTAGCTGATGACATTCTATGGGACTAAGCTTAGTTACACATGCTTGTTCAGAAGCGCCTATTCCATAAGACATCTCCTGCCCTGAGCTCCCGATTAATCCAGACTTAGGTGTAAAGTTGTCAGCATTTATGAAGGTCTCTGGAGAAGTCTGATTACTATTAAGACTGATCTTACAGTCTGACTGTAAATTAGACTACTGTTAGGAGGAATCTTACAGTCTGACTGTAAACTAGACTATCTCCTAAACATTCTTAGGAACTTGTATGAGCCAGCTTCTGTTTATGAGCCAGTAAGAGTCTAATTGGTCTAATTTAAAGAAAATGTTTATTGCAAATACAAGGCTCAAAGGACCAATACAGCACTAGTATATGGATGTTTTCAGACCAGCTCTGCTGCTCTGGAATCCACCCATCCTCACAGTCTCTAATTTTCCAGTTAAGGACCTATGTTTAGGAGAAGACTGAGTCTTCAGAGACCTTTCCTTCTCCCCTGAAAAGAAGCTTTAGGTGCTTGCAATAGGAGCAATGGTCTACAGATTATGCCCTTTGGCAAAGAAATGCCTAAATTAGGTGGCCTGAACTCCATCCTAAAGTTTAGTCATTAAACTAGGTACTAAAATCTGGCAAAGACACTATTTTTGACTATGCAGATCTCCCAGTGAGAGGAGAGTGCCTATGCTGTAGGGGTCCTATGGATTTGCACGGAAGATAGTCAGATAGATACAGATAATATTGATCAAAGTTGCATACCTAAGGCATTCTTCATTTTCACAGCTTTTTACCAACATGAAGCAAGTCAGGCACCTTCCACGGTACACTGAAATCCCAAGTGACAGAGAGTTGATGATCTTTCAGTGAAAACTGTTTAAAAAAGCATGTGGTTATACACAACAAAATAAATTATAGTATTCTGATATATAGAGACACTGAGTAGAAAAGAAATGGAGAATTTCTTCCCATTCATGTCTGGATGCATGAAGATATAGTGTTATTACTAATGATTGTGTCAGCATAATGCACCTTAAAAATAGAATTCGTTCTTGCACAATAAATTCCAGAGAAGACCTCAAAATTGCCAAAGGACAGGTGGAATCAGTCATGTTAGACAGTATGAGTTTTATTTCTCCTAACAATACATCTCAAAAGACTTAGGAAATTTCCACTGCATGAACCCATGAAGTGGAGAATTAAATTAATTACTCTTACGGTGAGTAGGTGGACTTAACTGCCAGGTTTTTATGTCAAAATATACCAAATATGAAAAATATGTATGTCTCTGCCGTGATCTTCATTTGGAAACCATTTCAACCCTTCCCCCAGCCTCCAGCTGGTACTTTTGTAATAATAGTATTTGACATTAAGTAACAAGAAGAGAGGATGTTCAGGCAATGTCATATCCAGGTATAAATGAAGCCTGATGCAGACAGGTGTAAAAGGAATGAGCTATGAACTGAAGCTGCATTTTGTTGAATCAAATGCAGCTAGAGACATTGCTATGACTTGAGCTCTGCTTCAGGAGCTCAAGAGTCTGAACAAGAGTCCAGACTCTTATAAGGGCTTGATTAGTTTTTAGAGACAAAAGTAACCTGTGTTATTAGAAAGAAAAAAGCAAGCCTAAAAATCAGTGCTGAGGATAAATTCAGTGTATCTAGAAAAAACAGTCTGTTTTGTTTCCCTGCCAGAAGCAAATGCTCTTAATCTGTTGTTTCCTAGAGCTGTGTGGAATCTATACTTAAATACTGATTGAAAATTTATTTGGCAATTGTAAATGTAATATTAAAAAAAAAGACAAGAAAAAAAAAAAAAAGGAGCAGCAAAATCAAAAGAACTTCAATAACTATTTGAACATTGCCCATGAAGCTCCTGAACATGAAAAGAAATCTACAGAGGGGAAAAATAGATACGGGATGAAATATATTTTTTAAAGTATCCTACTTTAGAAAGACCACTTTGAAATATTGAAGGGGTTGCATTGTTTGTTTTCAGTTCTTCAGAAGTTATGCTAGCTCAGAATGAATTGTCAAAGTGGTCATTTTAGAAAGTATTTATAAGTCAAGTTGGTGTACTGACCTTAATTTTTTTGCACTACCCAACTTTTTTCTTTGCTGTTTTTTCATGCCTTCATCTTCTCATTACCTTTATGTAACATGTAAGAAAGAAACTGTTTCTGATTATCAAACAACATAAGAGAACAACAAAGTAGGAAGAGCCTTGCTGCATAAAATCAGAAACCAGCCAGAACTGGGATCCATGCAGATGTCGAAGGAAATGCATAAGAGAGAACACAACATGCATATTATAAGATCTCTTCAGTATTAAATTTGTGAACTGGTGATTATAACTTTGTATTGAAAATCCTTTTATGAGTTACACTTTCATGAATTTGTCCAATTACTTTTTGAACTACGTAAAATCTTGGAATTTACAACAACCGATAAGGATTATTTCCCAAGTTTAGTAATGTCTGTCATGGAAATGTACCTCCTTTTGCTTGTTTTAAACCTGCTACCTCATAATTCAGTTTAATTTCCACTGATTCTCATAATATAAGGACCAGGAAATACTTGTTTTCTAAGTACTTTCTCCAGGCTATTCTTTGTTTTTAAAGACCTCTTTAATGTCTTTTCCAGGCCAAAGAGTCCTGTCTGTTTATTTGTTCCTCATATAAAAATTCATTCACTCCTCTCTGCATCTCCTGCAGTTCAACTATATCCTTTTTGAAATTGCCTGACCAGAACAATAATCAAGATATGGGCATGCTGGGGATTGTATAATGGCATAATAATGTTTCTTGTTCTGTCAGGCATTTATTTCCTAATAATTTATTACACTTTACTTGTTTCTCTGATAATTACCGAGCACTGAGCTGATATTTGCATAAAAATTATTGACTTCATGTCTGAAGTCTTTTTCAGAGTTCAGATCATATAAGTTTATATTTGAAATTAGGATATATTTTCCTCATAATTTTAATTTAATAAACATAAAATTTAATTTGTCATTTTCTTTCTCAGCCACTTAGTATCAGCCCATTTTTAACTTTTTTTTTCCTCAATATTCATCTTTACTACTCCAAATAACTTACTATTATTAGAAACTTCTGTCATCTCATCCACACCCTTTTAACAATCATTGATGAATAAATTGTATACCGAATCCTAGCACTAATTCCTATAGGGTTCTAATAATGACTTCAGTCATTTACACTTACCAACCACTTATTCCTACTTTTAAATTCTGCTCTTTTAAATGGTTGTTTATTCTTTTGATCAATTTCCCTTTTATCCCATGCCAACTCAAGTTTTCTTCAGTGTTTTTAGTAAAAGCTTTATCAAAAGCTTTTTGGAGGCTGCAATAGCCTATGTCAACTTCATGATTCTTGTTCTTGCTCACAAGGACTCCATTAAAGAATTATAGTAGATTTGTGAGACATGACTCCTTTCTTCAAGAACCAATGGTTGGTTCTTCCCCAGCATATCACATGATGCTATGATTGTGTGTGTGCATCTATGCACTGTCTAGGTTTATGCCTATTAAACTTTCCACCATTTTTCTCCAGTATAGAAAACAGATATCTTATTTGCAAGTTTGGGGAATTTATTTTAGATTTTTTTTTTTAAATTAATTGCCTTTATGTTTGTTGCCTTTATGTTATGTTCCTCCTCTGCTGAAGCAATGTTAACAGATAACACATACACCACAGTTAAATAGGTCAGCTATTTCATACTTCGAAGAATACCATATGGGTCTGTCAAGTTGTTATTATTCATTTTACTAGTTAGTTCTAGAATCTTTTCTAATTCTAATTTTTAACTTCAGTTTGAGGCAGATACTCCAGTAAATTGCTCACAAACAAGACTTCTGCCCTGCATACCTCCTTTAGGTCCTTCTTTAACATTGTTTTATACTTTGATGACTCTGCATATTGTCTGGCAAGCTTCCTCTTTCTGATTTGTTTGAAAAGGATTTAATGTTAGGTTTTATGCCTTCCACAAGTTTTTTATCAAAGTGTAATATGACCTGCTGCATTGTATTTCACATTTAACTCATCAGTGTTTGCATCCTATTGTGTTTGGGTTTTTTTCAATGGTACATGACTTCAATATTTTGAAGGATATCTTCTTACATTGAATACCTTCCTTCATCTTGCTTATTACTGCTGCTTACTGAAAACACAGAACACTTAAAATGAAGATGCCTTTGGCAGGAGTGGAGGAGTGCTCTTTTTAGCCTTCTGTTGTTGTATTTGTATTAATCACTATACATTTGGTCTTATCCTTTACAGAGTTGTCTTTAAATAATTGTGTTATTTCTTAGCACTTCATCATTTTAGCTACCCCTCTGAATATCTTGACCTTCTATTAGCTTCTAACTTGAAACAAATGAAAAACCATGAAGGGATAGATCTAAAAAGAGGCCTCTCATTAGAGATGTTCAAAACCCACTCAGAGAGGGTCCTAAGTGGCTCTAGATGGTTCTGTTTGAGCACGGGGGTTGTCCATTCCAACCTCAAACATTCTGTGATTTTGTCATTCCAGACATTATGCAAAGGTATGGAGAAACATCTTCCTCCGTGCACAATCCAAAGTCCTCTGTGGAATTAAAGGAAAGCCCTAAGAATAAAACCAAAGGAGAGGTACAGCACATCTGCCCTAGGGCACCCATCTACATTTTAACAAGATACAAAACCAGTCTAAATGACACCATTCATGGGATGGTATGGCAGTGCTCTTCCCACCCACCTCTGCCATAAGTGCTAGGTGGGCCAGAGGCTCTGAGGGTAGTTTGTCTGATGGAAGTCTGTCTGTCCATTTCCCTTAGGGCTTCAAACTCCATGTCACCATCTCCAGACATACATTCTAATAAAGAGCTTCCAGGTTTGTTTCCTTCCCTCTTGCCTGCTTGCCTACTCAATCTTCAGTCTGTTTTCATCTGTCTGGAACACATGATCATCTCTTAAATAAGGAGTGGAGGTTATCAGGTAGTGTTGTTCTTAAGGTAAAAGTAAAGTGGGAGCTGTGTTTCAGTCCCTTCACACCAGGAGCAAAAATGAAGCTGGCATTCCTTTCTTTTAGGTGAGACTTCTAATTAGTGCATAACTAGATAAATGAGAAGTAGTGACACAAGCCTTCACCAGGCTTGTGTCAGTTAGAAGTAGATGCGATCACCAGCATCTAGTATGGTGACAGGCTGCTGAGATATGCTCCAGAAAATCCTTCCAGAGCAACCCTCTGGGAAGACGCAAGCAAATGAGTTCCATCTCGCAAAGCTTGATTGATTTTAACAACTCTGCTGAGGAAAAATGATAAAAAAGGGGGGTTGGACATGAGTAGAAAAATTAGTCAGGTTGCCTGGGGAACTTCAATATTTCGTTCTTAGGTTTTCATAAAGTTTACTTTGTCACAGACAAAGCCATAGAGAAAACTGATTTCAGGCTTAGTTGCTCTAAGAAATTGTCTGTTGTTCTTCCCTGTACTCTACATAGCTGATTTTGTCAGCTGAATAATAGGAAAACACATTTCTAAACAATCTCTGTATTTCAATCACAAAAATATTTTCATGCAATGCTTTTTTACCAGATGTGATTCACACCATTTATTATTAGGTAAAAAAAATCCTAAATTTTGATTATAATTACATAATTTTCAGTGTTTAATGTTTCCTCTTTCAGTATTAACCTCTGTACCTAAATTTAAAAGAGTATGCTACTAATTTTCTTTTTTGCATCAGTCATTTTATCCTCTTTATGACTAAAGTATTTTTCAAAAAACCATGTGGCTTTTCATCAGCATGTAAGTTTAATTACATTCTTTAACTAGAAAAAATTTAGTTAGATTTTCAAAATTCCATTAAAATATGAAGATTTTATCTCCAGTTTAATTATCAAGGTTCTTAGGACACTGTTTTGTCTCAAGAATAATTTAAAGTCTCCATAAATCAAAAAATATATTTATAAAGCAATTAAGTGGTCTTTTTTCTCCAAGAAGAGATAAAACTACAGTAAAATATACAACAAAACCTGTTTGCAATTTTATAAATTTATTCTCTTCTGTCAAAACAAACTTGTTGACATTAATGGTAAAAAACCACCATTGATATCTGAGACGAAGTTATTCTTAGCTCCTGAAAAAAACCCCTCATATTGAAAAGTCACAGCAATAATTCAAAGTAAACAATAAGAATAGTGTAGAATGTTCACCTATCTACCCAATATGGAATAATTCCACTGAAATCTAGATCTAACAAGGGCAGAAAACGTGTTTAATTCACTCCAGATGTAGTCAGTTAAAAATAAACAGAGCTGAGAGCTCCTGAGCTATACATTAAGCTTGGAAATTAAGTAATAGAGGCAATAGCGTAAATGTTGTAAGTGGTGTCTGTTAACTATTTTCAACCAGTCTCTTTTGAGCAGTTAGTACCTTGGCTAAATTCCAAGTAAAGATTTGCTATTTATTAGAATTTTTGCTATTATCTGTAAAGGAAAATAAAACCTCAATGGATACTGCTAGTCCAGAACAGGAGCGTTACTTCATTTTCTTTTTACAAGTTCAGCTGACGTTCTCACAACAATACTTGCAAATGTCTGTACTTCAAAGAGGCATGGCACATTCTGCATCTACCTCCTCCTGCTCATCTCACTAGCACTTTTCAGGCCACCGAGCTATTTTCACATCTAAATGTTTGTTTTTAACAGCTATGTCTGGTGAATCGACCCTCAGTTGTAGCTGTTTAAATAAACACTTAGGTCACAGTATGGCACCTACACACTGAGCAACGGTGAGACAGACTTCAGTCAGGAGTAAATGTTCTTTTAATCCTACATGTAGAAAACATGTGCAAGCTTGTGTGTATGTGTATGGAACTCCACACCTTGGTTATATATCTAAATGTAGTGGTTCAAAGGAGGTCTAAAGTGGAACTCACAACCTGCAATTGCAAAATGACCTTATAAAATAACCTACACATTTTGAAACCAAATCTCTTCCTTTAGTATCCCTAAGAACTATGTCTTTTTCAGACTGGATTTTGCTTTATCTGACTTCCTAAAAGAAAGACCAAACAATGACAAGGTCCTGATGCAGCAAATTATATCATCATACACTTAATTGCTTAACTTCACAGTTATGCTTAACACTGCTTAACATTACACAGAGAAGTCATCCTATCATTGAAAGGGGTTATATATATGTAGACTTTATTACAAACAACTCGATATCTTTCCAGAATTTCAGCTGTGGTTAATATGTTGGTGTAATAGGCATAACACAAGTAGGATACATATCCCTTGTCTTCAGGCTCTGAAAGTTTAAGTATCTGTTATAAAGTGGGTACTAATTCCTTCTGTAGACAGCGGAGATGGTATCGTTGGGACCATTCACTGCAAACATCTTACATACCTGATTTTGGATGGTTTGCATTGTCTGCTGACACAATCTTATTTCTCTTCATTAGCAGAGAGAATCTATTTGCTTGTCTTAGGTCAGACACATACAATTTAGCTGGACAATGTTAGATGAGTATCTCCCTGAACATGCAGTACACACTTTATAAGAATATTATCTGCAAAACAGCTGCCACAGCTGTGAATGTGCTAAGTGACACTGATGTCTCAGTTACTCTGCTTCTCTCATTAGCAGAGTTCCTTTTTCCTGAATCTTTCCTGTCTCCTTTGAAGTATTTTAGTGTTGTAAGAGTATCATGCAAGTTGCACTGAAACGTTGCAGTGATGGTGGCCTCTTTCTAGAGCAGCTCTCTCCTTTCCTACTGTTTTTCCTTTTATTCTCCTTCATCTCCTTGATTTTGATGATAGCTGGAGGGTGCTATTTGATACATTTAGCAATAACTGGGGCCAATGATTATTAATGATAATACAAATTTAATCCAATTCATACACCAGTCTGATATGAGATTTGTCCTGTATTAGCACAATAACAGAGGAATGGACACTATATTCATGCTTATAAAATACACTATTTCACTTGGTGTCACAGGGACACTTTTCTTCTATGCATGTTTTTTAAAGTAATTTTTATCCAGATTTAATACTTAATACACTTTCATGTATTCACTTTTATTACAGCAATTACATTCTGAAAAAGAGAAAAAGATACCCTTTTCAATTTCAGTTATCAACTTTATTTTAACCTCATTTTAACCTGGCTTTTTAACTGGAAAGGTTTAACATAAAGGTTAAAGTTTCTCATTTTTCTCCTTTCCCAATTTACAAGGAGAGAGGCTAAAAAGGGGAAAAGTAAGAGAAGGAACAACTATTCTTAAACATCTAATTAAAATACATCAATAGAAAGTGCATTTTCCTCATTTCCCATATTATGCTACTATAAATGAGAAACATTAGGAAACAATTGCAAAGCAAGGAAAAGCAGGAGAGAATACAAAATCAGTTTTTCACACTGAAGGCGGAACAAAAGAACAAATCAAAATGTCATAAACAAGAATTTTTTAATTTAATATGTGTGTATTAGCAAAGAATATTTTCAAAGGAATTTGGACAAATAGCAACATAAAAAACGACGTGTGATTAGTAGAACAAAACATTCACTAGGAATTTAGAAACAGATGTAAGGCCTGGAATCCAGGCGTAAACTCTTTAGAATCCTACAATTATTTCAGTTAATACTTTATTTGATGTTCTGGAAAGGCTACTACATAAAGACCTGACATAATTTTTGTTTTTTAATCATTCACAAAGAGGCAGAACTGCAGAAGACTTTTTGTGAAACTTTAAAGTGAAACTACTCAAAGTAGATATCATATGCCTGATAAAGCTAATGTACTTCTTACTTTTTTTGTCCTTGTCAAGAGATAAAATATTTTATCATCAGTATGGAAATTTGCAAGAGTATTTTTTCCTTAGAAAGTGTAATAGTAGTTAAACATGATAGGGATTCTTTTTGTTGCTGTTGTGTGCTTTGAAGTCACTGGGATTTAATCAATGCTTCTAGTTAAGCTCGTGATAACCTGCAGCTCTGTGATAACATCTTTTTTAAATTAATAATCTTATTAATGATAATATATATATGAGGCCCATATGCAGAATGTTCAGCTCCACTCAGGCTCCACTGAAGAGAAATCTGAATGGAGTTACACTGCTGTTTTTCTGGAGTAGTGCCTCACTTTGCATATTTTGTCTAGCCATCTGCACTAAAATGATAACAGACCTACGGTTCTGGACAACAGACTTTACTTTTCATATAGAAGAAATGAACACAGATTGAGTGCTTTAAAGTATGACTATCCTAAGTGATAGGATGGGCCTTCTGGTAAGAAAGATTAATGGGGCCTCTTGTGAAAACTTATTGCAGCATAGTTGGTGTCATGAAGAATGTGTATTACAGGTCCCAGCTTTGTACACAGAATAGTCCCAAGCCAAGTGTTGCTGTGGATTTAAAATATATAAAATTGACTGATGTCAAGGATTAGTGTGATTAAATGATGCTTAATATTTTTTAAAATACTTCAGTAGGAGTGCTATGAAAGCTTGATATAATTCATTATACATTATGCAAATAACTGTTGAAATTGTTATCCTAAAACTACGTAGTCGAACATTTGATTTTATGTAAGAAAATGGATTGTCTGCTTCTGGCAATGTTAATACAATTACCGCTGGCTTAATTTGTAGCATGAAGATCTGCAAGGCTGTGTCTCATGATAGTTGCCATCTTGTTTTACCACTGTTAAATTGTAATTATAGCTTTGGAAAACCATATGTTTGGGGACATTAACGGTGACAGCGGAATCTTGTCAAAATCCTGGTTGCTTAGCTACAACTAGAAGGAACAAACTACCAGTAGAACTGTAAAAACATTTGTTTTTCAAGGAGTATATGTAAATCATGTAAATCACAACTGTGTTGTGATTGTTACTGCTGTTTTTCGAAGTTGCTAACAGACTGTCAAGAGAAGTGTTACAAAACTCAACTGGAGTTGTAAGGAGTCACTGTCAGGGAAAACAGACCTCCAGGAAGTCTTTGTCCCTAACCTGACTTTGTGGCAGTGGTTACTTGGATTTCTCATTTTCCAGAGAATGAGAAAGTTTGCATTATCACAATCTTCTTTTTTTTTTTTTTGTGGCTTTTTTTTTTCCAGATTAGAAAATGTGCAAATGTTAACAGTTTATACCAATAGATTTTTTCCTTTAAATTTTAATTGAAATTGAAAAATTGAAAAGAAATGTTGCAATCACTTTCAAAATTAGGTGATCTTGCCTTTGAAAGTTTCCTCTGGTTTCAGTTTTCAATATTTAAAAAGCCTGTAAAGTTACCTAGATATTTTTTAATTAAATAAACGTCATCAGCTGATGGAAAAATACTTTTTCCTCTAGTATGACTCACCTAACATTCAAAAAGTTTACATGGCAAGAAACTTTAAGATTGAAATTGCCTACAAATCATTTTTTTCATTACAGGTCAACACACAAATCTGAAACAAGTGTCACTGACAGACTGAATTAGAAAGTCTGTAATTTCTGATCCACAGCTTTCTCCCTGGGAGTGACTTTGTATGCCACACTTGATTTTAGCAAAAGGGCAATAAATATTGAATTAATGCAAGAAGTTTGAATTAATGCTTACAGCCTCCCTATTCTTTTAGCATAAAGAGTATGCAAATGTTTGATTAATCAGGCTCTTCTCCTTCTGTTGTCAATGATTTGTTCAAGCCAAACATCCAGTTTCAAATTTCAGTTTTAATGATTTCTTCCTTTTAATATTATTATTAAACTGCAATGAAAATTAAACTGAGACAAGACAATATTTTAAATGAGGCTAATTAATTAATAAAAATTTCAGTCTGACATTATAAAGCCTTGTAGAGCTTGCTTATAGCTTGAACACTGGCAGTTCATTCCTTCTTTATGTATCACTGAGTGTTAATTTCTTTCATCAGTCTAGATTCACCGTACAAAAACAAATTAATATGTTGGTGTCTTATTAAACCATTAGACTGAAATTCTGCAGTTATACACCAGTGAAAATTTAGGAAATGAAGATACATGAGTATTCAAACATTTATCAGTGCAACAACAATCCCATAATCATATAACTTTTTCTCTCTAGTAATTTAATTTTAAACACCCTTTGTGGGCTAGTTCTGAGAAATGTTTCTTCCCCACTCTTCTACAAAGATCCAAATAGGATCTGTCCCATCTTTTCTGCTCATTAGGAATATTAGGAACAGAATTTCCAGTATTCTGATGTTTGCCTTTTGGTAATGAGTATAGCACTTAACTTTTTCAGTGGAGAATGACACCGTGTTCATTAGAAAGATCATGCACATGTTTATGCTTTATTTCAGCATATTAAGTTTTCAGGTTCATAACATCAGAAAATTTCCTCTGGGGCTAATAGACCCTATATAAATGATCCTTGCTTATATTATATCCTGTCAGATTTTAATAAATAAGGATGCCTCACAGGAATGAATGTTTCAGTGTCAGGTAGCAGGCTTGAATATTTCACATATTTTGAATAGCATAGACCCAATAAATAAATAATAAGCCAAAAACCCTACCCAAAAACTAAACCCATAAACAAAAGAAGAGGCAATGCTAAATTGCCTTTCCTTCTCACATGAATACCCCTATCAAAGCTCCATTCTCTTAAATGTACCTTCTAGTAATACTCTCTGTTATCAATGAAAGTTTATATGCCTTTTGGTGTGTAAACAGGAATACTACAGAAAGCACTTTGATGTATAGACCTCTGTGGAAGAAAGAGTAGCTGAACAAAGCTGGTAACAAAAGTATTGTTACTTCCATTTACAATTTGACAGTTGTCCTTCAAACTTCTTACCACTGATTGGTAAAGAGCCCAGGTTGTCAAGGAGCCTATTTAACTTTTTCCATGCTGCCAAGTTATAGAATTCTTCATATACTGAGCTTAATGATGACATTGATCAAAATGTTAATATATGTAGATTTATCAGGACACGATGATTATGGTGGTAAGGCCTCGTGATTGGAATTTCCAGAGTAAATGTACTGAAATGATAAATGCATATTTCCCAGTCCAACAAAATGGATTCAGTATTGCAGTCAATGTTTCATACAGTCCAACTTCATTAAGCACAACTCAGCTAATGACACCATGAATTTGTTGTATTTTATCAAACTGCATTAATTAAGGAAATGCATCGAAAGCTGATTGTGAATAAATTTGCTTTTCCATGGAATAACTAAAAAAAAGGGGGTAATTGGATTAATTTGTCCCTTTTCCTCCCTATTAACTTGGAGCATGATGAGTCTTTCTCAGCTTTATGGCATGAACTACTTTGTGTTTAACATGATTCTCATTAACCAATTTAATTGTAGGGATTTTAAGCAGGCACACTCACAGGCTGGACCAGCGCCAGCTCTTTCCAATCATATTAAAAGCCATCTCTCCAGGGATACAGGCCTTTAACAAAGGCCTGTGTTACCATTATTCTTTGTAATGTTAAGAGAAGCAATCAACAAGGTCTTGCCATGGTTCCTTAAATTATTCACTCCTGATCCATTGTATCAAACTACAATGTTTACCGCAAAATTGTTGTCCTCTGAGTTCTGATTGTGATAATGGGGCTCTGCAGGATACGTATGATTCATAGTGATGTCTCTGAGCTCTTAAAAACATTGTTGTGCTGCATTTAATTATAGGAACAGATTCTACAAACAGTTGAAAATCACATAATTTGCATGTAATTATGGGTATTATGTAGATTAGAAAGGGATAGGTGGCTTTAATTATGCAGAAAGAGTAGGTCTTTCTACTTTTAACATTCTGTTGTCCAAGTTTCCTAGAAATTATAAGTTTAAGTTCACATTAAAAATCATCTTTAAAATCATTATGAGAAACAGCTGTTATCATGGGGGTTTTTTTGTGGTCTGTGTGAAAGAAGCTCTCTCTTTTTAGGGGAATGGCTGCCAGTGGATTAGAGGTAAAGAGATTACACTGAAGGTACAAACAAATGAATACTACAAAATAATCCCCGCTATTAAGTGATCACTTTTTTCCATTAAAAATTAGCTACCAGTAACTTCTTCAAATATCACTTTCCAAGAAATATTAATCTTTGCCTAGCTGAACTGTTGGTTCATATCTACTTGAGGAAACAAAGATTTTCAGCGATGTGTTGTTCAGGTGAGCTTCCAAATAAGCATAGAAATCTGCCTGCAACATGGGTACAAACATAGCTGACCCAGGGCTGACAACGATAACCAGAACCAGAAGCAGGGTGTACATGGTGCAGAGCTCCCTGAGCTGATGAGATGTGAATCAGCTTGGGTCTGACTGCAGGCTAAGCCACATTTGTGCAGCAGTGCATTCAAGCTAATAAAGATATCTGAGAAGCAGAGCTTGTTAGGTCAGCCGTAGAGCTGATCCGCACCATGTGGATTTAGTGAGTTGCATCTCTGCTAGTTAAGGGAATCTCTACACCATACTCCATGCGTGGAAGAGACAGCCTGATAAATAAGCTGTTCTGTCTGGAGACTACGGGTGAACATGTAAAGTTAACTTGGCTTCGTAAATCCCTCAGCTGGTGAGAGCAAACACACAACCCAGTGATCTAGGAGAACATCTGCCCCATGGTAAATGTGAAAGGACCACAGTCAAAAGTAACCTGTAGTGACATTCTCTTCTGCAAATTTCTGTTGTTTCTGGAGCATTAGATACATCATATATTAAGCATTTGCTTCAAGGAAACTTAATACATAGATTCAGGAAACTGTTTGCATGCCTACAAAATTCATAGCAACATAAAGATACTGGCACTGTTAAACTGACTGTACTGGTATAGATGAGTGGAGCAAGTGAGTTCTCATTCTGGTGTAGGAAGTTTTGCAAGTATAGATGTACTTCTTTGTAGCATGTTTGCTAATAACGAGTACATGACCTAAAAATCTGAGCTTTCCCTTTCCTACAGTGCTGAAATCAGGAACATTTTAATTCCTAGGAAAGAAATTCATAAATAGTAAATTTGCTTCAACGTTCCAGTTAGTCCTTTAAAAAAACCACCAAGCAAACAAAAAAAAACCCAAACCAACCCAATAAAGTTTATTTATAAGCTTTTTTTTTCTTTAGCTGAAGCTTATCAGTGATGTTAATTTTATAACTTTTGCATACTTTGGAAATTATTAAGATGCAGCAGGCCATTATCAGTATAAAAAGCCTGTCAAGTGGAGACATTTCTTAAAGGATAGATAGCACAAATGACTGCTGGTACACCATGATGTTAACTCATTTCTCCAGACTGCTTTAAAATAGAATGAGGAGAACTAAGCTTTAGGACATGACTACAGATGCATATATTGATAGGTATTTTCCTTTTATGTTATTTGTATTTATATGGGTTTAATACAAATTATACAAATTCTCACAATCACTGTGATATTTGCAAAAAGGTGTAATTTCTGAAAACCCCTGATTTTTTGTCCAAAATAGACAACATGTAACCCACCACCAACTTGTCCATCAGCTCAAGTTTAACGATAGGTTAGTACCAACTATTTCTTCTAGCAAATTTACTAATTTGGTGTTGAAATAGAGTATAACTTTTAAATCGTCATTCTAGTTATTGCATCTTCAGACAATTTGTTTCTGTGTTAATTTCCTTACTGTAAAAATATTCCATCTTATTTCCATTTTTACTTCATATGACTTCCATGAAATTTAATTAAACAGAGATGTGTAAAAGTAGCAGCAATCATTTCTAGTCCTAGAGAGAACTATAGCAAGAAAAACTTGTCATATCTCTGTGGTCCAATTATCACTATGTCTAAATCACTATGAATTTTTCATGAGAGTGAGGGCCACATGGGTTCTCAGTTTCCATACTCCTTTAAGCAGAGAATGCTTCATAAAGCATACAAATTTAAAAAAAAAAAATATTCTGGAAATACCATGGAGGAGGACAAGCTATATGACAGAATAGTTAAGGTGGTCAGAAAAATCTGGTCAGAAAAAATTCCCCAAACCACCAACGACTAAAGGGAAAAAAAATCAAACAGAAAAAGTACATTATGTGAGGTCCTAAACAAGCATAAATCAGAATATTGTCTTCCTGTTACGTCAAGAGCTAATTTTGATGCAGACACCCCTGTCAAATGCTTCTGTGAAATATTATGAGATCCGCTGAGAAGATACAGTATTTCTGAAACTATACCAGTCAGCATCAGTTGTAATTTCTATACTTCTTCATGTTAAAAACATATACAATTATACTAAGAATTGTGTGATACGGGGTTGTATGTTATGCCATTAACTATACACTTAGCCCTGTATAGCAGTACTATCAGCTTTCATTGACTTTGCTCATGACTTGAATTCTTGAACAGCAATGCACAAGCCAGCAATGTGCACTCGCAGCCCCACAGGCAAACTGGGTCCTGGGCTGCATGAAAAGAATCATGGTCAGCAGAGTGAGGGAGGTGATCCTGCCCCTCTACTCTGCTCTTGCGAGACCCCCCCCTGAACTACTGCATTCAGCTTTGGTGTCCTTGGCACAAGAAGGACATGGACCTGTTGGAGTCATTCCAGAGGAGGGCCACAAAGTTAATCAGGGGGCTGGAGAACATCTGCTATGAAGAGAGGTTGAGAGAACTGGGGTTCAACCTTGAGGTCTCTGGGGAGACCTAATTGTGGCCTTCCAGAACTTAAAGGGGACCTACAGAAAAGATGGGGAAGGACTTTTTACAATGGCATGTAGTGATGGTATGAGGGGTAATGGTTTCAAACTGAAAGAGGGTAGATTTAGATTAAATATCATGAAGAAATTTTCCACTATAAATATGGTAAGACACTGGAACAGGTTGCCAAGGGAAGCTGTGGATGCCTCATCTGTGGAGGGGTTCAAGGCCAGGATGGATGGGGCTTGGAGCAACCTGATCTGGTGTGAGGTGTCCCTGCTCATGGCAGGGGGGCTGGAACAGGATAGTCTTTACTGTTCCTTCCAACTTAAACCATTCTATGATTCTAAGATACAATGAAAAACTGTTTAAAATTGTGCTGAATTTTCTTTTTTTTCAGTTGTAACCATATTTGAGCAAAAAAGATTTTATAAAATATTCATCCTGACATCCAAAACCCCACAGTGTTGAATCAAACATTTCTGAAACAACATCTCCAGGTAGACAGGCTTCCAGAAGTGTTCATTCACTTTTTTTTTTCAAGTCACAGTTTATCCAACTATCATAAGATAAACATAAAATGACAAAAAGAGACAGATAACATATCCCTTAAATGTGATATTACTCATACTAATGCAAAGAGCTGGGGTATAAAGGGAATGGTAGAGGGAAGGATGGGAAGAGGTCTTCCTTATGTTTAAAACATGAGATGCTATCTAGCACAGAACTCAGTCTTTTGTCAGCTAGATTTCCAGGAGTAAAATGATGCATGATGCCTGAAATACCATCAATGAATGATGACACCAGAATCCAGGCAGCCATCAACCAAAAAACATGTGGCTCACACAACTAAGAACAGTTTTACTAATCTCTTGATAAAATTGTTGGCATTTTGTTTCTTGCCTCATCCCCATCCACAATTTAACACTGTCACTGTAGTCAAAAATAAAATGAGAAGTAAGGACAAATGTTGAATCTGTCCATTCATTTCTTGAACTTAGTCCTTTGTTGGGAAAGTTTTACTAACTGCTGGAATGCTCAATACAAAGGGGCAAACTGTACTCATCCTTCTGTAGCAGGCATTCCTTTATTGTGTACATGACTAGAAAAGAAGACAGTCAAATTTATTAATAGTTCATCCCAGGTGTGTTGATGTTACTTTATCCCACACATTGGTGATAAACACTTGGTCTTTTTCTTCCTTACTGGTCCAATTACTACTCATTTATACAAAATGGAGCATCTTATACTCAGGAGTCTAAGAGCCACCCTTCACCAAAACGACAGTAATTATTTCACTTTCCTATGAGACATGAAAACATTAACTTTCAGATTAATCTGGCTCTGGGGTAAATGATGCCTCAGTTGGGCTGAGGGAGATTAATAACTTCTCTTTTTGCCTTGTCTGAGGCTTGTATGAGAAAAGACTGACCTCATCAGACACCTATCACTTGGAGACCTCTGGCTAGGTGTATCATATAGGTACTTTCTTACTTCCTAGGGAGCTTCTGTGCCCTTCACTTCTCTCTTTCTGACATTTTGAACTGTATAGATTAGAGAAAGCTCTGTCAGGTTTTCTAAGGTTGTGAAACCCAGCTGTGCCTTATTTAGGGAATGCTGGTTGCCATCTCAGAGTTGTTTGCTGTCCAAAAGAGCTGTTTTATGATACAAGCCCTTCTCTTTGGAAATGTAGCCTGGATTTTTTTTCAATATCCATTTATCTAAGTGATGTATCACAGTTAAGATATTGTTCACAACAAAATTATTGCTGCCTGTTCTGTTTGGTGCAGAACTTAACAGAGACCTCCAGTTGTTCCTCCAATTAATGCATTAATTTCTTAAAATCACAATGAGATGTGCATGCAAATCATGATAGCCAAACACTTCAAATGACAAGCCTGAAACTTGCTTGTAATGCAGTTCTCAAACTGCAGTGAAACCCTAACGACCCCTGCAAGATGTACCAGTGATTCCCTTTATTAGATAGTAAGTCCATTTTAAGGAACAGTGTTTATATGTTTAAAAATGGGTTTTCCAAACCATGGTTGATTGCAAAGAGGCCATGCATTTCATTTGAAAGCTTGAGATATCATGAGACATGTGCAGAAGTTAGTTGTATGGGAGAAAATAATGTTGCTTTCTGCATTAAAAGCCTAGGCTGAGTGAGTACCACTGTTTTGTCAGACAATTTTACTTAAGTTTAGTTTGGAAAATGAACATTTAAGTAGGAACACATGTTGTAGTGAGCCCCTCCTACACAGGAAAATGACAAAAAATGGTATCTGTAAGCACACTAAAAGCTATTGCCTTCATTAAGCTACGCACAGTGATGGCAGCACTTCAGCCTCAGATACTTCAAATGGTTTTGGGCATCTCACATCCCACCATTCTTTACTGAGAAACAAAACCATTGTGAAGTAAATGTATGATGTGAAGAAGTGGCTATCTCCAAAACACTTCAAAATATGTAATAAGAGGAAAAGGGGAGAATTAACTTCTGTCTTAATTAGGCCTAGTTGAGATAAGTCTTTTTTATGGGTCTAGGTGCCTATCCTCATGCTTAGCTTGTTCAGTTATCTGAAGATTTGATACAATATGACAGGTGTAAGAGAAAGTTATCATCAAATTCCTTAAATGAAAGTAGGTACAACTTACTCTGTAGGGATGATTTGTAAACAGTCATGCATTTGAACTTCTGTTTCACTGTTTAAACACAATATTAAATATAAGGTGGTGCTTTATTCCTTAGTCTGGGAACCCTCCATTTCCAGTGTCATTGCAGTGCTTCTCTTTTGCATATGGAAGAGCCTCTCCAGCATGTCAAAACTCTGCAGAAACACGAGTGTTTGTCACCTACGGAGTCAGACTCAGGGATGTTACCTATGTCTTGCAGATGAAGGCAACAATGGTTAAGGTTTTAAGCAGCTTTCAGTGAGTGATTATGTTCTTGTTGTGAAGAAGATATTTCACCAAGAAGGCCTGAACAGTTTTAATAGCATCAATGGACTGGTCCAGTGTGGGTAGACTGGTTCTGCCTCTTGTTTTTGTCAGGAATGAGAATTTAAACCATAGTAAAAAGCCATACTAGCCAGTATGTAGCCAGTAGTCATCCAGCTCTTAAATGTGTGTGATAAGGGAGGAAGAGTAATGATCAGTAGTGCCTAAATGGTGAATTAAAAAGGGAGACCAGTTGGCATGCAAATGGTATCATATTTTTATGCTCTGCCGTGCAATAAATACAGATTAATTATTCTGTGTCACATTCAAGAAAAAAATATTGATATATATCTCTCTGTCTTTTTTTATGAGCAAATTTGAACCTACCTTTTTTGAAACTGAAATGATGTTTCACTTTCAGGTCCTTGCCTTTTTTCCACTGTTCTGTTACTGCCGTCATATACGCCATCCAAGATTTGTAGTGAAAGTCCCAAATATCTTTTAATTTGGTTGCAACTTTAATAGATTCAGGAAGATCCATTTATTTCAGAAAAAAACTCACCAAAACACCTATAACAGGGCCTGTTTTTAAAAAAAGGTCTTGAAAATTCATATTCCTCATCTTTCTTAATATACACAAGATGAATCTAAAACGAAATCATTAGGTAATTCTGACTGTTTAACTCTGCGGTTCTGTGAATTCTATATTTCCACACTTTTTTTTAACAGTGTTTCTTGCCACCCAAATAAAAAGACAGCAAAAATTTCCTGCTAGTATATATGGAGGCTTATCATCAGGAGGATTAGATCTCTGGTGCTTTTTGAGAGGCGTCTACATAAGATCTTGACAAGTATGATCTTCCCCGTGATACAGAGGAGTCTGAAACATTTGGTTGAACACCTTTTTGTCTTTGGAAATGAGTGGGATAATGTATTCATATCTTCCAGAGAAAATGAAATATGTTCTCTTCTAGTAGTAGCTCGAGAGGATGATTAAGAGCAACCATTAGATAAGTTAAATATTTTTAAATCACAGGACTGGATCATTTAATAGAATTGGCTGGGAACTGCTGATCTTGAATCAGAGCTACTAACTGGGCTCATTCATTTGAAATGACACAAAAAAAGAGAGAGCTGGGTGTATTAGTCAATCACAGAATGTCTATGAGCCATTGATCCGGTGTGTCTTGGGAAAAAAAAAAAAAGACCAAAAAAAGTATAACTTTCAACTGATGTATTTCCAGTTAAAATAGGAAAAATACAACGCAGTACACACATTGCTATATATTCAGTATATCTTGGTCCCATACAAGAAAGTGTATTTCAAAGTGGAAGAGGTGGAGAGAAAAGCTAATACTATGGTCAGCACAATTGGGAATTTATCTTGATTAGACTATCAAGTGGCACCTTGCTGAGCCTAGCAAAAGAAAAGATGAAGGACATATGCCTGTAGTATTTAAAACAATATAAATACTTCAGAGGAGAAGAGTAGGGTAAATACTTTGGGAAGAAATTTGACCATTGACAATAAATTATAATGTTGGACTAAAAGTAAGCATAGACCTGGCTATGGGGAAAATTTGGCATAAATCTCTAACAAAAATAATGACAACAAAGAACCAAATTGGTTTTAAGCTGGCGATCAATATGCGTACAGAAGCACTGCATAGTTCGATTCTCTGTGACAGCTGGGAGCGGCCAAGGGTATTCCTTACAGTTCTACTATTTACATGTTCAAAGTGTTAGAACAATGGGTATTTTTTTTGTTGCACCAAAATTTAAGAAAGGTTAGGAATGTGAACGTTGAAAGCACAGATAAACTATCTTGGCTTCATCTTAGGCATTGACAGAGAATAATATGGGATAAAATCAGTAAAGACAGTAGCATAATTAGTGACAATTAGTGTAGTTTTATAATAAACATCTCTTATCAAACAAATGGTGCCTTTTGGAGATTACATTTGACAGGATCACAACTAGGACTTTATATATAGCTAGAGATAGAACAAAAAGCTATTTGTCTTAAATGCTATACTGCTATAAATATGGTACTGTACAGAATTCAAAAAGCCATATTCAATATTTTAAAAACTCATTAGTTGAGTATTTACAGAGTGTTTATAGTTTACAGAGTCTCTTGCTACATGCATCCACTGGGGAACAATGTTGTTCAGTGTCTTTACCAATGTTTTAGAAGAAAATATAAAATCAATACAGGTAAATTTGTGGGTGACATGAACATTGGTAGAGCAGTAAATAATAGTCAAGGTAGGTTAGTAATAAAGATCGCTATGCATCATTTGGTAAAGAGATGGTAAGGTTAATTTGAACATATACAAGGTCATATAACAAGAAAAAGGGAAAGTACATCATATTTATGGAGTGGGGAATAGTTATATCAAAGGCACTGACTTGGAAAAGGCCTTGAAGTAAAACTGAATGAATATGGATTTGTGAGTTTGTTAAGCTTTAACATACCTAAACTATATAATTGTATAATTGCAACATTTTCATTGTTAATTTGAAAAAAAAAAAAAGGATTTTAATTTGATTGGAATGTTTGGTTTCAAGGAAATAAAAAGTATTAAACATGTCAGAAGAAAGTTTAGAATAAAACAGTATTTTTAAACTAAAAAATAAAATGTTTGAGATTTTGCAAGTTTGAAATTCTAGGGGCAAAAGTTTAGACATTATGCTGCTCTGTTAGCTGCTCCTGAAAGTTTCTTTCAGTTGCTCTGGACACATTAACACTGTGCATATACTCACGCTCAAAACCTCACTCCAGCATCTTCCAGCACTATCAAGTCTCTCTGAAATCCAAGTCATGCCCCATGCATGAAAACACGCTACCTTGTGTCTTAGGCCCTTACTGAGATCTGTCAGCTGGCTTTATAAATAAATACTATTTCTAAGAAAAACCCTTTACTTTCCAGGAGACACCCTCCAGAAGCCTAAAGAATGGAGAATACCTTTCTTACCCTTTGTTGACTTGGCATGCTCTGTCTGCTAAGCTAGGAAGATAAGAAGAAGGACAGGTGGTAACTCTAACCAGGCCATGCAGTACACCTCATAGGTCCCACTGTTGGACCAAAGCTGCTGGCAGTATCTGCAACTGGACACTCCTTACCTAATAACAGCTGCCTTTTTCTCAAAATATAAGGTTTCTTCCATCTTCCATGCAAACGTCTCATGGGAACGCCTACCTCCAAGTTTAATAACTTCAGCTTATTTTACATTTGAAATTAATTTAAAATCTGTATAATACAATGCAAATTTATGATAACAGTGGCCAACTAAGGCTGATAGTTAAAAAAGGAAAATAGTGAGTATTCTGTGTTTTTATAATGTACCTTTTAATTGTTACTTGTGTCACAGCACTGCAGTGCCATCAAGGTTCCATCACTGATGTTGGCACAGAATGACAACTACATTGCAACAATGTCAAGGAAAACCATATTAGCAAACGAATGCACTTTTTAATGTTTGAGGTATGTTATTTTTGTCCAAATATGAAATAGTCATTTTACAAATCATCTTGCCAGGTGCAAACTTGCAGCCATTTGAGTAATTTTCTTGTCAGTGACACAGCAGGACTTTGCCAGGTGTCAAATCCCACAGCTCCAGTGGATGACTACTCCTTCTTCTTAACCTATCTGCCCTCAATGTGTCTTCGACTCCCTTGACAGTGGTCCATGTTTCTGGACTGTCTGAAAAAAGGAGACAGACTTTCTAGCTCCTTCCTTTCCCTATTTGAATTACTATCTCATGCTGTGCTGGTGGAGACTTTCTGTGCTCTCCTCTTTCTCATTCTTACAGTGTTTCAGTTCTTTCCTTTACGTTTTTTTTCCTGTTCTCATTGCTTCAAATGTCTTATTTCAGGTTTCAGACTGGCATATCAGTGTAAAGAGTATCAAGCTTAGAGCTACCTCTCCCTCATTTCACGTTTGAGTCTTGCATCTTGTTTCCTTGTCTAGACTGCTGTCCACTCCACATTACGCCCATGCTATGGAAGTCCATTTTCAGTTTTAAAACTCATGGTCTTTGTTTCTGGTCTTACCAGGCATAAAAAATGAATTTTTCATTCCCCATCAACCACTTTTATTTAGTTTGGCGTGCCCATCTGCCATCTCTTTATTCTTGAATATGCTGCTACTGAAACCTTTATTTGTGTTTCAGTTATGCTCAGAGCATTCTGAAATTTAAGCACATAATTAGGTGCCTTCTAGAATCAAATATAAATCCATTTCCAAAGCATTTATTATCATTTTCTATTTTACAAAGAGGGCAATAAAAAAGAATACTTAATTGTTCTAAGGAATAAAAAACATAAAGTGAAACTAAAAAACTTGAAAATGCAATAACCATAATTACAAGACAGTATATTTTTTTTCTTATTTCTTGTATCCCTAGCTTGAGGATACAGAATGCTACAGCTTGGCTACTCAGTGAGGCAGAGAACAAGAAGATTTGTTTAAATATCCCTTTGTTCTTTTTCTCCTCTGAGCTCTGCTCCCATTAGACTGTATGATTTTCTTTGAGTAGTGACTGTATAGTCTTGACTGTAAAAAAAATTCTTCATACATTGCTGGCACTGCCAGAAACAAGCAATAAAATCCAAAATAGGTCTCACAGTTTCAGCCTAACATGAACAAAATTCACAGTTACAGAAAGGGTCAGGACATATATTGGATGCTATATAAATCTCAACTCAGCTCCAGATGCAGGGCATGAAGTGTATTTAAATCTTTATTGAGAAGCATGTACAGAAAGGACTAAATAAGTGTCAGAGCAGTTTGAATAGATTAAGAATCATTAGAAGTTACATGGAAACAAAAAAATCTAGGTGTTTAGGGAACATAGATAAGTAATTCATTGACTTGTTAACTCATACAATCTGTGACAGATGGCAGAACTAATTATTGATAAAATAGATTAGCAACTCAGTAAAAAAAAAAGGGAGGAAAGGTTTGGTCTAAAAACGAAAGACCTATAGAAAGTTCGTATCTAAAACTGCACAGAATACTTAAATTTTAGCCATGCTGAGAACCCATATTATAATAGAACTGAATGATCCTGTTCTGCAAGGTTAAATTCTGGTTTCTTCATTTTCATTTTTCTTTTTGATGGTTTTTTTTTGTTTGATTGCTCATTGTCTTTGACCACTTGCTGGTGGCATCTGCCTGAGACACCTGTAGGAAAAAACCACAGCCTACCAGAGGCCTGTCCCAGGGAACCTGGCCTGGGCTTGCTGAGGCTCTCTTGGTGAGACTGAGAGTAAATGGTGCAGGGCTGTGGGTGGGGAAGGGCAAGGTTCCTCAGCTCCTCTTCGTGGTTGTGTTGGTACTTCTGTTGGTGGAGTGGGGGTGTTGGCAAGGTAGAGGCCTTTCCTTCGGCTAATAACTAATTCTTGTTAGAATTAGTTTCAAAGTTGGAAGTTGAGAGGCAGTTAACTGGAACATCACTTTCTTCTAAAGGGTTGGATGGGGTTTTTTTAAATTCATATTTCATATTCCAGCATTACACTTGAGACCATCATAAAAACCCTTCTCTTTACACACAGTTTTTTCTGCCCTAATTAATTGCCTTCTTTTCTTCTCTTGTCTCCAGTTCCTCCTCCCATCTGAAAATGGATCAAATAATAGGGGCAGGTTTCCAACTTTGTTGTTTGATGTGCTTTTATCACAAAATGAAGCAAAAATAAAAACTGTGACTTCCTCATGATAGTGTTGGTTGCTAAAAGGAGGTCTCTGTGGAAAAAATAAAATATTGTGATTTTAAGATTACCAAGTAATAAAACCTCTCACTCTCCAACACATGCCGAATCTTAGAAACACACCTGTTGTTGTTATATTAAAGAACTCAAAGATGAAGGATATAAAGTATCTCAGTCACCAAGCAGACTGCAGGATAATCCACTAATCCAGATAGATGAAAGGAAATGCAGATTTTATGCCCTCTTGAGAGTGGCAGCCTGTCAAAAAATAGATCCTTCTGCTCAGCTTGCCAGAAAGAGAGAGAGAGAGAGAAAGAGAGAGGAAAGGTCTCTATCTGAGACATACAAACATACACACATGGACACAATCAGAATGTCTGTGCTACAGCAGGACATTAATCAACACTCCTGTAGAAATCAATGCCAAAGTATATATTTATAGATACCTCTATTTCTTTTGTGATGAGAAAGAAATTACATTGTGGGGGGGTAGGCAGAAAATGAATCTGTTTACACTTTAAAATATGAAGATAAAATAAATCCTTTAGGGTATCAAATGGATTGAAATCAGAAGAGTAATATTTTCTCTTACACAAAATAAAGGGTTTAATAGGCACTTAAATTGGCAACTGCTGAATGCAATTGTTTTAGAGGAATCTTAAGGTAGACTGTCTAAATAACGGTCATGGTAAATACATAAAACGTGCATGTCCCAGAGACTTTGTGGGTCAGATTCTTCTCCCTCTATCCATGTCAAATGTTACCTTTAATTGCAAATAATATACCTGAATAATAAGGGACTAAGCCAAAATGTTTTTGTAATGTAATGATATGCATTCACACATGGTATATGAGAGATTCTTCTTACTGGAGAAAGTGACAATATTACTTTCAGCACAAGCAAAGCAAACCTGTGTGATCACTTCAGCTTCTTCAGCTCCCTTGCATTTAATCTATTTTTTATCTTTTGTGTTCACAGGGTGCAGAAGGTGAAGGTGGGGATGGAAAAGCATATCAGGCAAAATGTGGATAGAGTCAGCAGTAAAAGAAAAAAATGCTTGCTGTCCTCTACTGTGCAAAGCAAGCATAATCGCTGACATGAGGAAATTTGCAGTTCTGGGAGAAAAAAATTAACCAACAAAAGTTCTTTACCAATGGCAAGAAAAAAATTGACAATAAAGACATATTTTTTTATTTCACGGCATAAATCTTAATTTACTATGATTTGGATTCATTATGTCAATAATTCTACCTTTATCTGGACTGTAATCTTATACCCATACTATTTGCATTCTGTAGGTGTTAATTTTGCATTTTAAACTGAGTGCTGGCTGTTCTCTGAGATAGCCTTTCTCAGAGATGATGATGTACATTTAAACATATAATAATGTATTTCTTTATAGTTAAACAGCACAATAAATTAAATTAATTCCTTTGAACTTTCAACAAAGAATTAATGATGTGTTAATAGGAGTTAATAGGAGTGCCAGTGTTCCTGCATTGAATAGATGAAACTATGAACCTTCTTTACTTTTCATGAAGTGCATTGCAAATCTGAGCAATCAACCTTTAATAGGAGCTCTGATCTGTTGAGAAAGAAGATTCACCATTCACAACACATATATGGCTTTTAACAGTTGTATGAGATGTTGGGAATTAGCCTCACCGTGTGTAAGGAAGGAGCAGTAGGAATGGAAAAGCATTTCTCTGCGCTTTGGAGAGGAACTTTGCATTGTCATAGGGAGACACATGGGGAGGCACACAGGGCACTTATCATAGCCCTATAGTAGAATCCAGGAGGCAGTTACCCCCCCATTAAAACCTTTCTTGTGCTGCCTTGCACATCATGGAGGTGCTTCTTGCACATTGGTGCTCCCAGATTATTGGGGAAGCACCACAACTTCTTACTGACTCCTTATCCTCAATGTAGCTTGATTGACCTCCACCTTCCAACACACCTGAAAGCAGCAGAGGGCATTAATAGGTTAATGGATTCCATGGATTTTTAAAGGCATTTCAGAAGAACAAAGTATTAAGAAGAGATTTCAAATGGAACAGTGAGATGGCTTTTCATATACTTATGAAGAGAAAAAAATACAGAGTGGGAAAAGTAGGCTCTACAATCCCAGAGTATAAGTATTTATATTGTTAATATTCATCCTATTATGCAGAAATGCAAAATTAGACATACCTTCTTAGTTAAGAATGCTTTGAGGTTTCTACAAAGATTGTGAAATTTAAAATATTAAGATAAAAATGATATATAACTACAACACATTTTAATGATTATGTATTAAAATGGCAATGCAGGTACAATAGTAATTAAACGGGATATAATTTTATAAAATACCAGTTATACCATTCATAATGTGCATGGATATGATGACTCAATTTGGTTGTTGGGTACCTCACTGACATCTCTCCTGCCAGTGAGGCAGATAAAGTGATATGCTATAATATTCAGCTCCTCTTCATGCCTTCTTTGCCTTGAAATTGACTGTAACGATCAGGAAAAAAAAAGTTCCTGAACAAACTTAGCTTCATAAAGATTCAGTAAAGGTACAAACATCACCTTCACTTTGTTATTTTTAATTTAACGTTCAAATTACCGTGGGAAAAAATAACTTCCATCAGATTGAGAAATGTGTGCAAAAACCAAAAGAGATGGAGCAGCGGGTGCACGCAGCTGCAGAGGAGTAGGAAGCACACCCCTTTTTTGGAAAGTGTCTTTAGAGGCTACTCAGATTCAAATGCTTTTCTGCTTAAGAGAATTTGAGTCCACCTGCATTCTGGTGATTACGTCTGAGGAGCCTACACACCATTCCTCCAGGTGTTCTGCAATGAGTTGCTCTCAGTCTATCCTGTTTAAGATAATTCACTTGGTGTAGTATACTTAAATATTTATTAAGAGTAATTACGTGGCCTGTTTAGGACATTAAGAAAAAAAAAAAGAAAAAAAAAAGAAAAAAAGAGAGAGACCTACTTTCTGTTTGATTCACACAAATTGGCTTCATTTTTGCCCTAAGATATTGACTATTTTAATATAGACTTCTTGATGAATTACAAACGGGACTTATTTTTACTGATTATTTGTTTTTGGCTTTCACTCATAACACACAGCTGAGTTTTACTTTAATTTAAGCCATCTTTTTACATCTCCTTCAAATCTCATGCTCAGTGCACTCTTCCACACGGCCTGAATGGATTTAATTGGACTTTACTAGGGCTAGGATTAAGTCAAATGAAAATGAAAAAAGAGGAAGGACTAGAGTAACCTTTACAGATAAACATCACACCCATCTAAATTTAGGTGAGATGCTACTTAAATCCTTTCTACTGATCCAGGCAACGGTTTCTGTGTAACAACACTGAAGGAGCTCTATGGACTTGCATGTGAATTAAGGGACAGTAGAACTGGAGACAGCAATACTCCAGCTCTCAAGTGCAACAAAGGTGAAGTCATGGGCGATCATAACCAGGGAACCAGATTACAGTCCCTTAATGTAATTTATAGGAAAGAAAGACTTGGAAACAAATATGTAAGGTAGCAGGCGTTCAATTTATTGTAAAATCTGAGATATGCATAAGTATAAAAATTGAACACTTAAAATTCCGTCTACATGCAACAATGGCATAATCAAACTTGTCCCATGTGAGTGAACTCGTCTGTTATCCTGTCCTGTATCTTGTATTGATGCCTTTTTCACAAACACCTCTCTATGTTTCCATTATTAATTCATGAACTTATAAATCCTTTTATTTATGTGTGCTTGGATAAAAGTATATGCATGGTTCTTTTGTTAGAAAAGAAGGCAGAGGACAGAATTTGTCATATTTCTCTGTTGATGCACCAAAAAAAGAGATTCTCCTACTATCAGCATCCATGCTGTTTCATGCAGAGATGAAACATCTCAAGGAGGTTATTTTGCATTCCTGTTAGCAGTTAAAAGTACATTAGCTCTGAGAGCACTTTCAGTATCAGTTCCAGACAAAGAAATATATGTAAGTTTAGCTGTTCTCAGTACACATGTATGTGAAGAAAAAAAAAAGAGGTTAGACAAAACTGTAAAAAAACCTCCAACAACCAAATAACAAAAAGGAGAGACAAAAATAATAATATCCTCCACCCTCATTTTATGTGAAGTTTTCATAAAATTATTTTAGTGGATTTCAAAATATCATCGTAAAAATGATAGCAGGTTAAAGTATGGCAATAAAAACAAACAAGATTCAGAGGATTCAGCACCAGAGAGTAGGGAGGAACTACCTGATGTTGGCCTCAAAGGACAGAAGGAGGTTTAGGCAGAGCAGGTTGTTTTGCTGGCTTCCCTGAAGAGCTATCTAAAGAATCTCAGTAGATTTACTGGATTCAGTAACATAGTTTCCTGGTAGCTGATGGGGAAAAAGTGATTTTCGGAAACTCGGGTTTTATTGTGTGAGAATGTAATATTGTGTCTGCACCTGGCTAGAGACATGGTATTGCCCTCAGTTTTCATTATGAGTGAAAAATTGTATCTAAAAAAATGTGGATGCCTTTGAAAATCATTCCTCATCTCTATGACTCTATGGTCTCTGTATGGATTTTGCCCATCACAACAGTTTTCTTCTGGGGTGATGTGTGGCCACAGCTGTGCATCAAGCACAAACAAGTTTTCCTACAGCTCAGGTGTTTTCAAAGGATCTTACTGTCTTATACCCCACTGTCTGCAGCCAGATGCTGGATTAACTTCAGACATTTTAGCTGACATCCTTGAAATTAATAGGAATTTCCCCTAATTCTCATCTTTGAACTATGCTGTCAAAATATCTTTTAAAAGTTGGCAGCATGGGACTCAGAGACACGTCTTTTTTGAAAGAAGTAACATTAGTACGAAAGCAGCACAGAAAACATTTGAGAATGTAGAGAACTGATTAAAACAGATTCTCTGTTTTGGATCTCAGTAGGCTCAATCTAGGACATTTTATGGCTGAAGATAATTACCGGATATTTGTGTGATTAAGTTTGCAATTTTCATATTAAATCAAAAAGAAATATCTTGACTTGTTTCTTCAGTCTGATTTTCCTTTGAAGTTGTGTTTTGTCTAGCATTAATAAAAAATATTGAACGAAGCAGGCTTTTGCTAAGCTACATTTCTGCAAAATGTTTTATTTCTGAATGTAATATTTACTTTTAATAGATGCTTGAAATACCAAATACTGTATTGGCTGTGTCATGGTATATGGTGTAAAAACTTGCCTACACATCTACAAAAGAGCATAGAGGATATGGCAGATGAAGCAGCTCAATGAGCACTCTACCTCAGCTCCTCTCAGGCCCATGCCAGGAGCTATCAGCCCATCAGATTCCCATCCCTAGAAGCCCAGAGGAGGAAAAAGGTCTCAGGACAGGCAGGAACCCAAGCTAAGGTCTGTCACAAGAAAGCCTCAGACCCAGCAGTGAGATTTGACACCCCCAATGATGGGTGAAGAGGACCAGCTCCAGAGCCACATCAGCACTGGTGGGGCTGCTGCCTGAAGTGTGGGACATGGTACGGGATGCCAGGGAAGACTATTTTGGGACTGCATAAAACTTTTAATGGTATGTTTAGGGAAAAAACTGGAGGTGGGGAAGGGAATGGATTCAGATGATTTGGGAAAGAACGACAGTGGTAAAATAAAGGTGTGAGGGGAAAAACAGAGCTGGTCATATGGAAATAGTGAACTGTCTGGCCATGCCCTCACAGGGGCAGTAGGGTCCCACAGGTGAGCGGTGCCACCCTGGGGCAAGTACAGATTGTTGTGCAAACAGCTGGGCTGACTGTGGACCGTAGGGCATGTGTGTGTGGGTGCCAGTGACTAGGGAGAGTCCCATGAGTACCAGCCCCAGGTTGTACCAGAGACAGAGCCCCTGTGTCCGCAATGTAGCACAGGGAGCCCACAGGGGTGTGTGAGTGAGTGTGCAAGTGTTGCAGATGGTCCAGCTGGATGAGCCAGTGAGCGCTGAGCTCCCTCATGGGGAGCCAGGAGGGTATCTCCAAGGATGAGACTATGTGAGGAGTCTACTGGGGACCAGGGGAGTCCTGGTCAGCTCTGTGCATGCATATATGGTGTGGTTGTGTGTAGGTATGAGCACTAGCAAGTAGACACACTTTGGTGTTGGGAGTTTACATGCCCAGGTGCCAGCAGCTGGGGAGGCTGGGATCCAGGACCAGCTACTGGTCAGATGGGTGTCTAAGTCCAGCTGCCTGGGGAGGACCACACTGCACAGGTGTGCATGTCTGTCCTCACCTTTGAGTATGTGTATTCTCACCTGTGAACCTGCATCCTGCTAGGCCAGAGAGGGGGAACAGGATGAGGCCGCTGGTGTTGCCTGTGTCTGTTGGGGTTAACCTGTGTGGCCAGACGTGTACATACAGATATATATCCTAACAGCACATAGTGCATGCATGAGCTCTCTTTTTGTATGAGCAAACAATGGAAGTCTCCTCGAGGTAGCACTTCTAAGATCTTTTGCAAGAGATCTTTTGCATCTCCAGTCATTGTGTATTTAGGAAAAAAACTTTGAAATTATTAAAATGATGTAATTGTCACGTGCTTCTTCTAGAACATGTGACTGTGACCCCAAACAGAGTTCCTTTTGTCAGAGAACCCTCTTCTTACAGTTTTCTGTCTGAATAAACACAAAACCACATAAAGCCAAGCTGCACTACAAAACACACAGCCAAGGGATGCCCCGCTTTAACTAGCAGATATGCTTGGCACAAACAGTGCCATAAACAGTGAAAACACAAAACAGTGGCAGGAGTTTTGAATCCTAGGTGCCAAACTGCTGTTTAATTTCATTTGGGATCCTTGAGATCCTATGCATTTTATTGCTTATTTAAATTTATTCCTTAATTTTCCAGTGTTTGCTTTCAGTCTTTGGTAGCTTAAAAAAAATACTCAAATTTAAATTCATAACAAATACTGGTTATGACTGTAGTACTTGAAATCTGCATCTGAAATTTTCCTGATGGAGCTTGCCTTGACTTTTAACAAAGCATTGTCTAAAAATGCCTTTTCAAATTCTAGTCATTCAGACTAAATGGACTGTCTTTGATTAAAATATCTGATTAAAATATCTTAATATTATTGTACTTACTGGTCACTATTGTGAAGAGTAGTGTAAATGGATTTTTTTCCTCTACTAGTAAATTTTCCTATCAGTTTTGCAAAGCAAATGTAAATTAAAAGCTTAATATTAAATGATATTAGCAAATCCCTTCACTTCAATACAGTCAAGTGAAATAATAGAACAATAACTATTATTAGTCAAAAGAAACTTGTCATGCAACAGCATAACCTTTTACTGTGCTATCATTAGCTAGCTGCAGTGATAATTGTGTTCATTTACACAATTTACACTATCTAAATGAATGTTTTAAGGCATATAAAATCCCATGTCTAGTGAGCCCATCACTGATGATTTGATAATACACAATTCCTGTTCTCTAGCAAAATATATGCTAATACATATTTATCCCATTTTATGACTAAAGTAAATGGCAAAACTCCATATTCATTAGAAAGTCATCAAATTGGATGTGTTACTTGAAAAATCAATACAAGACAAAGTTAGAGACACTGCAGTGCGATGTTTTCTGTGGATGGACACTGCCAATCTCCAATTATAGACATCTCCCATAAATAAACAAGCAAACAGAAAACCCAGCGTGTGATTGTCAGTGTTTACCTTCCTTCCCTTTTGATGGGATTTGCACTTTTCAAATTTTCCCAGTTCTGAGGTTCTGAGGTAAGGAATACAAGCAGGCTCAGAAAACAGCTGTGCCACGTTAGCCTCCAAGGAGCCACGTTGGAGTACAAGAGAAAGAACAAATGTACAATAACGCGCTGTGCAATTCAGTGGCTGGACATACAGAGGGACTACTCCTCTGAAGCAAAACTGTTATTGCCTCAGGCTGAAAGCAAAACAGAGCCATTGAAGTCAGTATGCATGGCAGGCTGCAGCTGTAATTATATTTAAAATATGTATTAACACAAATTATGCCTTTGTCTTTATTGCATAACCTCATTTATGGAATGCTGAAGTCTTTTGATCCATTTTTTTAAATCACGATGAGTAAATAGTATGCATTAGAATTTGAGTATATGTGTGTTTGTTTAATTTATTTTCTTATTTCTTTGTCTTTTATGCTGAATAGCAGTTAAAATAGATATTGTTAAAATCACATGGCCTTGTAACTCAGGTAGACTTACAGGAATTCTGAGGCTCAGAATTGAGGCTCCTCAAGGTTTATGGCCCACCAATCCAGATGATTACCATTTTATTATAGATCTATCTATCTATACCCTCTTTTTCTTCTGGAAACTAGTCCTTGGACATTCATCTGCACTGAATTCTTTTGCCAGCAAAACACATATAGCACTGATATCACAGGCATTGTATTGGGCCATCAGTCATTAAATACATCCTTAAATTAGTCACCTAATGATCTTTGAAGAAAAAAACATCACCATAACATCTCTGTTCTCTAAATTGTACTGCAAAGTATTTCCCTGGATGTTTCTGAGCATCTTTCTCCTGTTGTCTGGTTACAGATGCCTGCAGTTTTCTTACAAAAGCATTCACTGTCTCTCACATTCAGCTCCTTCCCTATCTAGACCTGGTGAAAACTCTGCCTTCATAACTTAGGTGTATGAAAGGTATGGGATGTCTTTACAGTTCAGGAGCTGCATAGCAGCATCTCTGTTATTTCAGCTTTTTGTTCCATAAGTAATCTTTGCATTTTTTTATTTGATATTTGCTGTGAATTAAGGGTAGTGTGTGTTCTGCTATCATCAGCTAACCATGTAAACCCCCATACTGTGAAAACAGTAACAAGTATTAGGATAGCAAAGGCTAAAAGAATTCAAACACCCATCTCCAAATTAAAAAATAAGTATGTCAGCTGTGCATAAGCATCTGTATCTTACTGCTATGCAAGAGAATGGTTAAATTTTACACAAATGTGTTAGATTACTGAGACGTGCCAGCTTATTCTTTCCTATTTAGAAAAATCATAATTGCTAAGGCCAAAATGAGAAAGTCTGTGGGGGTTTTTCATCCTCGCTGCAAGACAATGAGTAGGTGGGATTCCTCCACCAGTCTTTTGACTTAGTCCCTCTTTTCAAATAGTTCTGCGTCAGTCACTGCATTACTCTCTGCAGGCTGTTTGTAACCTACTTTGATGACTCACTGGTGGATCCCAAATCACTTCTATTGTATCCATACAGCATCATTTAACTTCTCTTTTTTCTAGGTTTCTCGCCACTGGTCTTTCAAAATTGGTGGTACAAGTGTGTCAAACTTTTTCACTGAAAGGTAGTTTGTTTTTTCTCACACTATATATGTTGACCTTTCTTTATGGCCTACTTACCATAAAAGAAAACCAAACTTAATAGCGGAAACAGGATCATGCTTATACACATTAAAAGGGAGCTGAAATAACAACAGTTCTGAACTTCATGCTCATAGCAAGCTCCATAGCCTCTGTGTTAGGAATAAGGACATACTAAGATTGAATTCATTTGATTTAAACCAAATGGCTGGTCAAACAAATAATTTATAAACTGGGTGAGGTCTAGAGTTTAATAGATTGTAAAGTATTCAGTGAATGGCACATTTCTGTGGCTTAGTTTCTTCTCTTTGTGAAAGTACAGGAGAGCACTTTTGGAAACTTTTTCCCAATTTGCATTACGTAGCTCCTGCTGAGCAGAAGAGGGTAAGAACAGTCAACAGAAAATGACAGAGGCCTCCTTTACAGCTCATACTCCAAATGAGGTTTTTCTGATCGACAGTCACTAAAGACTTCTCTGTCTTTATGTCCTTCCTAGACATAATTTATAGTGCCCCAGGACCCAGAAAATAGCTGTAAGGAGTCAAATTGAGACTCCTGGCTTTTTGCACCACCTTATCCCTAAATTGGCTGCATTGAAACTGAAAAGCAGACAACAATTTTGTTGAGAAACTGGAACAACTTAGCCAAAAATCCATTTACTGGCCCCTATTATCTATGGAAGAGTGTAATTTTTACTTCAACTTACATTCTGAAGCATCCTAAATATATTTTTAAATTTTTTTTAATGTATATTTTTATATAACTGTTCTCCAGGGATTTATAAAGTCTTCCAAATTGTCATAAAGTAGGGGAGGTGGTAATTGCTATAGCACACAGTCTTATGTTTAGGCTGAAAGTGCTTATTGTTGAGGGTAAACTGTGGACAAATGTTTTTAGGAAAAGATGTTATCAAGGTTGATAAAAATAAATCAAATTATAAATAAGAAATTTACTGCAGTAAATTTTGGGATGCGGTTTCTACAAAAAAAGAAGACACAAGGACAACCATAAGTGTTCAACTGAGTTTGTTCGCTCTTCCTCCCAGGCTGGGCTTGTCAGTAGAATTATTGAAGCAGACCATAAAATTCCTCAAATATGTTATCTGATAACAAGCCTCCCAGAAGCTCATGAACAATCTTCACTGTCTTTGTGAGATTAAATAAACCAGCTGGGACTCACTAAAAATGGTTCATGGTATAAAATATTGTTAGTAGACGGTTTCCATTATCAACAGTTTGTAACAAAACTGCTCTGTATTGTTTGTTACAGTCACTGACTTTTCATAGGCATTATATTTTTATGAATACAATAAACAATGCTTACATAATACCCATGTGTGTAGAGAAAATTTGACATCTTAGTCTATTCCAAACAACATTGGCAGTCAAACCTGTTCATCAGCGTAACATTTTGAATTTCAAATTTGTACAGTAATTTTAATGGTAGTTATCAGAGTATTATAAATTTGGTTGCTTTCATTTGTATGCAAAATTCCAATATTCTCTGCTAAAAATAATTAGATCATTCATCTGCAGCAAAAAGATTTGAGGACTTGAGAACAGGCTTAATTCTGAGCATGTACATCAATGTATTCAGTTGAACACATATATCTTAAGCATTTACATTGGCTTTGCATATGCATAGGTGTTTTTGCTGGATCAGGACCAGAATACATAGGGCATTACAAATCAAGTCTGAGGGTAAATCTATTGAAATAAAATGTTAAACATGTACTTAACTGCTGCGTTGGATTGTTACCTTTAAGTCTGGTTGGCTATTTTTTACTAGTTGCCTTTAAGATTCAATAGTTTCTACTTCAGGTCTCCTGTCTTCATCGAGCCATATAGTCTGATTTTATTTTGATTATCCTACCACTAAAAGGATCTGGGTGTCTTCAAGATACATGCTGGAAGATAAGTTTATTTTTTTTAAAAATGACAAAATAATTTATGCTTTGATTAAAAAATAAACCAAACTTTTATAAGAATCATTCTTGGGCTGCAATTCTTTACTTCACTGTTTGCACAGAAAATGTAGCAGTGTATATTTGGGTTTTAATTAGGATTCTCATAGACCTCTGATCCTTAGAAAACAAGAGTTTGAATCAATGGAATGTCAAGAGTTAGAATCAATCTAAGTGTATAGTTTCTGATGTCCAACTGACACCCCCATATGATGGTTTTCTGATATGACTTCCATCTTTTATTTTTAAAAGATAATGGAAAGTTTTTTAAAAACATCTATAACAGTAATAGTGCATAATATCTGATCAGTTACATATATATATCTATCATCATTCACTGACAGATTATTGCATATATTGCAGAAATATTAGGTACACTAGTTCGAATTTTAAAGTTGGAGGTCCAAATTTCATCCACACATTATCTACTGATAAAAATGTTCATAAAAATCCAGCTCTTTTCCCTTAAGTTCTTCAGTCATAAAGACAATCCTCCAGCAGCTTGCACATAGAAGCAGATGTTTTGAATATATAAGAATAATTTAGGTGTACAATTCGGGGTTTATTCCACTGTCCTACCAGCCAGTGTAAAATTATGGTGTTTATCTCAGAGATTTTGCTTGCAGTGTTAGATAGCCTTAGCCCAGGCCATGGAGAGCTTTTATGACAAGAACAATGACCTTGAACTGATTTGATAATCTGTGGGAAGGCACAATAGGGCAGAAAGGAGAAACTTGATAATGTCTGAGATTTCTTGTGCTGTGGAGCTGGAGTATTTTCCACTAGTTGGGACTTCCTAAGTGTTAAGGATTTTATGTCCACTTATATAGGGTTACAGTACTCCAGATGAAAAGTGACATGTGTGAATCACTGAAATCAAGTTATTTTCTGACAAGATGGACCACAATAATCAAGGGAAAGGTAGTACTGCACCAAAAGGATAACGTAACTGCATCACTGATTCTAGGATCACTGAAGGTTGAAGGTCACTTAATTTCAGATTAACTGTAGATGTTGGTATGGGTTGACTTTGGCTGGTCACCAGGTGCCCACCAAGCGGATCTATCTCTTCACCTTCTCAACAGCACAGAGGGAGAAAAATACAATGAAAAGTGGGTTGAGATAAGGACAGGGAGATCATTCACCAATTACCATTACAAGTAAAACAGACCAGGCTTGGGGAAATTAATTGAAATTATTGCCAATTAATAGCATAGTAAGATAATGAAAAACAAAAAAAAAATCTAGAAACACTTTTCCCTCATCCCTCCCTTTCTTTCAGGCTCAACTTCACTCCTGACTTCTGCACCTCCTCCCCTGAACAGTGCATGGGGATAGAGTATGGGGGCTGTGGTCAGTTCATAATTCTTTGTCTCTGCTGCTGCTTCCTTCCCATGCTCTTTTCCTGCTCCAGCATGGGGTCTCACTCATGGGACACCGTCCTTCATGAACTTGTCCAACATGGGTCCTTCCCACAGGCTGCAGCTCCTCAAGAACTGCTCCAGCAGTCCTTTCCATGGAGTTCACTCCATCAGGAGCAGACCGTTCCAGTGCTGGTCCCCCACAGGCTTCAAATCCTGCCTGAAAACCTGCTCTTGAGTGAGCTCCTCTCCACAGGCTGCAGTTTCCTGCCAGGAGCCTGGTCCAGCATGGGCTGCAGCTTCCTTCAGGGCACATCCATCTGTTCTGGTGCGGTGTCCTCCACAGGCTGCAGGTGGATATCTGCTCTAGTGTGGACCTTCACAGGCTGTGGAGGAACAACATGCATCACCATGATCTTCCCCACAGGCTACAGGGGAATATTTGCTCTGGCACCTGAATCACGTCCTTGCCCTTCTTCTTCTCAGTGTCTGCAGAGTTATTTTTCTCATATATTCACACTTGTCCCTCCCAGCTGCTGTTGTGCAGCAGCTTTTACCCTTGACATTAAAAAAAAAGTTTCATTTTTCTCAATATCTATCACTTCTGTTGTTTCTGTATTTTCAGAAAAGCTCTTCCTGGGTGCTAATGTACAACTTTGTAATAATGTCTTTGTAAGAAAGCTTTTACTCATTAGTTGTGTTTCCTGCACCTAGCACAACAGGGAGCCAAACTTTTGAAACGTCCAGACAATACAAATTATAAATAACAGAAAATCAGGATTAGCAGCATATAGTTTAATAGATTTATGAAGGGACAGGTAAAAAAATACAGATGAAATCAGCACTGGATGTGTCATGAATAACGCCCAGATGATTGTAGTATAGCATGAATATAACACAACTATTTTTTAATGATTAATGGGCTTGCAATTTGGAGGTGGTGAGAAGATTTATGTTAATGGTTTAAAATTTTTATTAGGAAAACAGATGGGAATATTTGGATTTGCTGAAGAATTCCAGAAAGATTTTGCCACAGAGGAAAATCTTTCTCTTCAGTATTCTGCTCCTCACGTTATATTTCTCCCAAACCACAGTAGTCAAACATTCAAGGAAAGACATTTCAGCATGCTAAAAGGAAGGAGTAAAATGATGTGGCCATACTGACCACGCTTTTCACATTCTAATAAATTTTGGTCCAAAGGAATAGATTTGCGCATTCTTTCCTTCAGCACAAAACATTGGGTAGGACTGTGCGCTTATTCTTGAGAGGGTAATAAAGGTATGTAATGAAGTGTAAATGTCATGTCTTTTCTCTGTGGAGCTCATACAGGGGATAAGAACACACCTTTGAATTCATCTTTCTAGTTAACTTAAAATTCCTGCTGGTCAAGTTTTCACACAAATATTGTCCAAGGCCCAGAACTCATTCCTGTGAACTCCAGGTGTTAAATGATGACTGATCACAAATTTCTGTGGAGAACAGGAATGGCTTTCCTCCTTCATGACAGAAAAGATTTCACCAATCCAAACATTTCTGCAGCTTATAGACTGTTAATGCAATATACTTAGATCTAAGTATCTGGCTTTTGTCATGGGGAATGAGCAACTTCAGTGTCAAAACAAATGAAAATGGAACTTTAAAGCATGGAAAAATCTTGTGGGATCAATAGATGTGTAAACATCAGAAACAGCAAGAAGCTAATGTTCACTGCTGTTTCGATAAGTGACTTTCATCATGGTGAGATTTCATTGTATAGAAGCTGATCCAGTTTGCTGTTCTTAAGTCAAGAAAGAGTTGGTTGAGTTAGATACCTACAATTAAGCAGGTTGACTGAGCTTATGTCTTTCAAGGAGGAAAAAGGAACAAAAAAATATACAATATACATCCTGTTCCTGCCATCAGAACAAGTATTATTGCACATGTGTGCAACTTTTGTAATATTTCTATTTTTAAGCAATTTTGAAGTGCCAGTTCCATCTATTTTCTGGCTTCACTCGTGCAACTCTGAAGCCAAAGAACTTGGCATCCTTAATGTTTTAGAATGCCTCAAGTTTTGCAGAAAATCGTTCTTGGACTCTGACAAATGGCAAGAAAAATAAATACATTCTGTAGAGTTTTGTCATAGAAGTTTCATTAAAGATTTGTGAATAAGTCCCTTGGAACATAAATGAACTCCACAAGTAACTTAAGTCACAAGATCCAATAGCTGGCTGACTGTCAAAATTCATCTAGAGAGTTTTTCAGGTTGACAGTGTAGTACTTGCAAAGGTGATTTTGATTTAAACTAAGAATAAAATTTCCTTTAAAAATTATATTCTACCAATAGTAATATAGTGTTGTGTGGGTTTTATTTTTTCATTTTATTTTTCTATATACAAATCAGATTATAATATTTTGGAAACTCAATCAATACGCACTAAAAAGAGTTTAAGGTATTAAAATTTACTAATAATCTTATTTTCCTAATTTATTTCCACAGGAAACATTATATAAATTATGTCACATTTAACCAAGGTGAAACATATATTTAAAAACCTCTGTCACTGTCTCTTTATGGCATTTATGCATATATGTGTCTTACATCCTTGAGTAGTCCCAGTAATTTAAAAATGTGCTTTCTTTGCTGAATCATTGCTTTGTTTGATATTCTTCTGTTGCGGGCAGCAGTCTGCTTAATAATAACAACAACAGAGAGCTGAATATTGTAGGTGGCTGTATTGGGTATATGTGGCAAGGTTTTGGTAGCCAGAGGGGGCTGCAGGGGTGGCTTCTGAGAGACGATGTTAGAAGCTCAGATATTCTTAAAAACTAGTTACATTTTGCAATGTTAGTAAAACCACTATGTTCCTTGTATTAAAAAAATAATTTTTAAAGAGACAACATGTCTCTATAAACCAATTATCATTCTGTTGGTGTTCTGAAAACAGTGGTCTTCACCCTTTCTATTCCAAAATGTTTAAGTATTAATTATTTCAAAGTTTCTTCTGCTATAAACCAGAAACATGTATGTACCTAGCATCAGGTAATAGAGGTCAGAGAGAAGAGGCCATTTTATCTTTTATTTTTAGTTACAGATTGCAAGTAATCTTCTGTAACTATCTTATCTATTGTTTTTCTGTGTCTTTTGACATCAACAATTTTGCATTCGTTTCCTTAATTTGATTTATCTGATCTAGTTTGGGGAAGGTAATAGCAAAGGAAATAAGCCATTTTCACCTTTTCTGAAAAGGAGAAAGTATCTGTACTTCATTTGCTGAAAACATATTATGTGTTGTATTAAGATAACTAGAAATATAACTCAAGTTGTAAAAGGCAATGCTTAGAAAGATGTTCTTTAGTAAGTGGGAGACTCCCAAGCAATCAGCAATGAAACTAACCAAACACTTTAACCATCTAAAGGGTTGTGATGTTATTTAATAGTATTTTTTCTATTTTCTGATTTCTTGTGAATACCTTTCAATATTGTACATATTGTACTTGTTCAGAAAATCTGTCTATATTTTGTGCAGGTCAGCTTTCAATTATAATTACAGTTGAAACATTGCTACATGTCTCAACCAAACAGTTTTCTTTTTAAATCCTGATGTTGATTGTAAATAATGAAGAGTAAATTTTGAGACTGGAACTGTGTGAGGCATGGAAAATATGTGAAAGAGTAGTAGAATGCCATATCATTCATATCTCCTGTCTCATTCCTGTAATGCTTTACTCATGAGAGGAACACTTTAAAAGTCAAGAAGCAATCAAGGGGTGAATAGTCTCACAACAGCACTCAATGCAAAATGGTAAGCACCTGTCTATTATATCAAAGAGGCAGAGGGAGGGAAGAGAATATTTTTTTTCTTTTTTTTTTTTTTTTTAATTGTGCAGGTGTTCCTTTCCTTTTCTTTGATTCTTTAAATGAAAGCATCTGTGTGATGAACTTAATTCAAAATAACTATAATTTGCATAGTCTTTCTTCTTTTAGTAGTTTGTGGGTGGAATCAAGATGAGAAAACAGATGCTTATCCTGTTATGATACTCACAAGGAAATACCCTTTGCCCACTGGAGCGTTCTGATAATCAGAGTTGCAAAAGATACCGAATCTTACTGAGTATAATGTGAACCAATGCCTTGTTATTTTCCCATGGTAGTTTATGAATGAGCTGTGCACAGAAACTGCATTTTTTTCTATTCCTTTTCCTACCTATTTAGTGAAAAGTAGCAGAGTTGACTCCCTTTACTTTTGATAAAACACTTTTTGAAACAGAAGAAGTGCAAGGCCATAAATTACCGAAAAGACACTTTTCCGGTGTACTGTGGGTACATTACTCTGAGAATAAGAGATGTTGCCTAATATTTTAAGACCCTTTCTGAGAGCATTAAATCATTAGTTTTTCCTCGATCTTCTTGCTTCCTTGCTTCTCCTGCTCTCTTCAAATTCTGCTTAATGAACAACGTGGTAGCACTGAATTTATCAGAAGACAATACACGTCTTAGCAGCAGAATGCAGTCATAGTCTTGACAGCTTATGCTTGTCAGATCCTCAGAAGGAATATACACTTATATTTACCTGGGTAGGCAAACATCTACCAGCCCAGGTAGGGAGGGACACTTTTGCAATAACAGCTTGATAAAATATTGGCAGTGTGCCGTTGCAGTTAACACTTCCTTTTGGGCATTATTTAATAGTGTTTGTCAAGTGTAAATATCAACTAGCTGCAGAAGCTCAGTCATCTGGGATGTGGTTGATCCAGAACGGAGCTAAGGTATATTGTTGGGCTGTCAGAGAAATTATCATTAGCTGGTTTATTGACTAAATACAAACTCGCAGCCAAGACTTCAGTCTTGCTCCTTAAGGATCAGCAGTTGGTGCTACATAACCCAAGGCTCCTTGAGAGATCTGCACGGTAACTTCAGAGGGCTGAGACCTTTAATCCTTCTGTCTGAGCTCAGCTTCTGCTATCAGATCAATGCCCATTCTGTCAGCAGCAGCTGACACCACCAGCATTCATTTTCAAACTGAAGTTACATTTTTAATTTAAACTGCGTAAACTCTCATTTCTATTGCTGGAAATTATTTGCATTAGAAATAGTAACCTGAAGCAGGAGTTGAAGGAAGCTTTAGACATCAAAGCATGAATCCTTTACCATAGTAAATATTTTAGGTCTTTGTTACAAAACTGTGCTTAACAATTTGCTTGTGTCATTTTGATGCTAATTATTCAGTAAGAGAAGACTTCACAACTAAAGCCACTTCAGCACAACACTGTAAATGTGACCTTCTTTTCATGTTATTCCTTAATTCCTGTAATTTCATAAAGGGATGTAATTTTAAGCAAAGTAACCACTATCTTGTTTTCTACCCTCCTCAATGTTCCAACTACCAGTCAAAAAAAATCCTACTTCCCATTGCCACCAGCTGATTCTCATTGCCTAATCAGGCTGATTTGAGCAACTGAGAGAAAGAACATTTAAAGGATTCCTTGAGGGGGCTAATGCTGGTTTTATACTACCTTTACGTGCTGTAACAGCATAGTAGACTTGTTGAGGGAAGGAAGAAAAGACAGTGAATTGTCTGATTCTTACCAATACAACTGTGAGCAAAAGAAAGAGAGAAGAACATTAGAGGACTCCCAGAGAGCTCAGAGTAGAGAAGGAGGATGGCAAAGGAAGCAGCTTTGGGAGTGTGATGAGTGAGGGAGAAAAAGACAGAGAGAACTGAGAAAAATCTACCCCCTAGGGAATGGCAAAGAGATCATCTACATCCAGCTCAGGTTCAGTGTTAAGGAAAGGGAGGCAATAGATAACAAACGCAAAAAGGTATGTTGGTAAAAAATTTGAAATCAGAGAAGATAGATCCAAGTAGTGACGAAGAATCAAAATTGCAGAACAAAAGTGGTGAGATTGTACATTTTTTAATAAAATAATTAAGAGAGGCTGGATGTGATAAGCCACACCAGTGTTTCTACCAGTGAGTAAGATGACACAGATTAAGTACATCCTTGGCAAAAAGGGTAAGGTTTCAGGGGAAGGAAGCTGTAGAAGGAAGGAAATTATAAACATCACGTAAGATTGCAAAATTGGTGGAACAGGAATTTTTAACTTATGGGAAAGGAATGAAGTATTAAGATTTTTCATGAAGGTGGACTCTGAGGCAGAAGAAAAATTCAGGATACATTATTTCCAGACAGGAAGAAAACCTGGAGTGACTGCACAGAAAGGCAAAACCAGGATAAGGTGGAAGAAGAAAAAAAATTATAAAAATTTAATAGATTATGGGAAATTAAAAGTGAAAATGGAACAGCAGTTAGGGTCCAAAGGAAAATGATAAAGAATAGGTAGAAACACTGAGACTTTAATTATACTGTTAAATGAATTGTAAAGTTCAATCAGAGTGAAATGTTGAAACTTTCAAAACATTAAAAATGAGACGTAATGATTGATTTATCTGAGAGATCACTCTGGCCTTCTGCCTGTTTCTCCTCATACTGTCTGTAGAGAATATATAGTGACAGTAGCCTAGAAATAACAAGGCATCACAACTTTGACTTTTTAATATATTTGTTATTTAAGACATCCTCTAGAAAGATTGGAAGTTAGAACACCAGTGGCCAGCCAACACCAGAAATCTCATCATTGCTAGAGGTGTCAGAATTGCATCAGGAGGAGAAATAATTGGGATTTTTAGGGGAAAAAAACCCTGTAGAGAAATATCCCCAGTGTTCATTCACAACGTACAATCATTAGCTTCAGAAAATTTTGTCTGACTGCTAAAACTGCTCTGAGCAGAGTATCAGAGATTTTTCTGTAAATCCCAAAACTTCAAATGCTAAATTAGCTATTCGACTTAGTTAGACTTGAAAAGCAATAAAAACCTACATTGTAGATAACAGCTAGGCAGTGTAGGTAGTTTTCCTTCAAATAACTGTGAAATGATCAGAAGGATACTATTTTCAAATGAGTAGGAAATTGCTAAATTAGCCATAAAGTTGATACGGTATCAGAGAGATGAAAGTTTTATTTAAACCTTGACTTAAAACATTTGCTTGCTTTGTATTATTAACACTTCACATCAATGATGCATAGGGTATGTAGAAAACAATAATTTAATGCTGTAAATGATAGACAACATGCGCCTTTTTTCATTTATTGCATATTAATCATAAAATTCTATAGAATCTATACCAATCTTTTAAAGAAGAAAATACTTCAATAATTTTCAGTCAAGATTTTTCATGACATGGATTCTCTTAAAACATCTCAGTTTGTTGAATCAGCATCTCCTGATGAGCAATTTTGGGAGGTTATTCCTAAAAATCTTCATACTACTTCCATACAGAAACTAAGAATTTTCTTAGGCTCTGAAGCCAGACGGCTTGTGAACCAGTGGAATACTACAAAAAGGAATGCCTTACAAGTGTGTGGTGCTATTTCAAAATAGAATCACAGAATGGTAAGAGTTGGAAGGCATCTTAAAGATCGTTGAGTTCCAACTCCTCTGCCAGGGGCAGAGACACCTCCCACTAGATCAGGTTTCTGAAAGCCCCATCCAGCCTGGTCTTGAACTCTTGTAGGGATGGGGCATGCACAAGCAACCTGTTCCAGTGTCTCACCACCTGGACACCAATCACCTTCTTGTTTTCTATGTGCCCTAGCAGAGATTCCAGGAGGATGTGCTCTGTGATCTTGCTGAGAACTGAGGTAAGACTGACCAGCCTATAGTTGCCTCGGTCTTTCTTTTTTCTCTTTTTGAAAATGAGGGTTATTTTCCCCCTTTTTCAGTCAGTGGGAACTTCACCAGACTGCCATAACTTTTTAACTATGGTGGAAAGCGACTTAGCAACTTCATCCACCAGCTCCCTCAGGACCCATGGATGGATTTTATCATGTCCCATGGACTTATCTCCCTTCTGGTTCCTTAGATGGAGCTTTTCATTGAGAAGCATCATTCTTAGGAGAAGCTGACAGTCATAACTCTGGACGACAAATTGTTTAGATCCCTGTGTATAACATCTGCCAGTAGGTTCTTGCCAAAGACCTTTATCTTTTCACTGATTGCACCAGGAAGATAGGTCTTTAACTTGAGTTCTCTCAGAAACCCTGCTAAAGCCAGGAATTTACAGGTTTTTTGGGGTAGAAAAAAAATCACTGAACTTCAAAATTAATTACAAAATTCATTTCCTTCCTTACATCCTCCCTGGAGTCACTCCATATTTGAAAAAATTAATTTGCAATATGATGACCTATCTCATGCCCCTTCTAGAATTATGTTTTAATCGCTTTCAGTTTTCTCAGTTATTTTCAATATTGAGAATTAAACACAAAATAAAACATAATTCTTGCTTGTAAAAAACAGAGTATTCAGTAATATGTCCTCTAGTTGGCATAAAGGGTGGGGGTTTTATGCAAATTATCACATGGGTTTTCAAAATGCAGTTTTTATCAATATTTTACAAAATTCTTTTGAATTTAAAGATTTCTCTGAATTTCCTTTCTCATAAGCTAGAATTCACTTTTAAAACTAGCCTATAAGGAACAGAAATTTATTTAAAACAAGAAGAATTCCTAACAGAAATTTCTTAGAAATATTTACTCAATGGTAATTTTTACTTTTACTTCCCTCCAACTGTGTCTTAAGGTCAGATTTAATTATGAATAAACTGTAAGCAGAATCAGCCATAATTTTGCATTTGTTTTAAAATTAATCAAGGCACAAGTTCTTTAAGCTCTTGTCTCAGCTTCTAACCTTTTGTGAGTTCCTCTAATGAACTGCAGAAAGGAAAGGATGATGCTATTCCCTTAGTGTTGCTCATTAATACTATAAACTAAATTGTCATTTGGGACTAACATGATCTCCTGTTCTCCATGGTGCTCCTTTGCTCCATGGTGTTCTGCTCTGCAGTGATTGTAGTTGTAATTGCAAAGATGGTTTTTAACCCTTTCATTAGGTTATGACAGAGTGTTCTTTGGTGAGACCAGCAGTCATACAGTTTGCTTACAAGGGCCTCTGGAACCTATTAAAACTGCATGAAGCCCTCTGTATTGTTATGGGGAATCACTCAACCCTTTTGCAATTCATTTTTCCTCATTATAAAACAAAGTCTGAGGGATAATAGGGTCAGAAAATAAAATGTTTCTTAATAAGGATAGGTTGGTAGGAGGATCATTTCTTTGCTGTTTTGAATTACTTACAAAAGGTTCAAATACTCTTCTGGTGTACTTTGGTGATACCACTGACAGTAGATTACAAAACTGTCATAAGAAATCCTCAACAATTAAAAGGAAACTGGGACTTGTGATTACGGCATTGCATCAGTTCTGAGCTTTTCTTCTCCAAAGAAATTTGTCTTGGCCTTCATATGGTGACAAGGAGTAGTTCATCACTCAACATTTTTCTCTTGTTATTTCTCCAAATATCAGTGGGAAGACAGAATAATTTCACAATTTCAGATATGTCTTCACTGATGTTTGTAATGCATTTAGACCAGAGAGAGAGTGTGACTCTGACATGTGGGTCCATGCAGGGAGTCATCCAGTTACCTACCCATTATGTCTAGAACCTCCCTGAATGACATTTCAGATGCAACTAATAATATAATATGCATTACTTTTCATTCTGATTACTATCAAATAAAGTTATGTGAATTTTTAGAACTGATAATAGAAGTTGTCAATCATATCTAGCATTCAGCTGTAGACTGAATGAAAATTGACATCCTAAATTGACATTTATTTGGGGCTATTCATGCCGACAGTTATTGCTAATGGTAATTTTTATTGGTTTTCATACTACATAGAATCACCATTCAACACCATAAAGTTGGAAGGCATCTTAAAGATCGTTGAGTTCCAACACCCCTGCCAGGGGCAGGGACACCTCCCACTAGACCAGGTTGCTGAAAGCCCCATCCAGCCTGGTCTTGAACACTTGCAGAGATGGGGCATCCGCAACCTTCCTGGGCAACCTGGGCCAGTACTTCATAGTGAAAAATTTCTTCCTAATATCTAATCTAAATCTATCCTCCTTCCATTTGAAATGATTGTCCTATTGCTCCACTCTGTGATAAAGAGACCCTCCCCATTTCTACTGTAGGCCCCCTTTAGGTATTGGAAGGCCACAATGAGATCTCCCCAGAGCCTTGTTTTCTCCAGGCTGAACAACCCCGACTCTCTCAGCCTGCCCTCATAGCAGAAGTTCTCCAGCTTTCTGATCATAATCATGGCCCACCTCTGGACTTGTTCTGGACAGGTACATGTCCTTCTTATGCTGAAAACTCCAAAGCTAGATAGAGTACTCCAGGTCTTACTAGAGCGGAGTAGAAGGACAGGATCAACCTCAACTTGCTGGCCACACTTCTTTTGATGCAATCTGTGATGCAGTTAGGTTTCTGGGCTGACAGCTCACTCATGTTGAGCTTCTCATCAACCAACACCCCCAAGTTCTTCTCCTCAGGGCTGCTCTCAATCTGTTCTCTGCCCAACCTGTGTTTGTGCTTGGGATTATCATGACCCAGCTGCAGGACCTTGCACTTGGCCTTCTTGAACATCATGAAGTTTGCATAGGTCCACCTCTCAAGCCTCTCCAGGTCCCTCTGAATGATATCCCTCCCCTTCAGTGGAGGGAATCACAGCTTAGTGTCATTGGCAAACTTGCTGTGGGTGCACTCTATGCTACTGTCCATGTCACCAACAAGGCTGTTAAATACCAGTCCCAATACAGACCCCTGAGAAACACCATGTATCACTGCTGACCACTTGGACATTGAGCCATTGACTGCAACTCTTTGTGTGTGGTCATCCACCCAATTCCTTATCCATTGAGTGGTCCATCTGTCAAATCCATGTCTCTCCAATTTAGAGACAAGGATTTGTGTGGCACAGTGTCAAGTGCTTTGCTTTTTCTTTCCTTGCATCAGTTGGTGTTCACTACCTGTGAATCTAGCTGCAAATCTTGTCAATAAAAAGCATAAAAATTTAATTATAATTTTCATACTTATTTACATAATTCAGCCTCAAAAAACTTGTAAGATTTGTAAAAGCACAAAATAATTATGAAAATAAGCAGTAGAATTCACCAAGTCTTTACTGAAATCAGTTTCATGAGATTCTTCTCTCTGCAACAACCAAGTATTGCTTTTGTATTTTTCACAGTTGTCTTTACTGAAGTAAAACAAATTCAGATGTTCATGTTCAAGCTGAAATTTATCTTTGCCTAGAATTTTTCTAAACAGAACTGAATGAATGTGCAATGCTTATAGGTGCAGGAGGCATAGATCAGGTGCAAAATACCAGGCTACTAAGCTTTGGAAGCGGTTGCTGTTTATATTTTCAATATAAATGACTTCTGCTTTCCACACCTTTTGTTATGTAGACATATATTTGCATTAGATCTCTGTGTGACTCAAATCTTTGACATTTGAATTTTCCCTTACACCCAGCACTTTGCACTTCAAAACAAAACCCCATCTCCAAACAGTTTTCTTGAAATATTTTTACGTCTGCTTATAGCAGATTTGTCTCCAAAGCTGAGCAGAAATAATTCATTTCCACTATATTATGTTTTTTAAATAACATTGCCTTTATAGTTGCCTCAGCATCAGAAAAACAATAATTTGCATCCATGTTTCTATTTATTTTGCTCAAGATGCTCTCATTTGCTTTGTGGGTCAGGGGAGCTTCAGTGTCAGAAAAACAATAATTTGCATCCATGTTTCTATTTATTTTGCTCAAGATGCTCTCATTTGATTTGTGGGTCAGGAGAATTGCTTCCTTTTCTTCTCTGAATAATACACACTTTCTCCAGAGTTGAAAGTACAAAACGAAGTGTTGCATTGATTTCTCTTTGATTTTTCCCATCTTTCAGCAGGTGTTTAAGTTTCCTCATGTTTCAGATGTGTCAGTTTAATCTTCTGAAGCAAGGGAATTGGCAGCATTTTTCAATCATTGTGCATGTATCATGCTGACACCAGCCAGGAAAACTACTATGTCAGAACCTGTCTTGGGGGAATATGCAAATATGTTTTAGCAACTCTATTCTCTGCATGTAACATCAAAATAGGCGCTTACCTTCTCTTTCAATTAATTTGAATTATATGTGTAATAAGCAAAAAAAAAATTGTTTAGATCAATACAATCTCCAATCCTTACTGTGAAATCAAATGTTACATGTGTATGATGAGAAATGTAAGGATCATGTGACAGATGCAGTTACCCTTAAATTGGAACTGCAGCAGTATCCACACAAGGACTGCTGAATCAGTGCAGACAAACACATTATTTCCCACAAAAATTTGTATTTTTTCAGAGTGCTCTTTAGTTAAAAAGGCTCCAAAATGACACAATGATGTTTCCGTCCAAACAATTGAAAAGGGGACAATTCAAGTTGTAAATAGTATTAGAGAGATACTCCTTGTAACAGGGGGCATGCTCTTAATCTTGCCAGGATTCCACATGAGATTTGCTTCTACAAACACATAGCTTAAAGCATTTTCTTGATTTGTAAGAGGAGGGAGACTTGCACTAATGCTCGTACTAGTGCTTTATATGAGATTCCAGTCATTGAGAAAATCTGCTTTGTCTGTATTTGCAAATCCAGACCACAAAACTGTCACCATTAGCACATTTCTGATATCATTTACTCCAGATTCTTTTGACTCTGCCCAACACTCTTCCAGCAACCTCTTCTACAGTACTTATGAACTACCAGCTAGTCAGGCATGTTCCAGCCAACCCAAATATCACATCATTTCCTGTTGTCCTACTTAAGAGGAGATGCTCGTAAGTCAGGTTTGCAGTATTCTTGACAAGAAAAATTCAAGAGCATGAATGTTCACTAAAAAAAAAAAACCCAAACAGCAGTTTACTCTTTTAAACACAGACATCAGGTTTTCATCAATTTGTTCATTTAAAACCAGACTTGCTAGCCATTATCAATTAAAGTAAATAAATAAATAAAACTAGAATGCCTGATTACATCTCACACAGAGAAGAAAAACTTTCCCAAGATACAGAAAACATATTATACTCACATGACTTCTTTTGAGTCTTCAGACAAATTCAGATCAATTGTTCTTAAGATGCTGCCTTTCAAGTTGTCCCATTCCCCCTTCTCCAACTTTAATGTTTCTCTAAAGTATTTTGAAAAATTCTGGGTATTTTTCCTTTCAACTATGAGTAGAATTGCAGCTGTTTTGAGCTTATGGAGAGAAATTTACCCATTCACTATTGTAGTCTATAGGGTTGATGTTGTGTCTCTTGGTAAAAATATCCTTAAAAACTTACAGAACAACGTCACTTTCTCTATAAGCATTCCTGCTTGCTCAGGCTACCTTTCTGAAAATGAGAGTAAAAAAAAAATAAAACAATGAAAGTAAACAGTAGAGACCTTGGAGAAGTATATATAGCAGAATCCCCTTGATACATAGACAGTAGAATAGCTACAAGGAATAGAACATAAATTATAGTAAAAACATTTTATTTTCATCATCTAATCTGTCTGTCTATCTCTGATTTCCTCTGTGACTTTGAAGAATTTGTGTGAGTTTGTTAGGATTTTTTTTGCACGATAGGCTCAAGCTTCCAACTCTTTATGTTCTGAGGATTAAGGATGAGACCAAAGTGGTGAAAAAATGAAGGATTTATTTTCTAACCTTCCAGCTTTTCAGCCTGATTCCTCACTGTTAGCTAGTGCTTTTCATGGTGCCTGAATCACAGTCATTTTTCACTCCTCGATTTTCTGCACGTTCTGCCCTTTTCTTTCATCCATTAACTCAGCAAGCACAGAAGTACTTTGTAGAGTTGATCCAGTCCTTTGTTCTTGCTTACAGTAATTAAGATTTCCAGGAGGCCATCCATCCATAGACTGGACAAAGCCAGACCTGCCTTTAAACTCTTATAAGCCAAATATACTCCAGTAGGTGTACCAGTAGGCTTCTGTGGTCATCTTTCAAAGATGTTGCTAAGTTTTGCAATTTTCTTCATAGCTTTTCCATCTCTACAACAGTTGAAGCAGAAAAAAAAATTGGTTCTGATAAACTTTGCTAATAAATTTTATTCTTAACTCTTTTATCTTAGCAGAATTTTTATTACACATATTTTTTTCCAAAGCTACCTAAGATGGATTAAATTGGTAGCTTGAAATAAACTAAAATATCTTACTTCAGTTAACTTTTATTTTTGTATCTTGCACCTATCCTACTTAATTTACATTATAAAAAAAATTGAGGACGTCTTACTGTTATCGAGTATTTAAACAGCCCAATAGATGGAGTAATTTCTTTCAGATCTGAATATGCTAAAAAAGAAATATCCACATATGAAATAATTGACTTTGGCTTCTGCAATTTGTGTCTTTCATTAGATACCACATTAACTCCATCACATTTTTATAACCACTTTAAAGTCGGAGTGACACGGAAAATAAATTATTTGATATGAACAGATTTGGAGGGGGTTTATAAACATAAAGGTTATTTAAGTACTCAGCTTTCATTTGAAGTCATCCTACTTTGAGTAAATCATCCTTAATAAATAATGCCATCTGAAATATTGTTGGTATTGGTTTACGTTGCATAACAAAAAAAAACATACACTAATTTATGCCCTAATATAATTTTTATTTGAGAGTCCATGTAGACAAGAAGTGAGAACATGAAGTCATTGGACAAAGAAAAATACCTGCCTATACAAATTTATCCATTTCTGGGATAAATGCAAGCAATTATTGCTTACAATTACTGCCAGCAAGATTTAATATGCAAACAACAGAGAAAACATTTTCTGAGCCATTGTTTCTTGGCTTTCTCTGAAACCTTGGACATTTCAAGTTGATTTTAGTGATTTATTTTAGAACCAATGATTACTGGATTAATTTGATTTGGGGATTACAATATAGCCAGCCAACAGATCTCTAGACATGATGAATAATTTGGAAACACATAAATTACTGTACCTGGGAGTCATTGATCTATGAGAAAGATTGACCTACTTAGAAATGACATGGAGATACCCACCAACACATAAAAAAAGCAAAGTAGGAGAACAGCTTGACAGGTTGTCATCTAGCACTACAAGCATCCCAAAGCAATGTTGTAAGGAAAGTTTGTTCATCTGTCTGTGACTGAAATTAACTCTGTTTCCATTTTTTCCATGTAAAACCAACAATATCTCTGAGGCAATTTTATTTCTCTTTATTTTTCACTTTGCAACTCCACGCAAAAGTCAAATTATCATTAATTTCTTGTGAACTTCTATGGTTATATTAAAATTGGTAAGAAATCTGATTTCTATTTTGACAGATTCATCCAAAGTTCTTTCTGTCTAAAGAGGAAGAAAATATCATAGAGAACCTTAACTATGAAGTCCTTTAGAGAAAAGGAATGTTGGTGCCACACTGGATTTATGTTAGTTTTATATTCATTTTTCTCAACAAGCTTGATATGGTAAAACATTGTGGTTTGCACTTTATTCACACCTCAAATCCTGGGAAATGCATTTTAGGAACTTCTCTTTTCTATACACAGTCACCATCACAGAATATAGTTCCTGGAGTTTCCCACCTGAGAAATCACTGAAGTGATCACTTACAACTCCTCAGATATAATCTATTTCTTTATTATATCATACACAGCTAAAAAATGCTACAGAATAGTGTTAAGTGTAAAATATGGAACTTAGAAAGAGAAACACATATGCACAGAAATTTAGTGAAGAAAATTTTAGTAAAATAAATCATTTTTTAAAGCACATAGCAATCCAAAATCTCAGTAGAAGCAGATATAGTAGACATATTGTCTCCTGAGACCAAAAAACAGGGAAAAGCTGTTTACAACCCTTTAACATCAGGCAGGGAAACACAAATAATGGAAATGAGTCACCAAAGGGACTATATTCAGCGTAATATTATGGAACAGATAATTAATTCTTCACTAGACTGCCATTCTGCCTTTTTTTTTTTTTTTCACTCTAATCTAATAGATTCGATCTTTAAATGTAAATATACCAATAAGTAGGCATACAAAATTGCTGTACTGTATAGATACATATGGTAGTGGGACTTTTGCTGGCTGGACCAGTTTTGAACATGTAGGGAGAGTGTGAATTATTGCTGTAGTGACAGTGGGGTGCAGTTTGCTGGTCATGAGGAGAAATCATTAACTCCTCACAGCATCAATTTGTTGCGAGGACTGTGTTCACAGTAGTGCCAGACAGTATACTGAGCACTCGCAGCCCTCACTGACATCATCCAAATAAACTGTGAGCACTCAGAGCCAATGTTACTCTGAACATAGGACTACTGCAATTCTTCAGAAAATAAATTTAGATTGATTTCGTTGTTTTATTTCATGGGTATCAGGTACCAGGTTTCTCCAAGGCTATTCAGGGAATCATGGAGTCCTGGGCTTTGCCAAACCTTGATTCTTCTGTTGCTTTAGTTTGTGTGAAATATACAGAAATAAACATTATAATATAATATCCTCTATCATATCATATCATATCAAATTTGTTCTGTACATAGCTTAAAAAATGAATCTAATATACACTAAAGCTGTGATCTGTGCAATCTTGTCACAGGCCTGAAGTGAACAATTGATATAAACATCATGATTAATCACCCACTGAAACAACCAGACCATACAAACGCTGTCTTAAAAACTGAAGTGACAAGCACGATGGTTCGTTATGGGTTTTTCCACACAATTAACATTTTCCGCTTGTTATTTATCTTCCTGTTCTGTCTAAATGGCCTGGGTATGGAGACCTTTCCCCCATCATCTCAAAATGTTGGTTTCTGCCTGTGAAATCCTCATGGCCCAAGGCAGAAGACAGAGGGCAGGACCCCCGTGGGTACTGAGCAGTGCCCTAGCTGTCCTACCACATCATGTGGGTGTTTTACCCATAGTTAGGGAGAATTAAGAACAGCTGACAGATTGCTGCCAGTTTACTGGTTTGAACAGAATAGTCACACCGTAGACATGGAAATAGCTCCTTTTTGTTATCCTGAAGGCTTTCATCTTAGAACAAAAGGCTGAGATTTGTACATCATGAACTAAAAAAAAAATAATCCTTTGTAACTTAGTCCTTTTCACAATACAAGTGGTTTTTTTCACTATATCTTCTCAACTAACAATATCCTCTTTTGGCTCTGTTAACTCCTCCATCTATTTTTTTTTTCTGGACAGTTTCCTGTTTCTTGTGGTATATTCAATATTTTGAGGTTAGTCTACTTTGCGATGTTAGGGTTTATGTATATTGATCCACTCTCTTAACAATCTCATCTGACTTGTGAATTACATCCTCATCTTCCACTAATACTGCATTCATCTGATTTTTTTTTCCATTAGCCTGATTATTTTGCTGCCTTCAGTGCTTTTACTTCTGCAAATGGATTTCTTTATTTTTTTCTCTTTTCACATAGCAGGCTGCCTTGTTCTTTTCCTTTGGTTTGTTGTTGTTCCCCAAGCTGTTCATATGCCAATGTTAATTTTTTTCAGTTTTGAATGGTTTTCACTTTAAAGTAACAGAGTGGAACCCTCTCACAATAAAATATCTGCCTTTAAAGAAGCAATTCAGGGAAGTTCACCAGAGGTAGAACCGCCATTGGAACAAATTGCTTCTTTTGTTTTCTTTCTATAAATTGTGCTGATGAAGAAGTGTTCTAGGCTTAGCAAAGAACAAAGGGTTAATCAGACTGCGCTTTGCTTCTGCTAAGTTAAACAGCTGCATGCTGTCCAAGATATTAGGCCATGATCTAAGTGGCAACTTCATGCGACATTAAACACATGAATAAGCAAGCAGATTCCCCTTTCCAGTTGCTTTTCAAATATATCTCCAAACACGCTTAACTTTGCCTGTTTCACCTTGGTATCTACATGGCACACGACAGCAACATATGCTGAGGAAAGGCTTAATAGGGAAAGAGAAGACTGGAAGTTCTCCTCCTTGACATACAAGTCCATTCCTTCATTTAGATGGAGCTCCTTCCACCACCGAATGCAATGCATCAATTGGATTATTTTCAAATAGTTCCATTTTTAACAACAATAACTTGGTTTGGGTCTACCCTGGATTGTGTAACTGTTCCACAGTGAACTATTTTGTTCGGGTTTGTGCTATAAAGAAGCCAGCAAACAAGTGAGAGGGGTCCTCTGGAAGGAATGAGATTCTCATGTGTCTGAGCCCTCCGCTGCTGGTGGGAGGTGAGGAGGGATTGCAGTTCTCCAGGAGCCCTGATTACCTTTCAGGTTACCAAAAGAAAACAGACAAACCTGACTCTCCTGCCTTTATCCCTGACCTCCTCCAGTCCTCTTTTACAGAACAGAGGGTGATTTGCAGCAACACAGAATGAGAAAACTATGGTCAGAAACAGATCCACCTAATTTTTCAGGAGGGTCTTGACTCAGCTTCCACCTGTACTTTGAAGCAATCTTCATGAACTAGTCATTTATTTCAAAACACCCAGGCTGACTTATTCTATCTTTTTGTGTTGACTTAGTAAAGGTGATAGTTCGCACCCCTGTGCTGAGTCATTTGTGGATCGTGAAAGAGATATTGAGCTGTGAGCACAGTCTTTGATGAAAGAAGACCAAATCTATCAAAAAATATAAATTTGATCAACTCCCAGTGAGGCTAGACTATATTCATTTTCAGGACAGTTATCAGCTTGTTTAAAAATTTATAACTTTAAACCACGGTGGGTTTTGAGAGTTTTAATTTTACTATTATTGGAGCAGTATTTCATTCTTACTGATCCACGGTGGTTCCCATCTTTTAACAAGCTTGCCTGTTAACTTGTCTCCTAGTCAAGGAAAAACATTATTTAGCCAGATTTTTTACCTGTTTACCCACTGTAGTAATAAGATGTTACCCACTGTTTACCTGTTTACCCACTTTAGTGATAAGAATGGATTCACCGTAGGTGGAATTATCTTCATTACTCTTCTGAAAATTTTGTATTCAAAGGGAGATCTGAAACCTCCAGTATCAAATGTATATTATCATTGAAGATAAATTAAAGGTATTGTTTAAAAAAAATCATGTGAGAAATGTTGACAGTTTTTGTCCTAATTTTTGTCTGGGAATTCTCAATAGTGATGGTTACCATACCCATTGGTGTACTGGGAAAGTTTAACACAGTAGAGATAAACAGTCTGTAATGAACAGTAAATAGAAAAATAAAAATAGAGGAGGTGTAAGAGATGAAGAAAAATATTTCTCCCCGTCTGGCTAATATTAAAACTTGATTCTGGGAAATAATACACTTATGAAAATGTTAGGAAAGCACCTGGAAAACAGGGAAAAGCTAGTGTGATCTATTACTAATTAGAACATTTTCCCTGAGCACAGTAATAAACTTTAACAAACTACAGAAAAAAAATTTAAATGCAAAGAACTTAAAATAATATATGCCACATTTATTTGTCCGAATATCAGATTTTCGAATGATTCAGTATCATTCCCAAAAGACATTGCTTTGTCATTTGCAGGACGAGACAGCTTGAGATATTGTGATGATGGGAAAAATTATCTTGATGTGCAAAAAATGCATGATTTCAATTCTGTTACCAAGAGAGGAGAAAACTAATTTGTGTCCTTTCTTCTTTCTGTATTCCAATTTTGGGAGGAATTAAGAGCATAAAAATTGAAGGAGAAAAAACTGCCATTTCGTTTGGAAAAACAAATTCTAGTCCATTGGACTAGCTGACTAAATAAAGTCATTTTGATAAGGTTTCGCTTGTAAAAAGAAACAATGCGGATAAATCCATGTTCAGCCTTCTTCTTGTGTACTCTTGCCTCACTGAGAATGGTTCGACAGATTATTAGACGTGGGTTTCTGGAGAAGGCTAAGGTACTGAATTACTTTATTGCTTCACTCTTCACTGGGTTCTAACCACACTGCCCAAGTTGTAAAATGCAAAGACAGGGGCTATGAAAATGAAGAACCACCAAGAAAGGGTCAGGCTCAAGTCCTTCTAATGGACCTAAAGGTACACAAGTCCATGGGACCTGATAAAATCCATCCAGGTCCTGAAGGAGCTGGTGGATGAAGTCACTAAGCTGCTTTCCATCATAGTTGTAAAGTCATGGGCATCTGGTGAAGTTCCTGCTGACTGGAAAAGGGGAAACATAGCCCTCATTTTTAAAAAGGGAAAAAGGGAAGCCCCAAGGAACTACAGGTTGGTCAGTCTCAACTCTGTGCCCTCATGAATTTCAACCAGGCTAAGTGCAAGGCCCTGCACCTAGGTAACAGGAACTCAAGCACAAATATAGGTTGGGCAGAGAATGGATTGAGAACAGTTCTGAGGGAAAGAAATTGGGGGTGTCAGATGAGAGGTGAGATGATTCTATGATTTTTATGATTTTATGATTCTGTCCTCTCCCAGTGTAGAGTGCCAAAGTATTTTCTTACTTGTAAGGGCAGGAAAGGCTGTAGTGTGGAGTGTTCATGGAGGAGCACAGCTGTCAGGAGGAAGAAGTCTAGAGGAAACATATAATGTTTAGATGTGGCTGCAAAGGCAACAGCATTTTAAACTGTTCTGCAACATTTTGTCTTAAAGAAGAGAGATCAGTTTTAGGAGCATGGTAGAACTTGTCGTACTGATAGCCTCAGCTGGACATCAGGAGAAACACACAGACAAGGCAGCATTCAGAAGCAGAGCAAGCAAAGAGGATGCAGAATATCATGTGCAAACATGTAAACAATTCAGTGTAGTGAATTGAAATGATAAAATGAAGCCAAAGCTCCTTTATGGGGGGAGTAGGGTTGAGCTAGGGTGGAATAACATGAGAAACAGTTGCCTGAAATAATGATGAGGATACTGAAACAGTCACTTCTTAAATAAATAAAAAAATAAGAAAATACAAGCAGTGATTCGGCAGACAGAGATCTCCATTGAAGAGGATATCTGCAGTTTGACTCTAGCAAATGTAAAGAAATCCAGTGCACAGAAACTGCAGAAAGAGGCAACAATTCAACTGCCACATTTGCAATGATGCTATTAGATTAACAACCGATTCAATTCCAGCTGGTATACAGAGTCATCTGCAATGTAATCTGAGCAACACTGATAAACTGCAATATTAGATCAATGACCAATTTGATTCCAGATGGATTGTGGAGCCAGCCACGATGTAATCCTAGCAACACTGATAAGCAGAGAAATATAACAGTGTTAAAGTGATGTACTCTAAAACTATCTGAGGCCAGTGGGAAAATGCAGGCTGTCAATAAGACACCATAAAACAAAAGACAATGCCATTAGGAATCTGCAGTAGCTGACAGACAGAAGCATCAATTGCTGTAGGGAAGCAGAGCAGTACAAACTACTCAACTGGTGAGAATACAAAGTGAGACCGTCCCCAAATGCAAACAGAGCTGGTTCCTCCCAGTAATCTAAAGAGAACAAGTAATGTGAAGATTAAAAAATAACCTCATCTTTCTCCCCCCAGGTAGTCCATAAGAATGAGAGATTTGAAGTTAATTTATTCCAGTGCAAATATCCGCCCTTTTTATTGTATTAAAATAATTTCTGGAATATTGAATTAAATTAACTACCTTATTGGCAACTGTTGAGACATTACCATAGAGGCAAATAGCTGATTATGCTTGTAGACATAATTAGTATCGCAATAGATCCTCCAAAGTACACTGGATCAAACACCAGAGAGATTAACAACCATCACTTGTACCTGATGGTGCGGTTATTTTAAAGGATAGAGATTCCAAGAAAAATTATGTTCAGAACCATAGTATTATACTACAGAAAAATTATAAATAGACTTTGGAAGCCTGATGCTAGTTTGAGTTCAGAGAGGTTGAAGCTGATCAGAGTTGATCCCTTGTTTATGTATGTTTACCTTTTAGGAACCATACTAATATACAGACAGAGAAACCAAAGCAATTTAAAATATACCGGCCAAAAAATATGAATAGGTGATTTCATATTTGGTACACAGCTATCAGGAGTCTTAAACTCCTTAAAGTATTAACACAGCCTGGAATTTGCAGCAAACTAATTTGAACAAGTAAGTAATGCACCAGATCTGAAGAATAGAGAAGTTAAGCAGAGCACCTAGACCTTCATTGTGGTGAGTCTTCAGAAAGAAACACAGCTGCAAACCAAAAATTGCTTAGCACTTTAAACAGTTCACAAGCATTGCGAAGATGACATGCTCAAATTGTCAAAGATAAAATGAAAGTTTTTTTCATTGTCCACACAACAGCAGATGGTTATGTTTAGTTTCCCAGGAACCTTAGAAAGTGACCAATTGAGCTCTTCTTTCCTCTCCCCCTCAATATAATTATTCAGGTCAATGCCTCCCAACTTTTAAGTTTCATTTCATGTACTATTCATGGGGTTTTTTTGGGCTTGATACAAAGTTTGGCTTCACTGATTCTACCTGATATGGCACCTGATATCTGCATTTTTGTGGAAGCAGACTCTAGGGACGACACTCAGGCAAGAACTGTGAGCAAAAGACTGAAGCACACCTCACCGTACACTCGAGTATAGGGTCACAGCTGAATTGAGGTGATTTGGGATTAAATGCGAATGACATGGAAAAAATCCTTCAGACATTAGGGACTGAAAAAACATTGGGAAGACAGAGTTAAGAGACACTGTGAAGAAAAGAACCTTCCCCTGTAAGTGTTGAATCATCCTAACACATTTCCTAGGGACTAGTAACACCTTGCAGAGATCCACAGGCTTGCAAGTCATCCATTAGAAATAAAACAATGTTTAAAGGAAAGAAAAATTTAATGGTATTTTAGATGAAAGAGTAGAGGTTACAGAAATGACAAACTTGGGAGAGATGTCAGTAGCACTTCTGCAACGATTTCAGTTGAGAGAAAATGTGTTTAGATTTTAAAAGAATTGATGCAGAAGGAGCAACATGCCTGAAGAATCTGTGCACAAGCAACAAGATACAAGATGACTCAGAGAGAGAAAAGGAGACATTTTCAAATCTTCAGTCCTGGGCAACCAGCTGTAAGTGGCCCTGGTTGAGCAGGAAGGCTGGACTGGTTCCTTCCAGTTCCAGCCATTCTGTGTGATTCTTCATGATTCCTGTCAGACTATCTGGCTGAGCACAGGTACCATTCCTTGAAGAAAGGTGAAGTAAGAGCATTCCACATAGCAAGGAAAACAGTCTGTGAGGTTACCCCTGATCCTTCCTTTGGTCAATGTCTAAAGTTGGGCACAACCTTTCTCTTGATTTATCATAAATTCATGCAAGAACTAATAACATTTTTCAATCAATATTTTGCTACTTAAGACAGAGCTCGACAGAAAGGATTCGGTATGACATTTTCACTGTGGCTTCCTTCATGTTTTTGAACCTTTTATCCAATTCCAGGCATTCCTCAACTGAGATTGGTATGCTAAGGATTTATTGATTGAGTGCCATATCACATTCAGTGAATTCCTCTACACACCCATAAAAGTATATTTTATAGAAAAAGAATACTGTGTTATCTGTAATTGCTATTTCCCCCCCTACTTTCTATTTATTTTTTACTATGGAGATTACATAATTAATTGCCTTTCCTAAGTCAATGTGGTTGAGATTTATTTTTAAGGTGATCAATTATCTAAAGACTAAAAATGTTGAGAAATATAAGCACTCACTCCCTGAGAACAAAGAAAAAAAATAAAATAAAAAAAAATTAAATCAACAATAATTGAGGATTCTAAAAGCTTTAATACTCATTTCCCAAATACTTATTTCCATTTTAATTTCTTTCATTTTGAACCTAATCAGAATATTATTTACATGCCAACACTACAAAAATATGCCTTTATCTTAAGAAATTCTATTGGTTTTTTTTGTTCTCTCTGTCCTTCCCAGTTATAATTCTAGCAACAATCAATACGATGACCAAAATTGACTTACTCTTGTGGATGTCAGTTGCAGGAATATTGTCTCTAGAGGAAATATAAATCTATTTAGAAAAGAAAAAAGATCAAAATTAAATAATCTGATGTAGTTACACAGATTGGCCAAACACTTATATTCTGCTGTGTGTTCTATTCCCTGTATTCTGTTAGTTGTGAATTCTGCTAGTTGGAACAGAAGAAGTGTTTGAGGACAGGATGGATGGAACTTTGAGCAACCTGATCTAGTGGGAGGGGTCTCTGCTGATGGCAGAACGGTTGGAGCAAGATGATTTTTAAGGTCCCTTCCAACCCAAATAATTTGATTCTATGATACTGTGAATATGCATACCTGCTATGTGACCTGAATGATCTTTCCATAATTTATGTCCTCTCAATAAAGGCACTAGAATTACTGAAAATGCAGCAATGCCACATTCTTGCCCATGCTCCACCTCATTACAAATATTGATATGCCTAGCTTCCTTAACTAGGTTAACAAAACTGCACTTCGTTAATTGTGACTGTTTCTGAACATCATCTGTAACATTATGGAAGTAAGACTCAAAAATATGAACCAGACAAGGTCCTTAGTCACTGATAACCTAAAATTCAGAATTCCATTCTGTGAAAAACTGACAGATACTCCTTTCATTCACATCAATATAAACTGGCACTTTTACTCAAATCAGTCCAATTCACCTTGTTTTAATTGAAAGCATATATTTGTCCTAAGATATACTTCATTCCCCTATATGATCAGAGCAGGGATATCAAACATCTATCATCTTTAAAATTCATAGTCATACATCCAGCAAAAGATATTTACATAAAGATGGGAAGAAGAAAATCTAAATTATAGTTATTATTTTCTTAGGTAACCTTAGTCAAGTTCTCTCAAAATTATGACTCATTTCCTCAAAAAAAGAAAGAAGTCCATAGTTTCACAAATATATTTTTGAGGGGAGTTTAAGAATTGTTTACTGGAGCATAAATAAATCATGCGATCCCCTTAAGTTCCTGATAAAACAACTATCAATAATCTCACCACATAGAGCAGACCAAGAGCTAAACGAACCATAGGGTAGTTAAGTGGAATAACATATTTTTTATTTCTCTTACTGTCCAATGACAGAATGAGTATTGCATTGTTGTTTCATCTACCTCTTGGTCTGCTCTATGTGGTGAAAGATCAACATGTTTACAGACAATCATCTTTCTTTACCTGGCAGGTAGAGAGAGCTTGGTCCTCAGTACCTGCACCAATGGCTGTCCTATTTGCCTGGTGGGGTTTTTCTTCTGATTATTCTTCTGGAATTGAATCATATCAGTTCAGTCATCTGAACTATGTTTGATGGTCTTTTTCAAGATCCACTTCTCTGCCATAGAGAGCAGGTTCAAGACCTCATGTGTCCTGAGCAAAACATTTATTAGAACTGCTCAAAATATAAGGGTTTTGTTATTATTTTTTGAACAGTACTCTTAGATACTTTTAGAATTTGCTTTTACCAATTCAAATTTTTGCCTAGATTCCTCAATAAAAATAATGATGCAAGGTTCAGGTAAACTTCAGTTAGAATTAAAAAGAAAGCATAAGGCACTAGTATAAGGCAACTATTATAATAACACAGTACTTCTTTCTTTATACATATCATTTGATAAAAAGAGCTACAGACAAATAAAGCTTCTTTTTGTATATCATGGTCATACAAATCTAATCCTCATCTGTTTTATGTCCATGCCAACAATCATGCAAACAGGCAGGCTTTGAAACATGCCTTGAAGGTCAAACATATGTTTTTGTAGTGTTGGCATGTAATGAAGGTCAAACAAATGGTTTAGGACATCAACAAACAAAGCACCCTAAACAAAAAAAAAAGACACTTTTATATTACATCCCATATATTTTGCAAAGAGGGGGATCAAGTTTTCATTATAATAACAGGAATGTGGCACAAGCCGACAGCATGAGAAGAAAGAAAATTCTCTCCTGAAATGCTTTATAAGTTAAAATCAACTTTGCAGTTTTCATATGAAAACCAACAGGCAGCTCGAAAATTCTCAGAACATTGGCAAATATAGTGATCTGAATAATTGATTTTTCAGCAAAGTGGCTGAATAAAAAAATTTAAATTGTTTGGGGTCAATGTGCTCTTTTAAGTCTTTGGTTTTTGTTGCAGAATTAAAGCCTTTATTTTCTTCCTTGCTTTTCCTTTGATGTGAACAAAATTTTTAATCAGAATTCCAAATGAACCATTTGATTTTTGTGTCCTTTGGTCTCTTGTTAGATTGAAATGTTGGTATATTAATTTCAACACTCTTGTTAAAATCTCAAAATTAAGTGTTTCAACTTTCACAATTCTTTTTCTTTCTTCTTTTTCTCCCCGCCAAAAATAATTCCCTGAATTTAGCATCAGTTTACTATTATTTATGGCTAAGACCAAACTTCAGGTTTCCCTTGATAATTTATTTGTTAAAAAGCTTTTCCTTGTACTTTTTCTAGTAACATTCTGCTGTCCAACACCTTTGTTGGATATCCAGAAAGCTTCTACATGTGTAAGTGTACTTTGCTTAGGCATAAATATTGTTGAGAGAGAAATGTAGCCTTTTTTCAAATCCTTTGTAGAAGGCCAAGCATATTTTTCAAGTCTGTCCAAAAGTTCTCAACATTTATCTCTGCAGATAAATACTTAGATAGCCCTGCACAAAAAATATGAGTGCCTGGAATCTAAGGATTTCTTGGAACACATGAATGTGAGAGAGATATTAATTCACAAAGTAAAGCAGACAGAAGCAATTTATCTGTAACTTGGCTTGACCTGCCTAATGCATGAGTTTCCATCTCTCTTGCTTTAATAAAGATTACACTAAGCAAACACCATATTCCTGAAAAGATTCAGTCACATACTGGCAAGTATTTCAGCTTTCTGTGTTCATTTCCATGACTGAGAGAGATACTGAAGTGACTTGGAATACAATATGAAAGGAAAAAAATCTCAGTCTGAGGACTTATATAAATCTCAAGCAAAAATTAAATAGGTAAGAAGCAGAGGATGGATGTAATAGCTCCACAAAGGAAACAGAAAAGAGGAGCATACAATAAAAGAAAAATCCTTCAATAAAAACAATGGCTGTGTAAGAACTTGGAAACAAACATAACATGCTTTATGTGGTATATACATATATAAATAAACTTTATAAGACATGGCTATTGGGCCTAGTCTATTTCTTGCAATAAGAAAAATTTCACTGGGTTCTGTGGCATAGAATTAGACCATAGGTTTGCAAATGATTCAGTGTTTAATCTAGTAGTAATAAAGAAGAAACAGGTGTTTTCAGTGTAATATAGCTCAGGTTCTCTCAGATACTACTGAGCTGAATGTCTCATGTGGTCAAGCAGGTGTAATGGCAATGCTAAGAGTGCCAAGCACAGATCATGTCAGAACTAGAGTAGAACAAATACCTGCTTGTATTAGAAGCATGTGGGCAAAGTAGCTGGAAGCCTCATTGTTTTCCTTGTTGGCATATATTTTCCAGCAGAGTCCATTCCAAAAATGCTTGAAGTAATTGGCACCAGAGGGAAAAGAGAAGGGAGGTCAGATTAAGGCTACCCAAATCAGCAGAAAAAAATCTTCACACTGGTAGAGAGCCACGGTGTGGCCATTTACAAGCAAAGGGAATAGTTGCTGTTGCCAGAAAAACAGTCAAGACAGAAGGAAGTACTTACTGCTTTGAAAAGATCATTTAAGAATGGTAGTCTTGGGGTTTGTCCTTTCTTGGTTCAACGCGACTGTTTCAGGGACACTGGGGCAACATCAGAGCAAAAATACGTAGCAAGTGAGGAACACTAATGAGACCACACTTAACTACCTTCAACACAGCTCTTTCTTTTTTGCAAAAGGGAAGAAAAGTCAATACAGTGTTTGCTATGAAGATGTGATAGGAGATCTGGCACAAGACAATAAAGTAGCAGAGGGAAGTGAGTAGATAAAGTTGTTTTAAGACCACATGCTCTGAGGAACAGGAATGAATGGATAAGAAAGTGAAAGACTGTACATTTGTACGTGTGTCATTGACACTAGTGCAATTTTGGTGTATCCTGGTCCTGAAACAGTGCTTAACATCACCCAAAGTGAATGATAAAAGTTCTGTGAACTTATTTAGTTGCTATTAAGAATAAATGAACTACCCAGGATTTTGAGAAAGGTTTAACCTGTGAAAAGTGCTCTCTTTTCTGGAAGAGGGCAAGAGATTACTTCTAAATTGATGCATATTTAGATGTGTGAATTGATTTTTTTTGCCTGTAAAACTAAGTAGTCTGTCCACAAGACAATAGAAAAGTACTAAAAAATAAAGTCATCGGTTGTGCAAACAAATACACAGGCGCTGACTGAATGTTTTCATGTTGTTAAACACATAAAAGCTGAATTTCAGGTTCCATGAGAAAGTTGTTCCATATCAGAAAATCCTCAAAAAATTGAAGATAAAGCTCTGGAAAACCAAGGAAAAGCTGAGAGATAGAGAAGCCAGAGCCCAATGACAAGGTGAAAACAAAAAACATTTGGGGATTTGAAAACAATTGCTAAGAAGATTATTGAAAAATATTTTTCACATTTGCTATCTGTACACTTGTGAATGTCTGTGTTTCTGATCTTTGTGTACAGACCTGAGCCAAAGCTCACTGAGGAGAACTTGAAAAATCCCCGTCAGTCCAATGAGACTTGGAAAACAATCTTTTGGTAGATAAAAAACACTAATAATAATAATGGAATAAGTATTTGTAACTGTCTCGTATAAAAGCTTGGTCTGATTTTTCACACCTGGAAGAAAATGTGATTTGCTGAACTATAATATTTCAGAGCTCTACCCAAATTTCTATTTTTTGCTTTCCCCTTGTAATGGGGAGAGCTTAGAGAAGGCAGTCTCTGCCTCACTCAGCTGTCAAAGAAACCTGCGGGATACATTTGTTGAGGATTTTCTCTTTTCATGTTTGTGTTACCAAAAAACCCATAACCTGCTCTCAGTTGTCTGTGGGTGGATAAGCTAGGCTGTAGTTTAATTTTTCTCCATGGGCTGATAACCCAAGCTGGTTCTGTGTGAGCCGGCTCGTGTCCTGTATTGGTACATCTTCATGTGTCTGTGCTGCTGCTCTGTGTGGATTTGCCATTTTGGCTAATGTTAGCTCAGGACAGTCTGTGTTCCACTGCCTTTTCATTGTACCCTCTTATCAGTCAGTTTCCGCATGGTTTAAAAATCCAGTGGTGTGGCTTTATCTAGGCTAGTTCACCCATCTTTTTCCTGACTACTCTCTTCTAAGAAGCCTCTTCTTTAGGATGTTTTAACCTGCTGTTACTGCAGAATCTGCTACAAACTTGTCATGATGTTGTAAAACATATGAATTTCAAAGAATAAAAATGAGCCCCATGTGCATATCAAGATATTTATTACAATAAATCAGGCATCTCTTTCAGTAGACGAGTATATGAGAAAGAGGCAAGGGATCCAAACACCAGGGGCTGCATTTGGGTTTGTAGGAATTTAAAGTGTATGAATGAAAGAGGCTGGCAGGCAACTCCATAGGCAAATGGATTAGTGGTATTTCTAAAAATAATTGGACTCAATGATCTGAAAGGTCCCTTCCAATCTAGACAATTCTATGATTAAGAATGATATTAAACATTTTGATTCTGCTTGCTTCTTTTATTATCTTATGTGATGGCTCACAGAGACAAGTAACTCTTGTGAACTTTTTTGCATTTTTCTAGTCCACCAGGTTCTGAGTAAAAATCTTAATGACAACAACAAAATAGATAAAGTAAAAGAACAACTCAAAGAAAGGAACACCAAAAAACTTTACATTAAGATTTCATTATTTGTAATTCAAATGTCTATGTTTTATGTGACTGTTCATGGTATAGATATCTGATGTTAGTAGCATCAAAAAAGTCAAAGTACAAGAAAATATCAAAGATTCCATTTATATTTATGTGGCTGTGAAATGTACAATCTAATCTTGAAAATTTTCTCAACTATTTTTCTCCCTTACCTGATAAAGAGACGAGAAGACACGGAAAATTTTCTGAAAGTGTCGGGCTGCATGGGATTCTTTCAAATTCATGCACGAATGGAGAATTTCCCAATCAAAATTATTTCTCTTTTTAAACTTTTACTGTTTGTTTAACAATGCATATCCTCAACTTTATGATTTCTAATGATTTTATTTGTCATAATGATTCATGTCTAATTTCCTAAAAAGGTTTGAGTAGTTCTCTGTGACTTTAAAATATGCATTTTCACCCAGAGAGATTTATGCTTGAAAAAGCTAAGCAAGAGGTGATCTGGGTAAATGGAACACTGCTTTGGGAACTTCACATTTTTGTTTTGAGCTCAGTTAAGAAGTGCTCAGAATACAGTAGAATTACTGACACAACTTGTCTGTCTTCCCATTCAGTCCAGAGCCAAATCTAATTAGTGCTAGTTAGCAATGACTTTCTAATATGAGAAGATGGGTGCAATACAAAAAATCAAAGCAAACACACATGTAGAAATAATTTGTCAGTTGGTGCAAGTTATCTCACTGGGGCAATCCAAATGCAGTTGCTCAAGATAAATTCTACATCCTATTCCTCAAGGCAGATTTTAGAGAGTAATTGAAGATGAAAAGGGTTCTGTGAGACAATAAAGATTTTTCAGTGCTTCCAAGATGGAAGGTGGGGAAAATAGCAGAACTCTAGCATTTCTGTTCATAACTTTAAAACTCTTTGAGACTCTCCTGCTACCTCCACTCAAGAGGAAGAAATCTTTTATGGTTATTTTGCTGTCAATCACATGCATGTAATACCCCTATTCCTGTATAGGAATTGCAATTTACAGTTTAAAGGCACAAAGGTGTAACACAACTTTGGGCCACTGAGATCTTTCCTGGAACAAACTCCAAATAAATGTGTCCAAGGCAGTAATGACTTGTAGAAATGATTCTACAGGTGATATACAAGCCATTAGACTAGGATCATTTTGCTCTAAAAATCTGTGAAGCTACAAAGGTATATTCAAGGAGGTAAACAGTTTCCATTAAGTCCACAGAGGTTCAGTAGGGAATTGCATATACATATTCAGTAATCTCAAAAGGTGCACTCTTAAGAAGAAAGAAATGCTTTTGTATCCCTGAGCTTATAACTCAATCTATTGCAGATATCCTTAGAAATCCAGCCATGGGGCCCAGCAGATGGGGTCACTGTAGAGGAAATTCACGTTAGATAGAAAAAATATCATTTGGGAAATGGGGATATGTAAAACCATATTTTTTTCTTTATTAAAAGAAATAGTTTCTTTATTTATTTTTCTTATTTAAGCAGGATACAATTAATTATGAGTAAAGTAAGTTAACATAGTGATAGGAGAATCTTACCATTAATGTGTCTCCTTTGTAACAGGTCAATATTTTGGTCTGTGAGGCTTTCCTGTTCCCATAGAACTGTCAAAAGAATCCAGCTCCCATTTAGACACCTAAATGCAGCAGTTCTGTTCTAAAAAGTATGTATTCAACAGATTCATTCTTCTCAGCGGGTCATGCTGAGAGTTGAATACTTTAGAATATCTCTCTATTTCATGTATATGTTTAAATGGAAATGAACTTTTTGGATAATCTGTCTTCTCATATTGGTATCAAACCAGGAGTTGTTGAGGTCCTGATTGCTTTTGACAATCTGCTTTTTAAACTGCAATAGCAAAGACCATTCAATGTTATTGCACAAAAATAATAAGCTGTAAAGTTATTAACATGATTTAGACACAAACTAGGTATTGAAACAATATTTTCATATTTAAAATTCATATATAGCATACTTATCAGTTTCATTTGGCATCAGCCCACCTGAGAGTTCGGATTGTTTCTAATAAAAATTATTCCTATTAAATATTGCAGTAAAATCAATAGTACTTCTTTTCCCCCTGAAATGAATATAGACCAGTCTTTATTTTATTGCATAGCGGGTGTTAATGTAACTGAACATATACAGTAGGATTGAGTTCTCTGAGACAGAGGATATATTTCTGAAGAATACAGTGATTTCCTTCTACATCAGTAATACAGGTTACAGAGTTGGAAGTGTTTTTTCATCTATTAAACTTCATGAATTTCAAGAAAATGCTGCCTTTCCAGATTGGTACATTATGAAGACTGGGAATCTTGCTCAGAAATCCATTTCAAAACAGTCAACTGCTAATTGTAATAACATACACTGAAAAGACCAATCTCAGCTATGTTCTACTTTGCTCAGTGCAAGCACTTGACCCCCCTCCTTCCCAGTTCCTAGGGAACGTTTCTAATCAATCGGCTGCAGAAGGCATCACTAAATGAGTCACTCTGTCCACTCCTTCCTTTTCCTCTCTCCCTGCCTCAACCTTAAAGAACTCCTGAATAAAAATTTCACCAATTCACTCCTCATATCAAGTCTGTGACTGTGCTTACCAGCTTATACTTGGCAATACACAGCAGTGTTTGTAGCGCACAGCAGCTTTTTGTTAACTCTGAGTTCACTGGTAGAAGGTGAGATGTTACTTTCACTCCTTTTTGCCTTTTGGCACTTCTAAAGTGAAAGAGTTCTTATACTCTCAAAGACAACACTATGCAGAATTTTGGGATGCCACTTGAGAGCCACTTGGAAAGCCGAACAAGTGCAGAATATAGGTGTTTGTGCCTTTAGATGGTTATCTCAGAGACAGCACAACTTGTTCTTTCTATGCTCAATATCTACCCACATGAAAAGAATGCAAACATTTTTTTTTCTTTCATACCATTAGCTTATCCGCAAAAAGAACCTGAGGATATTAAACTGGTCTATTCCAGTAAGGTTCCTTAAATATACCACCTTGAACTATAATAATATCAATATTTTAAAATGCCATCAAAAGCACTTAAAAGTTTACTTTGTTAGCAGCACATGGGTAAATGCTTTTTGCCCTCACTTAATGATTAAAAACTTTCTGGATTTGTATTTAGATCTTTAATGTCATTAATATTTTATGAATGACTGATTTTAATGGATGTTGTGTTTCAAATTGCTTCTTCTAGTACTGAATGAGGCTGTCCTCTTCTATCAGACATTCACAGCTCAATAAGGTCATAATAACCTGTTGACAGTGAAGAACATGAGTATCTGCAAGGAGCAGTAAACAAAAGAGTGAATGGCTTCTTTTTCTGAGTTCTGGGAATTTTCTGTTATATTTGAATGCAACACTCATGAATTTGCCTTGCTACCCTCAATTTATTGAGAATGTAGAAAGCAGGTTTAAAAATTATTAATATAATTTTGTCCTTTTTGTTTTTATTGAAACAGCACCTCAAATGTCATCTAAAGAGACTGAAAGTTATTAACTATATCGTAGAAATAGTTCAACGTAGTTCTGGTAAAAAGGGGGCCAATAAGTACCAAGTGAGATTTTAATAACCACTAAGATAAGTTAGAAACATAATTCCCAGTGAAACTGTGCATTTAGTGAGCTGGACAATTACTAACTCAGACATTTAAAGTCAAAGTACACAGCACAAGTTATATCTTTAAGTCCTGGAAGATTTAGTGGTAATGGTGAATAATCATCAAATACTAGCTCACAGCATGATTTTTGGCCTACAGAAGAAGAGGAAAGAAGACACATACAGAATAGAAATAAAGGGGTTATTCTACATTAACATTCGTATTGGTTTGGCCAATATGTGTTTCTAACATTCAGACTAATGTTGAAAAATGGTCAGAGTTTAGTAAAGTATCATGTGAAGATTTGAAAACATGTCATGGAGTAAAAGTCTCTCAATTAATGTAACCTACCAAAAAAGATAGTGCCTAACAACAAGCATGCATGTGAGGAAAGAAATTACTTTGAAAATATTCTCCTCAGTTTATCAGTAAAATTATATATGGCTGGAAACTGAAGCTAAATAAATATAGACCTACCAAACACACTTTTTTTAATAGGGAAGATAATTAACCTGGAACAATCTTGGCTAGACTGGTGATATGGTCTTCCACAATCAGACTTTCTACATCATGTTCTGATGTGTCAGGGTATTGTACCAGCCCTGAAGAGCAGGACTTTGAGTGCTGGTTGATGAGAACTCAATATGAGTGCACACACAGTCCATAAGCCCAACCACAACCTGGACTGCATCAAAAGAAGCATGGCCAGCAGGTTGACCGAGGTGATTCTGCCCCTCTACTCCATCCTCATGAGACTCCATCTGGAGTACTCTGTCCAGCTTTGGAGTCCTCAGTACAAGGAGGACATGGTCCTGTTGAAATGAGTCTAGAGGAGGTCTGCAAAGATGAAAAGATGAAAGGGCTGGAGCACATCTCCTATAAGGTTAGGCCTACAGGAGAGCTGGAAAGGGACATTCTACAAGGACATGTAGCAATAAGACAAGGGGTAATGGCTTCAAACTGGAAGATTTAGGTTAGATATCAGGAAAAATATTTTCACTATGAGGGTGGCGAGGCACTGGAACATGTTGCCATGAGAAGTTGTTGAGGCCCTGTCTCTAGAAAATTTCAAGACAGGCTAGATGGGGATTTGAGCAACCTGCTCTAGTGGACAGTGTCCCAGCCCACAACAGGGGGTTTGGAACTAGATGATCTTTAAGGTTCCTTCCAACTCTAACCATTCTATGATTCTATGAAATCAGAATATTCTGCTGGTTTTTTTACAGAGTAAGGGAAACTGGGGCTTTTAGTCAATTTCCTATTTCAGAAAATTTTAGAAATATCCTTTGTATTTCATGCTCCCTAGTGGGAAAGGCATAATGCATGGTATACTTAGTCTAGATTTCTGTGTATGCTAATGCATGATGCTGGACACCTTCAAACAGAATGGATTATGGCAGACTTCTCCTTGCTCTTCCCTAGCTTTTCACAAAACTTTCAGGAAATAATTGTCTTAGAAAGCTCTTCTCTTCTTTGAAATTTGTTAAAATTGTGCAAATGATTAAAACCTTTTTCTAAGGGCACTAAGGCACAAAGATTAGCCTGTAAGTACAGAAGTACTTGCATAACCGCTTACAGAGGAACGTAAATCTCTCTTTCTTATGAAAATGAGCTGAACAAATAAGCAAATGTATACCTGCTTGTATGGTTGTAAAAAGGGAGTTAGTTTACAGACCACAGCGTGAATTATGGATGAGGTAGGAAACTAGAAAGACAATGTAGCCTGAGCTCTGTATTAATGTTAAAGGGCAGTATTTAGTTCTGACAACATCAATGGACTTTTGGCCATTTCCTCCAGAAAATCTAATCTACTGACAGCTAATGGAAAGTCTTCTTCTGCCAAAGTGGTAGAAACTAGCTTGTTTAGGGAAGGTCTATTTCCCATGCCCCACGTACTATGAGCTTAGCAGCCAGCTCTGATGCCTTTGTGGCAGAACACACTCTTTTCTGAGGTTTGCTTTCCTCTAACTGTATCATATTATTTCCTTTGTATCCCTCTTCAGCAACTGCTAAAAGCTGAAATTCTAGGGATAAGTGTGGCTGCAAATAGTAGTAAATAAGAGTCAAAGAATATTTTTACAATACGTAGAGATCCAAAATAGCCAAAGATAAGGAATTTTTTTTTTCGGCTTTGCAGTTGTCAAATAATTACTTTATGGAAGCTAATTAGAGTGATAAAATCTTTTTTAATGCAGCCGTTAAGCAGAAAGACTGGTGGCATCCCAAAAACAGCTAGGGAGGCTCTGCTGAACAGGAGGGTAGCAGTGGAGGATGGATTCAAATAGCAAATGTGAAATTCATGAAACAGATCTGAGATTTACATAAATGTTTTTGTTAACTTTCTGATCACAATTAAAAGCAGAACGATTAATATATGTATTTTGAGCGAGTTTTTCATAAGCAATTTTTGAAAAAGCACAACATCGATGAACCTAGAGCATTATAGTACTTACAGACTGCACTTGTATTGCTGGTTTTATAAAAATTTTCTGCCATTAACATTTCCCCTCTGCTGAAACTCTCAGGATTTTGATACTAAAGGTCTTGATCCTGCTGTAAGATGTATGCATATAGCTGCTAAACTTAGCCTTCCAAATCTGCTCAAGGCCTCTGGGTTTCCTTTAGTGAAAAGTAATTATTATATCCCTGCCAGGATTTTTTGGTCTTCAAATATTTCAATTATGCAAGTCGTAGTCTTGTTCTAGATATTTTTCACCCAGCTGGGAAATAGATATTTTTGTAACACTGTTCTTTCTTTTTTCTTCCTGTAGATATTCAGACAAAACCTTCCTAGAAATAGCTTCTGATATAATCAAAATTTAAAATAATAATAAAGAAATCAACTCTTGATATATGTATGTATATTTATAATTGATAACTTTAAATATATGTGAATAATAACCACTATTCCAGAGCTTATTACTTAAACAGAGCTAATTAAAAACAAAACTCAGGCTGATTGAGATGACCATAATTTGTCACACCAATACCAGGTTGGTAGAGAACAGTTTCCTGAACCTGTAACACTGGCTGATAATTTTACTTACAAGACTCTCACTGATACCTAACGTGCAAGTTGCAAGCAACTTCTGATAAAAATTTATTTTATAAATTTACCTTACCTGAGAGCTATCTAGCAATATTCCTTATGGTAATGACTAAGAGGATCCCATGAAATGTTCTTCATTGTTGGTCCCAGTCTGTTGCTGAGGGGTCACTCACAGATGTTAGAGCCCCAACTCTTTACTCAGCATTTTTAGGGATGTTTTTCCCAAAGGCTGCTTGTAGGCTCTGGGTTTATCAGCTCCCAAACTCTCTATCAAATAAGAATACACATTCAGTACTTGCCACTTAAGCTACAAGAAATTCATTTGTTTACACCCTTCCTTGGTGCCTCTCAGGTTTGTAAGAAGCCAGCTTCTTTTTCCTGAGCACTATTTGTTTAAATCTAGGTTAAATTTGCAGAACAATTAGCAAGGTTCAGGTTGAAAACCTAGAAAACTTCTCACAATCTCCTAAACTGTATCTACAGCCAGGCAGCAGAGGAAAGGTCCTACATGCTCCAGGTTGCCCTTGTTGTGTGCTAATTTCCACAGGCTACAGGGAATTCTGCCTATCATTTCCCAAGAGGAAGGCTTTGTAATAGGAAATCTGGAAGGAATCCTGCAGATGAATATGCTCTGGTTTGTTTTCAGACAACTTTTTGCAAAAGATAAAGTCACATTGAACAGAGCATGCCTCCACAGCTCCATCAGGCAAAACCACACTTCTGATGCAACACTGAGAGCTGCTGCCTGTATTCTTGCTGCCAATAATATTTTAAAATGTGATGGGGCTATCAGAATCTCTGTCTTTGTAGATAAGAATAGATGAGAGAGGGTTGCTCCTCTATTGTTCTTCTTATCCGATCCAAGAATTATACTGGCATCTTTGAAAAGATAGAAGAGATTTTTCTGAACGGAAGCTAATTATTTTTTCCAATAGGCAAACAATTTTTGCAGTCATTCTCTATGTATTTTGGGGTTTTAATTAAAAAAATATCTTTTTTACTTGTTTGGAAAGATCTTTTTTACTTGTTTGCTTTTAAAGTTTTCAGCTTTAAGAGGGAAGTTTCCCAACTTTGTCTCTAGGGGAAAGATAGGCATTATCATTTTTTTATTACTGTGAGTTTGCACAAAACAGTTCTGCTCTAGGAATAAACAGGGTCTGTGTTCAGCTCCACTGACAACAAAAGAACTAAATCGGTTTTATAGGTGAGACAGGCAGAGGGATGTTAGTCTAATTAATCCTGTAACAACAAAGGTGTAAGCCGTGCAATTAGCCACTAGGTGATTATGCAGCAAAAGATATATGCAAGGGGAACTTTGCTAGCCCAAAGTTAGATACCAAGGGATTGCATGCTCTGTTGGATTCAACAGCAGCTGAGCAAGATTTTGTGAATGAATGTGACAAGTGTCAGAATGAGGTACCTAAAGAAGTGTCTGAGTCCCACTTAGAATGCTGGCCCAAAGCCTCTTTACTTGCTGTTTGACTACATCTCTTGAGCTTCCCGGTGAAAGCTGCTATTACTGGGTCCTCAGACCTGAAAGATCCAAAAACCAAATGCAGACACTGACACAATGGAGGTGTTAAGGAGCAGAGGGGGAGGAAGGAAGGGTGTTTTCCTTCCTGAACCATATGCTATGATTTGCCTTTCTGCTGCTAATTGCACGAAGGAGAAAGTCTTTCCTGCTCTGCTTTAGCATGAAGATCATCTGTGCTTGTCTGTTCTGGAAAAGGAAAGTGTCCTAACAGAGAAATGTGCTCTTTTCTGGAGAAGTTTTGGTGGGAGCCCCTTTTGTTGCATTAGGAGCCTCTATCACACTGAAGCAGTTTATCAATGACCGTAGCTACAGTGGTGCTGGGGTGAGCTCCTCCACTGCAGGAAGGCATAGCTGATCACGTACTGAGAGGAGACTCCAAATGTTTTTTAAGTTTCTGTAACTAACTCAAAGAAAAACCATGTTTGAAGTTTCTCACTATTTTATCAATATAAAATATTTGTCTCTCAGTTTAGTGTACATTTTTTAGCTCTCATAAAAGTTTGAATTAAATCCATCTGAATCATTGTGTGCCTGTGTGTGTGAGAGACAGATTGAGAAAGAACCCAAATAATTTTAACTTGGGGTTTCATTTTTAATGCACTCATCTGGAAAAAAAAAAAAAGGTGCATTTGCACCACGTGTTGCAGGTACCATTTTAAAAATAGATTCTAAGAAAAAAAATATTTTTTAATGCTCTTGAAGTTTTGTCATTCATGGTTCCTGATAAAAATGAAAGAGCAAATTCAACTTGCTAGTTGAACAGTCATTCTCCTACTTCCTGGTGATGGGCAAGGATTTTTCCCTGGAATTCTGAGGCTATCTAAGTCAGTGCCCTGTTTGGGTATGGAACTTGATTGCCTACACCATTTAATTATGAGAAAGATACCTCATGCCTGGGTGTCTTGCTTGGCCCCACAACAGCACTTACAAAACCCTTCCTCAGAGTTTGTAGGAGCCAGGGACCACTCCCAGTGGGACAGCCCTGTGTGTGGCCATCTTGGTTTGGAACTAGGAGAGTTTAAAAGTATGGAACAGGCCTGCCACCCTTTTTCACACAATTAGGCACCACTGCATTTATATCTGTAGATATGGGCTGAGATTCCAGGTGTCCATTCTGGCAACTCCTTCCTTTCAGCTTGCCTCTTGAGAATTTGTTTTCTGTTAAACACTAAAAAAAAGTCTGTCATTAATCATTGAAAGAGACAGACGACAAACCTCAATAGGTGCATAACAGGACAGGAAGGAAAATATATGATATGCAACCCGGAGCCATGTAAGAAGTACAAAAAGAATGATCCCTGAGCTGGAGCTACAGTACTTATTATGGAAGGGGTTCTTTGGAGTCTTTATATACATACTGCTTGAGGGACATAGTAAAGAAAATAAGATTGGCATTAGCTCTTTTCCTGTATCTCAGAAGTCTACAGGTTTTAGGACACATTTCCCTGATAGATTCCCTGGTGGAAGCTATAGCTGCAATTCCACCTTTACAATTAACTTAAGGTCTAAATTAAAACAAAACTTCTAAAGTCATCAAAAATGTTCTCAAATGGCACTAGGCTTCATGTTTAGGCAACAGAATGGAGTTTCAACGAAAAGATTCATTCCACATGAAGATATTCTGAATATATTTATGTGTAAATTGTTTGACTGAGATAGTGGTTAGACAGCCATTTTAATATCAGACAGGGGTTTTCTGCAGCTCTAAAGTGAGCAGTGCCAGCTACACCTCCTAGAAATGCTTCATTGGTGCTAAGTTTTTTGCAGTCACCATGGGAGCCAAATCAGGGAATATAACTGGCTGAAACCTATCTTGGTCCAAAAAACCCATAAATAATCCATATCCTTATCCTTACCCATACCCATATTCATGTCTGGTTTTATAACCAGTCATTTACCAGCTCTCACTCCCATGACACCAAAAAAGATATGGAAATGAGCAGAGACAATAGAGCAAGGTGGGACCACACTTTTGACAACAACCTAAATTTATGTTCATTTAAAATGACTGCATAATCATGTCTTTTTATAAAGCAGTCATCAAGATTCCCTTTGCAATCAAGGGTAAAAAGAAGGCAGTTCCAGAGGGTGATTCATTCCCTTTATTTTAGGAGAGAATGAATCACCCTGTGGAGTTGCCTGTCTTTCTCTACTGATTATCAATGGACAAAGCCTGATTTAGACTGCTTACTTTCTGATAACTAGAGAGAGTGCATCCTATCCTTGGTAGCCATGAAAATGGACAGAGGGGGATATTTGTAGGTTGGATAGTTTAAAAAAAATATTAATGAGTAGTTTATTTACTGATATTTGACACCAACATTTGCAGAAGGGAATGTTTAAATTGAAAAGAGATAATTTTTATGATACGATACAAAAGTATTTATTTAGCACTTAATTGGAACACAAATTACTAGAAGCTGTTTCTCTAGAATATGTTTAGCTTATAGTGTAAATTGTATACTACACAACATAGAAATTTTGTGAAGTATTATACCTAAGGACAGTGAATGCATCAGAAAAGAAAGAGTAATTTGTTTTATAGCAAATGAGAAAACAGTCTCTAAATTGGAAAAATGAGTTAAATTATAGACTAAATAGGATTGAGGTTGTATGGCTTGCATGATTTGCTTAGGGTTTAATGTATTGTTATGTCAGAAAAAGATAATCACTATCTTTCTATCACTATCAATCACAAGGTCAATCACAGACCTCATTAAAAATGACAAGCATGGGATCCACAATTCATTTAGGCAAGGTGGAGAAGAAATTAAAAATGTTTTGCTCAGGAGCAGCTGAGGCAGTGCAGGCTAATACTTCCTTAGTCTCTTAACCCACAATGAGCTGTACAGGCAAGGACACCAAGGCTAAAGAGCTTACTGATTAGCTGTAACAACACAATATCTCATGAAAGAGCAGGCTAAAATTTAATGCCTTAAAACAAGACATACTTCATATACTGGTTGTCAGCTGGAGACTCCTAAACAAGAAATAGATCTCTAGTCTTTTTTTTCTTTTCCAAGGTCTTGGCTATTCTAGTTCTTTTTGGTTTGTTTATTTATTTATTTTTATTTCTCTTTTTAGGCTATGGACTGATCTCAAGTCTCTACAGATTTTGTATCTTGGATATCTGCTTGAATGTCTTTTGCCGGGAAGGACAGGACAGCTGCCAACTTACTTCATTGAAACTGGTCTTCACTGGGACTTATAACCCACATCTGTGCTATAAATGAAACTGGTCAGACTCTGCTTTTTAACACAGGTGACACCCATCCAGTAAGCTCTCTAACCAGCATCTAAACTACCATTTAGGAATGGTGCCTGTTCCTTACCATCCCATAACTAGGCACAGGGTGTCATCTGCCTAAAATGCAATTTGACCTAAACCAAAACTATGCCCAGAGACTGTGCTAATACTGCAACATTACAGACGATGGCTCATGCCCATACTCTGAGCCCTTAAAGTACCAATAATCTGGTAAATATTGTCCTTGAAATACAAACAAAGACATAAAGTAGTTTGAAGCACAGCTTTTCCTCTAATAGAAACAAGTGTATTATAATACATATTTTCCCATAGATATTTTAAGAGCATTTGAAGAGTATTTAAAGATAAAACTGCTTCAGGTATCAGCACAAAAATTTTGCAGTTTAATAGAAAATTACAAACTATGAATATTGTAAAGTGCTTCAGAGACAAAACAGCTCATTTAGTAAAATTGTCAGAGAATTACTGCATTGTATACCCTCAGTAAAAATGGTTTTAATAATTATATCTTTATATCCCCCTAGACTTAAAAAGTACATTAATCTTCTTAATATGTGGCTTTTGTTCAAATCATTGAAATTTTTACTTATTGAGCAGATAACGGTAACTAATAATCAGCACTATCATTTGTCTTGCAGACAAGCTGAGGATGACAAACTAGTGTCATCTTTCTTAATTACTGTTTTACCAGGGTAGAGTTTAATGCTCAATGACATTTATGGATTAATGCTGTGTAATCTGAATATCCTGATGGAAATGACTTCAGAAAACAGACAGGCTGAAAGCAAAGTTCAGGGAAAGTGATATTACCCAGGGACTGTCTTGGACTTTTGAAATATGCTCCACAAGCACTAAAATGTAGTTTTTAAAGTCTGTAAGTTTCAGTTTACTTGCCTCCCTCTGTAAAATTTTGTCTGATATATGATGTTAACTGGGACAAACCCAGCTAAGACACTTCAAAGGACACTCCATGCTTATCTTTTCAAGCTGGCTCAACAATCTGACTGCATACTATGATCCATTATGGCAGTACAAGTCACACAATTATCCTCCAGACAACATGTCATGTAGGTTACATCATGCAGCCCAGGACACAGCACAAGAGATAAGGGTTCACAGAAAAGTCCTGAACCTCTGTTCCAGCTAAAAGAAACTCTGCAGTCATAAAGCAGAGATTTTAAAAAGTTCCTTGAATGCATACTTTTAAAGATGCATTGTACAGAGGGAGAGCTTTCTTTTTAGAATGCATCTCATGTGGCACCCCATTGTATTAATCTTTGCATTACCTCTCAGGACCAACAGTGACAAGTCTCAAAATGTATTTGTGTCATGAAAGATGTCATTTTATTTCCATTAAGTTGAATTAATCCACCTGTTCTTTCCTGCTGAGATTTATACAAGGTAGTGTAAGGAAAAACTCCAGCTACTTTAGACCTGCAGAGAGGAATAGAATGGATTTTGCTGTTACAGAGAGATTGCAATACTGAAAGTGTCCCAAAATATTTTATAGTATAAAAGAGATGGATTCATTCCTAGAATGTAAAATCTATTTTTGATTTTCTGTATTCAATACCTTGGATGTCTATCCTACTTAACATTAGTTTGCAGAACTTAGCTTGGACAGGGATTTACATTTCAAGCAACATCGTCTTAAAAGCACAAAATAGCTTTAAGAGTTGTGTTTCAGTCAAACTTCTACATAACAGTAACATTGCTGATGAGGAATAGAAATATGGCATGAAAAACTGCTATAGAAGTTACACAGTAAATGGGAACATTTTGACACTGGAATTTGCTTTGCTAAATAAAAAAAATAAAAATAACAGAGAGAGAAAAAAACCCCACAAACTAGACAGAAAAATCATTGAATCATAGAATGGTTAGAGTTGATCATCTAGTTCCAAGCTCCCTGCCATGGGCAGGGACACCTCTCACTAGAGCAGGTTGCTCAAAGCCCCATCCAGCCTGGCCTTGAACCCCTCCAGGGACGAGGCTTCCACAGCTTCTCTGAGCAACCTGTTCCAGTGTCTCACCACCCTCACAAAAAAGAATTTCTTCCTAGTATCTAACCTAAATCTTCCCTCTTTCAGTATAAAACCATTACCCCCCATCATATCACTACATGTCCTCATAAAAAATCCCTCTCTATCTTTCCTGTAGGACCCCTTTAATTACTGAAAGAACACTATACGGTCTCCTGGAGCCTTCTCTTCTCCAGGCTGAACAACCCCAGCCCTCTCAGTCTGTCTTCTATTCTGTACATTTTTCAGACTATAAAAGTTCATACTCTGTGTTTCTCCCAGAGAAATGTTAGAAGTAATTGCATCATAAATCCTTGACATGTTATTCCACATGATCTTTGAGTGCGGTTCAAATTAAATTATTAATATAAATCTTTTTTTTTTTTTTCCTACAGTACCCTGTTTAGAATAGCTTAGTGTACATGATGGCTGTCAGTCATCTTCAGGTAAATTTCAAAAATATTATTAAATTTTATATGTATTCAGTGTTCTACAAAATTTTGTGACTTCCCTGGATCATTTCACCCTTGTGTCATTATTATTATTATTATTATTGTTATTGTTATATACCTTTTCTGCCACTGCTTTATTAAAATGTCTTTCTTTCAACTCATTAGGTTTTTTTTCCTTTCCTCTTCCCCTCTCTCTTCTCGGGAAGCTGCTGTGTGGTCCTAGCTGGGGTTAAATAACAACATTCTCAGAATCACAGAATGGTTGAGGTTGGAAGGTGCCTCTGGAAGTTATCTGGTCCAGTCCTCTGCTTCATCAGGGCCACCAAGAACGAGCTGCCCAGGACCATGTGCAGATAGCTTTTGAATATCTCTAAGGAGTTCTCCAACCTCCCTGAGCAAATTCATTTGATTTAAAATGTAAGCAATTTTTAGAACATAGATTTGAACAGAGAAACTTTATCTTAATTATTTGCAAAGCAGAAGGCCACTGTTAGGGCAATCCCCTATCTAGACAGTTAACCCACATGGACATAGAGTCAGCACTTTCACCACTTTTAGCAAGTCCAGAGCAGAAATCACTGATCTCTAAGAAGCATACAAGTTCCCAAAATACCTCCCTTCTCCCAGTGCTATAACTTCTTTCTAGTCTGGTCTGTCTACCTAAAAGAATAACAGTGACAACCTCTAGTTGAATTTTTCTTCATTTCAGTATCTTCTTGCTGAAGGACTAAATACATGTTTTTAATTTTTCATTAGGAAAATCGTTTACATGTAGTATGAAATATATTTATATCCTGAGCTCTGTATCCATCATGTTTGCCTTTCACACATAGTGTAAAATACACAATCTAGCATTGATGAGCTCTGTATCCATCATGTCTCTACAAGGAAAGGCAAAGAACTCATCCTAGTTGCAGAGCAAAAGAGAAGAGGAAAGCATGCTGGTTCCCTGTAGAGGATGAAATAAGTAAGGATTATTTCAGAGTTAGGGAACCCAGTATTAGGTTAGGACATTAGCTTGGAAATCTGAATACCTGGATTCAATTTCCTGCAAAAGCAGGTGACTTCAGATGCCTGGATTAACACTGGCAAGCCATTTAGTCACACACAACTTCCATGGTCTGTCAGTAAATTTATGATAAGAGTATTCTCTCACTATGAGAATACACACATTAAAGGTTTTCAGGTATTGGATATTCAATGATAAAGGATATGATTTGGAAAAATGTAAGCAATGCACTCACACTCTTGGCAGAGCAGAATGTGCTGCTGTGTGGATTTTCCTCCTTTCAGGTCTAAAATGGGGCTGATTTAGAGCTCAATAGGATTTTAAACAAACTTGGTTCTTATTATGCTTTTTTCAGTCTAAAAATTGTATTTCAAGTCTCTGAGGATTCTAATATATCAAAGTTTATTTGGGATCAAAACCAGAAACCAACAATTTTCACTGAAAGAAAAATTTGGAAAAATGTACTTATCGTTTTAATTAAAATAAAATATTTTAAACTTTACTGAATTTAAGCATTTCACACTATTTATTTTGCAGTTCTTTATTTTATTGGAACATCCCAGCTATTTTGCTACATTTAATATTGAAGTCACTTCAGTGTTCGTTTTACTAGTCATGATAGTTTACCTTTCTAGTGTTATATGGATGGTGAAGGGAAGGGTAAAGGTGCCCTGTATATCTCCTTTTCAACATCTGTTCTCTCTGTGTTTCTCTAGAAATGACAGCTTGCAAGACAGGAGGGTCCAGTATTGTAAATATTTAGTGTAGGTTTTTTATCTCTAGCCTCTTGGCTAGAGCATCTTTTTTAATTTTTTTAATTGTTTTTTTACAGTACTTATCACCATAACAGTGATACACAGTATACACAGTAGGACAGTCCACACAGTATTAGTGGATTTTGAGACACAACATTCCTGTAGGACACTAAAGTGGTACAACAATTTTGGAGCTTGGGACTGAGGACAGTAAGGAGAATAAGGTAGAAATATTAATAAAGCATGCAATTGCTGCAGAAAATCAGATGTCAATGGAAATTCAAGAATCTTTGTGATTTTTTCAGGAAGAATGCCAGAAGTGTTACAGAAAATCAGTGACATCGTTAAAAACAGACTGCAAGTCCTCCTAGCCAACCTTCCCCATACCTTTTCTCTCTGAAGTTGAGTTTTTATATTAACAGCTGGTTTTCTAGTTCCATTTGTTGCTTTTGGAAGCCCAAATTAAATTACCAGTGTTGAGTGCTTGCTTTTATTTTATCCATTTGTAATGTGCACTATTTTATCCATTCGTAATGCATAGCACTGAAATCAGGGAAAGCAATTTTCCTTCAATGCTACTTGTCATAATTAAATCTGTACTACTAAAATGGCCCTGAGGAAAAATGACATGGCCGCATAGATATGACATGGTCAAATCATATCCATATTGATAAAATCTCTTCCCTCGTCCAAAATGAGCAGCCTCAGCCACAGGGACTATATGAAACAAGTTCCAGGCCCTGTGCCCTAAAGCATGTGTAGTTTTTCATACAAGGCAGAAGAGGTTCAAGCAGCAGGACCCACACCAGGGCACAGTCCCTGGTGACAAAGGCACTCTTCTTTGAAGAAGACTTGAGTTCAGGATTCTGCTCCAAACTCAGAAGACCAGAGATCTTACCACAAGTCATTGCCTTACCAGCTGATTATCCTCATCTCAGGATATTTACAGTTATGAGGCATCTTTTCTTATGTAAGTCATCAGATCTTTATTGTATGAGACTAACTTGTATAAGACTAATTGTATGAGAGGAATGCTCTAGGAATACCTGCCACAACTCATTCAAAGATCGTTGGGGAATACGCTGCTTGGGGATGCTCTAGAGCTCAGTGCTCAAGCAGTTTGGCCTTTAGAGACTTATTCACGTGTCCACAAAATACAGATAGACATTCAAAAGGGAATTGACAGTCTCAGTGGTAATAAAATGATGGAACTGAATATCAAAATTGGCATTAATAAGTCTAGGTCTCTCTTACAAGATTAGCTTCAAGGTTCTCTACGCTGTGAATCACGAATCCTACTGGTTGAAATACCCATCTATTGAATAAGAACAATATTTTCTAGGAATATTGTGAGAAAATAGCACAAAAATCTGCTATTATGGTGACAGGGACTGAGAACCACACTGAAGGGACATCTAAATACAACAAACAGTGACACATGTAATGACAAAAATATGAGACTTCTGAATACCTGCATTCAGTTTGTTCACTGCTTACATCTACTTTCTGTCATTTTTTGTGGGTTAGGATTATTTAAGATTTTTTTTTTCATAGGAAGGAAATGTCAAGTGTTTCTGAATAAAAGGACAATAGATAGCTCAATAAAAATGTATAATAGTTATCCAGCATGAATGTATACATATAGAACTTATACAATAGTAAGGTAATTGTATTACACCTTCACTTAGTGTGATGTGACACCAGTGCTGTGTATAGAGGTACATGCAGTAAGAAAAATTTAATATGCTTTAGAGTGGGTTACCCATATTGGACAGATATCCCTATTAAGGGAAAAAAAAAAAAAAAAGAAGAAAGGAAATAAAAAATAACTTGCTCATCTAAGGGACATGAATTTGTTTTTTTAGGGACACGAATAAGTGGTCTGCATTTGAGTTTCAAGGATGTTGTTCATAGAATGTGATTTTCTTTTGTGTAACCTGTAAATAAAATAAACCTTTTCTTTTATTTATAAGCAGGGTGACTGTATTGTTACATTAAAAGCAAGGAAGATATTCATGGCTGTGAGATCTAATAGTGAAACATGTTAACACTAAATGGAATATAAAAGACAGGCTAAGAGAAATGGAAAAAGAACTTTTAGTTATTTAAATGTATTTTCCTTACCTACACACCCACAAAGGAGAAAAAAAAAGATCAAAATATTTTATTTCTCTGAGAGATTTAAAAAGTTAAAAATTTGGAATTTCCTCTTTAAATGACTGAGTTCTCAATTTTTTGTTTATTATAGAGATGTTTGTGACAAATATGCATAAGTTTTAATGTATGGTTTTGAAACAAATGTCAAAAATATCTTAATATCCTAAAATGGCTGATACTAAAATCCAAATGGAAGTAATATCATGTTATTAAAATTCACTGCTGGCTCCTGTGCCATATATATTGCTGTGCATACACAAGGAGAAACCCTGAATTGTGACAAACACCTGTTATCGCGACAAACACGTGTTATCCTGACAAGGTAGTTCGTTACCATTTTACAGATGAGATATTTGGTTGCCTTCTAATGCTGCACTTGAACAAAGTGGCCAAGATCATGGGGGTCTTTTGTGTGTGTATGGTTGGACTCGGTGATCTCAGAGGTCCTTTCCAACCATTAAGATTCTGTGATTCTGTAAAGAGTAAGTGTGAATGACAGCATTTTCTGGGATATTGGTACTATGTCCACTGCAGGGACAAGGCCAGGGTCACTCATGATCTTATCTGTGCTGCCTGACAAAAGTTCCTTTTGATGGACACCAGCAGCATGTCCAAGAGAGGTATGGGATAGAGCAGGCTGCATGAGAGGGATGTAAGCATCTAATTTTTTTCCCAGTTATTACACTGAAAATAATTAGTGCACACATGCCAGTACAGAGCCTGGGAAACACTGCTGCTCCCATTGCCATAACCAAAGTAACTTGTGCAAGATCATGAAGCAAACCAGTGTCAGAACGTGCATCTGCAAGCTCTAGAGTATGGTCCTTGCCTTGAATGTGAAAGCATTTCAAATTGTTTAAGAACTAATCATTTGCTAAATTATGAAGAGCGAAATAGACTGCGGTCTCTTTTGTGATTCCTACTCTGTGGAGATGAGCACATGAATGAAATTGTATTCTTGCAAGCAATATATCTTCAATAAAAGCAATTATTCCAAAAAGGTAGAACCAGCAAATTAATTAAAAACATTGAATAATAATTTGATTTAAGATTTCTCTTCAACCATGGAAATCAGAACTGCTATAAAAGTGCTAAAATTAAACATCTGTGTCAAAGAATCAGTCTGGATAAATAAATCACTAGAAAAGACATCTAAAAAATTATATGAAATCTGAGGAATCTGACCACTGTGTCAACCTCTGACTTGTGCCCAGAGTACGAATTGTTGCTACCATGCTAAAGTTGAATAATGACATTTTTTTAATGACATTACAAACTTTTTTGCTGTCACTGAAGATGTGAGCTGTAGGATAAAAGGTGGGAGAAAACTATTAGTGTGTGTTTGTGTTTGTCAGCGTGCATGACATGGATAAATAGTAGGGATTTCTCTTTTTACCATATGAAAATAATAACCTGTTATTAAAATTATGGCAAAATCACATTTTTACATAATCTAAAAAGTATTTGCACATTTATTTTTATAAATTTTTAATATTTGGAGCTCAGCTAAGTTGCCCACATATAGCTATGTAAAATCATTTGCTTGGGCTATTGGATATCCAGTTGGAGGTGGCAGATACTGATTTTTACAGACCTGATTTTTAGCAGCACAGATAGATCTCAGGCTCCATGAGAAAGGAAAAGGGATCAAATATCTGAAAGTCAATGAGACAGAGTGGAGGAGAATGTAGAAAAGAGGTATAGCCATTTTAGTCATGACAGTCCCCACAGATGACTCTTCATGTGTTGTCCTGGGGAGGACTCGGATTCTGATACTGAAAGCCTGGCCTGTGATTTTTCTGTTGTAAAGGAAGATTTCCTCTCGGCACTCACTCTCTTGGGGGTGTACTCCAGGAACCTGGCAGAACATGGCACCTTGCATGATCCAAAGTGGTGAGACTATTTGGTGTTAAGGACTATTACAGAGACAGAGTATGCAGACTTTCTTTTCTGCCATATGGAAGAAGATAAACTTAGAGCAATGAGGGCAGATAAAGAATTACCAAGACAGCTTGCGGATGTGCACTGGGCAGTGGTCACATAAGGCCTGGGATCAGACTTTGTAGCCTTCCAATAAACCATTCTCATTACACCTTTCCATACTCATTACAGTTTTGAGTGCAATGTCTGGAAATTTGGCCCCAAAAATATTGCTGGTGCTCAGCCATATGACATCAGCTTAGTCTTAGAGAGTCTGATACTATTTCACCATCATTCAGAGGAAGGAGCTCTCTAAAACTCATCAAAGAATCATTTCCAGGTCAATCAGCAATATATAATAGAGGCGAGGGGGTTTTATTTTAATTGCAAATGTTGGGGATTTTTTTGTCATACCACTTGAGGCAAATTAAACATGTGTTCGTGCTTGAGTATAAAGAGATTTAGTGAGAATGCCTTGAGCAGAGTCCCACCACCATATGTGGTTCAACAGGCAGGCTGCAAATATGTGGCACAAGCCGATCCCTTATGTACACTTGCACCAGCACCAATCATGGTGTTACAAGTCAAGACACTTCTCACCCTAGCTGCAACAGAATTTATGTTCAGTTGTACAAAATTGTTGTCCCTCTGGCACTGGCACTTCCAACAACTTCCAACAATGGGGAACACAGATCCAGGCACTTTTTGCAACCTTCACCGCTATGTGGTTCATTAGAAGCAGCCTAATGTGGTGACAGAGCATGATTGAGAAACTGGACATGGTCTTTCAGATCATGGCATAGCATATCAGTTGATACAGTAAGTAAATCTTGGACTTGTGAAGACACCTCATAATGGAACTCCCTTTTTGCACAAGTGGCCAATCAAGCGGACTGCACATGCAAGAGCAGGAATCAAAGAGAGGGGAGATATGAGTCTGCCATCATGAGATCTCCATACATGATCCAAGTCTAATGCACAGCCAGAGTGAAACCATGAGCTCTTTCTTCCTGAAGCTAGTTTTTGTCATTTGGTCAGGTATTCAATAGAAATGGAGAGGTCGGGGTTAAGAGCTGCAATGTTTAAAAATGTTGCTAGAGAACCCTCAAGGGCAGCTCACTTGGCAGCAGCATCAGCATCAGCATATGCATTGCCAAAGCTTACTTCATCTAATGCACCTGTGTGAGAACAATGCATCTCTGAGAGAGTAGGAGTGAGCATAATAGCGTATAGTAACTCCAAGATGAGGGGTCCACGAGAAAAGCAGGCTCAAGAGGAGGTAATAAATCCCCGGTGTTTCCAGATCTGACCTGTAGAATTACAACCCCTAAATGCATACCGTGAATCAGTATAGACATTTACACTTTTTCCCAATGTGAGGGTACATGTTTGGGTGAGTGGAGCAAGCTCAGCAGGCTGTTCGCTTGAAACTGTAGGGAAGGAAAATGTCTTGAGAATTTTCAACTGGGAGCAAACAGCACATCCTGCAACTAGTTTGCCTCACAAAAGAGATGTCTATAATGAGGGTCTGGGTTGAATTGATAAAACAGCAGGTTCCAGAGTTGGTTAGCTTTTTTTTTGAATCATAGAATCAAAGAATCATTTAGGTTGGAAAAGACCCCTGGGATCATTGAGTCCAACCATCTACCCTATTCTACAAAGTTCTCCCCGACACCATAGCCCCCAACGCCACATCTAAACAACTCTTAAACACGTCCAGAGATGGTGACTCAACCACCTCCCTGGGCAGCTTATTCCAATGCCTGACCACTCTTTCTGTGAAAAATTCCTTCCTAATGTTCAGTATAAACCTACCCTATTGGAACTTGAAGCCATTCCCTCTTGTTCTGTCACTAACTACCTGGGAGAAAAGACCAGCACCAACTTCTCTACAGTGTCCTTTCAAGTAGTTCTAGAGTGTGATGAGGTCTCCCATCAGCCTCCTCTTCCTCAAACTAAACAGCCCCAGCTCCTTCAACTGCTCTTCATAAGATCTATTCTCCAGGCCCTTCACCAGCTTCATTCCCCTCCTCTGCACTCACTCCAGCACCTCAATATCTCTCTTGTATTGAGGTGCCTAGAACTGGACACAATACTTGAGGTGTGGCCTCCCCAGTGCTGAGTACAGGGGGACAATCACCTCCTTACTTCTCCTGGTCACACTATTTCTAATCCAAGCCAGGATGCCATTGACTGGGCACACTGCCAGCTCACATTCAGCCACTTGTCAATTACAATCCCCAAGTCTTTTTTTGCCAGGCAGCTTTCCAGTCAGATTTCCCCAAGCCTGTAGCGGTGCATGGGGTTGTTGTGGCCCAAGTGCAGGACCTGGCACTTGGCCTTGTTGAAGCTCATACCATTAATATTGGCCCAATGACCAATATTTTTAGATTTTTAACTGGAACTGCCAGTTGGGCTATAGGTGAAAGAGTGCACTGGGGGGCTCCCAAGTGACCAAGAGATCTTCAGGATGATCGGAACACGGAAGTAGGACTGGTGTAGTGACACTGGACACAAAACTTAGCTACAGAAATTTAGGTGCTACAGCTGAAGTTTTAGAAGGACTCTTTCTTTCATTTTCACCTGATTTAATCTTTCCAATTTCTTCTTCTGTTCCTTTATTATCATCCTGTAAGCTAACTATAACGGGTTTCTCCCAGTGATTGTTCACTTCTTTGTCCCACAAAAGCCAAGCATCCATTTGCCTTGGTTTGTTGTCTCCAAGGCAATGATGAGAGTTAACTTATTCAGGTCAAAGGTTCTCTTGACTGGAAATTGCAGTTCTGGTTTGGCACAGGTACAGTTGTTCCACTGGTGGGTAGGTTGGACAATATGTGGTCATGCACCATAATTGTGCTTCAATTTTATCCTCTCAAAGGAAATATTTTCAGAGCCTAGGCTCATTTGGTTAAACAAAAGCCATTTTCCTATTAGCCTGGGCCCACAAAAGAGTCTTCATAATCCACAAAAAATGGACTTTCAGCAATCTCAAACATCTTCAGGGATCAGAACACAAAAATTATCAGAATTCACAAAACATCAAATATACACCCTTTAATTTCGCCCTTTACCTTATAAGCAGAAACTAAACCAACAGAGGGTTTGTTTACTGCTGATTTGGAGGCCAGGCAGGAGACAATGCAGGGGAGAGGGCCATACGCAAGTGAGATTTTTAAATGAGCATCTCTTACTTATTGTGATGGCACTGTGCTGGGTCTCCCTTCTGGTTCCAGTCTGGTTACCAGTGTACAGCAACCCCGTTTCTGACACCAAATTGTTGGGGAACTTTTGTTGTACCCCTTGAGGTAAATTAAACATGTATCTGTGCTGAGTTGTAAGCGATTTAATGATCAATGCCTTGGACAGAACCCCACTTCAAAGATGTGGGACAAGCTGCTCCTTATGCACACTTGCACCAGCACCAATCACATTGTTACAAGTCATCACTGCAGCCCTTTCCACATGATCTGTGAGGGAATTTATGCTTTCTTGTATGGAATTGCTTCCCCTCTAGCATTCACACTTCCAGCTAGTTTAACCTGGTTCTGCAATCAGGCCTTCTTGGCTGCTAAACAGAGTAGTTCTTCAGTCCCAAATTATTATTGCTGAGTAGTTACCATCTGAATTTCCCCTTCACAGGAGTGCCTAGAAGCTCAAGACGCAGATCAGAATCCCTCTGTGCTAAAGTCCTGATGAACACCGAAGAGACAGTCAGCCTGCACCAAAACATCTGCAGCTTTCTGTGTGTTATTCACAGGAGCAAATATACTTTAAATGATGAAAACATAGCAGAAGTTAGCATCTCTACCTAACAAAATTGGGATAACAAAACAGAGAAAATGTGGCAATACTGTATTTAGTATGTACTAGTCAGTAGAATGAAGATTTATAGAGTGAAGGGTTCTAAGTTAAATATTTGAATTACAGTATTAACTGTATCTGTTCATAACATTGAATTTTCTCTGCTGTTATGAGATGTGCAGGTACCTGGGATCTATAAAAGTAGATGAAGAAATACAAAATAAGAAAGAACTTGGTTTTGTTATTAATTTCTTCTAGTCTTACAATTCTTTCTCTGTTTATATTTTGCTAACTTTTAATTCACCAGGCTTTCCACAAATAACAAAAAACAAAAATTTCAAAACTTATGCAAGACATTTGAAAAAGAAAAATTTGCATGCCTAGTTAGTCAAGATGCTCTAGTGGTCGCCTATTATTTTGCTGATCTACCATTCACTATTAAGTGACACAGCTGAGTTATGACTATACATTATCAAGAGCTGAGTTGTATTTGCAAATAATTTCTCCTAGTAAAAGCAGTCAGGAACCTTTAATTTATCCAGAAATTGATAAAGGTAAAGAGATTAAACTCATTAGATTGTTTTTCATTGGGAATTACTAAACAGTTGATAGCAAAGCTTCTATTTTTTTCACCCCACTGAGGTTTTATAAAACTAGAAAATAGTTTAAGCTTGTTGCAAAACCAGTGTCAGACTGCAACTGTAATTTAAGTCTGTCTCCCTCTAGGATGAGGAATTTGTAACCCTTGGGGGTTTTTTCCATTTTTCATGGTTTATTGGCTGTTGAGAGTCAATTCTGAGAACCAGGTGGATCAAGGAAACACACACAGTTTAGCAGCTAAAGATATGATACAGCAAGAGCAGCTGTCAATGAAAATTTAAAGATTTAGCAAGGTATCCCAAAGGAGTTGTCTTTCAGTTTAAGCATGGAGGCAGTTTGACTAGCATGCCAGCTCGCTGGTACTTATGGCTCTAGGAAAGGAAAAAGAGAAGCTAAGCCAAACACAGTTTTGGTAGCAGCAGAGAAGTACTGACTTGTCTAATAGTCAAGGAGTAGATGCTATTTCCTGAATAAAGAGATACTATTCTTTGATTTTCAGAAGCCAACTAAAGATTGTACAACTGCTGGTTGCAATTTTCGTAAGCACAGAAATTTCTCTGTCTATTATTGACCATTCTGTACATAGCAGTGATTTCTTAGCCGAAACTGGGGTGATCAGAGACTCATTCTCATTATAGTTTAGCTTTCCTATCGCCTGGAATTTCAGTCCTTGCTTAACTTCCCTAGTGCTACAAGGTAGTCTAATAAGAATTGTAGAATAGAGTGTTACTATGCTTTAGCGTACGTCCCTCTGCCCTTCCTTTCACTAGCTTTGCCAGCACTCTCTCTGGAGCCTAGGGCTGAAACAAAAGAATTCAAAAAGCAGAACAGAAAGTATAGGGGTCTCTGCTATGAAAAGATGTTGAGAATTCAGGGAATGTATTTCTCACTTAAAGTTTCTCTGACCATGTATGAGATCTTGCAGCAAACTTCTGCTGAAGTCCTTTCCTAGTGGAATTTGCAAGAATCCTCAGTTTTTATTAACTTCAGGGAGGGCTACACTGTCGGAGAAGCTCATACTGAAGTATCCATCAGTAGAGTATGGAGTGTGGACAAATCAAAGAGAGAATTGGGCTCAGAAAAATATTTCATCTTTTTACAAATTCAGGGTGAGAAACTGAGTGGCTCATACCTGACACCACGGAGGAAACAGCCATCAGAAGGCTGCTGTGTTGGATGGGACAGGAACAGACAGATGATAGCACAGGACTGGTCACAAAGAGAGATCCTTACATCTTCTCATCAGGAAAGAGAGACACATGTATCTCTTTATTTACCTCTTCCAAATGGTCCAAATATGCTTACTTCTTATTCAGAATTTTTAGTTTATACCTTAATTGGCATTTCTGGATGACCCTCTTACTAACACTGATAGCTATTGGAGGTGTTAGCAGTCTTACTGATTATTAAATGTATTAGGTAGCTAGAAGAAGGAGACAAACTCCTGACAAAAGAGATACGTTTTCAGTTGCAACTAGACACCACATAAACTACAAGAGACATGTATCTACCATAAGTTTCAAGAAAAGTATACTGTAAAAAGCATCAAATAGATTTTTTTTGCATTTTTCATGCCAGGAAAAAAAAAAAGGCTTACTGCTAGTGAACTGAAGCCAAAATATGCAGTGTTAGGATCTCTTGTGATTTTGCTGAGCTCTAGACAACAACTACTGGGTTGTTTTGCTTCAGGACAAGTTACATCAATCAGCAGTTTCCTTGTTACATTAGAGACCCTTGGGATAACACACAAGTTAAATGCCATTATCCTCCATTCATAAAAATTAATCCCTTCCAAGAGTACCTTACAAGCTTATGCAATTTAGATGCATGTGAACACTTTGTATAGGAAAATTTACTAGAAAAGATGCCATTTTAAGTACTGAGGTTTGCATCTTGAAGCTGTCCAACAAGTAACAAGGCAGACAGTAACTGACTGAGGGGAATAATGTTCAAAATACACTGAATTGCCATGAAGGTGAGAAATGCAGCTTGGACACAAAGGAAAGCCGTGTGGGGTGATGTAATCCTCAAGTCTGAGTAGTGTATATAATTCTCCTACCTAGATGCCCTTTCAAAACACTAGATGGACAAGTAGTTAACAATGGAGCCTCTCTGCAGTGTTTCTTAGCCCTTTCTTGCTCTCTTCCTTTCAGCTCATTGACTTTGCACAACAGGGCACTTATCGTTACACAAAGGAGATCTGATTCCTTTCAGCTGCCCTCCAGTGTGCCAGATAAAAGGACTAGTCTTTCCCCAAGCTGCCACATGCCTGTAAATGCTAGAAGTTAACTCATCTGGTAGGATCTCCTTTGCCCAGGGTTCTCCAAAACCCTATTGCTAATCATTCAGGGTCATTTACACCTCAGTACTGTAGCCAGCCATTAACACTGGAAACTCTTACCTAAATAAGGGAGGACCCCCCTGCACATTATACAGCTGTCAGCTTGTTAGGCTATAGAAGAAGCAGTCATGCTAACCCAAATAAGTCACAATCACAATTATTAATCTGTTGCCTGTACGTGGTTATTCTGGGGGTTGTTTTAAATGTTTAAAAAAGCTACATAAAACCGCTTCATTTTTTACTCTTTGTCTTTCCCTATAACCCAAGTAAAACAGGAGAAATACAGTAGCATAGCAGATGCATATGTTTATGATTGCAATTATTTGTGGAATATTTAAGTGTATCTGATCTATCTAGATGCAGTGCATTTGTGTTGAAATTCATTTCTTATACCTGTATAAGGTATAAGCATATACTAAAGCATATGAACAATAGCATATGTATTAAGAAAGGACCCTATAGCCTAGTTTGTGCTATCTCCTTCACACAGCTGTTTAAGGGGCATCCAGGACTGCTGCATGTCCCAAAGAAGGTACAGGAGGATATGTTCTGAATAATGACCCAGTAATTCTTGCACCCGCTAGCAAAGAGATGACTGTAACTGTACTACTTAAAGGGTGGAGATATCATCTTTGAACATATGGAGAAAACTAAAAATGATTTTATCTCAAGCAGGGGTAATAGAGGCTAGATCTGTGTCTGGAAAGAAAGGTCACAAACACTTGACCATATGTAAATGCTAAGAAAGTGCTGTATGGGCATTGTTACCTAGGACTGGATGCAGATGTGATGGGGATTTGAGACAGCCTTTTCTACAGCTTCTCTCTCAGTGGCAATACTCATGGCACACTCTTCCAATATACCTACTTTACTATTTAGGTTCCAACAGCTGAAGATGTAAAATCATCAGAAAGATCCAAGCCCTCATAAAAGACATCTTCCCTTAGAGTACTAAAAAACATCGGATCATTTTGATATGATGGAGAGATCAAACTCTCAACTTTGAATACTCACAGGGTTTTAAAGAAATAGGAGATGTCCTCACCTGGCTTTTTTGGCTTTTCAAGTCCACCATCATCTTTACTACACTTAACAAAACAAACATATGGCACCTCTTAGGCTTCCAGGCACTTTTATTTGACAGGCCCCTGGTGCATGGTGATTCAATCAAGAATGCACCACCTAAAGATTACCTCTGTGAGTTACTCCCCTAGAATTACAGGCCATCACATCACTAACAGCCACAGAGAAAATGAATTTGGCCACATTTTTGAACCACTGCATGCAACAGTGCACAAGCCTGCCTGAGAAACTGGTATATAAAGACTTGCAGTTCATTAAAGGAATTCTGTTTCTTCATAATCTTCCCATCCATCACTCTGAGCCTTGTCTTTTTCCTTGTGACTTCATGAAAATCGTACATGCAGACTACATGAAGGTACAACAAGGGGCTTGCTGTGCAACAGCTCCATCTCTGCCAGGGGATGTGAAGCAGACAGAGCAGCAGGGTAATGGGGGAAAAGGAAGGGAAGGTTACAGAAAATACCACCTTTTAGGCTTCCTTAGATTGAAAGTTGGTAGAAAGATGGAAAAGCTTTCTATTGAAATTAGGCTTTAATAAGAGTCATGCCTATAAGCATTATGTATTTAACTTCTAAAAAGATAGGATGTCTATCTTTTTAAACTCCACAAGTTCTACAGTGCACAGTTTTGATGAATCTCTGTTCTTTTGACCCTCTGGGAGATGACAGACTAGTGATGCTCATTACACCACCTGCCTTTCAGGGAAATTCTGTCACCCTCTGTGATTGCTGAGAAGCTTTACACACACCCGAACCTCTGTAAAGCTAGAAGGTCTGGAAGACAAAACTTGAGACTTCTTCACAGTTGATTACACAAGGCATTACGTGGACACCCACTAAGGTTATTTACAAGTACTCACAGAAATAGCTTAAAGTTCATTCCCATCCCCAGGGTTTACAACTGGTTTTAGAAACTGATGCTAAAAACCTATGCAGTCACAGTGAATTCTTCCCAGTACCTAAAATCACTGGGCTTTTCATTCACCCTAGTGCACCAGAATTGCACTAACACAAGGACACAGAGTGTGCCCCACACAGAGCCTCTTTCGTCTCATTCCTGAAATGCAGCAGAGGTTTGGCTTCCCTACCTGAGATTTCCTGATGATCCCTGCTCCAGCTGTCCCCACTGTAAGGACTAGTGAGGGTAGAGACATGGCTACTGTAACACAAGTCTAGAGCCTGGAACACGGGAGAATTAGAAATATGTTATTTTCCGCATTTTCCAAGAAGGTGCCAAAGAATCAGAATTTACATGTTCAACGTGTTTCTATGCTCTACAGCACCGTGCAATGTGGAAATGAATAGGCTGGGTACAAACAAAGAAGCAGAAGAGCTACAATAGTTCAGTGCTATACCTGAGATATTTTACTGAAAATGAATTCATGTGCATTGGACTAAACCCACCCAGGAGGACTGCTTTGGCTGTTTTACTCTTTACAACACTGACAGCGATTTTGGCACAAGAAGATAAGAAAGAATAAACAGGAAATGTGTCTAAATTGCTTTGTGTAATTTGAAGTTCAAATTTCTCAAAAAAGTAAAAATAATAAATTTCCAAAGGACACACGGCAAGGCTAAAAGTTCATTGCTACGGTTGAAAGCCTGGAAAAGTTAGGAAATTCCAGTGAAAACTTAAGTCGGCCTCTTTTATTATTAATTACTATTTCATAAATTATATTTTTAACACAGTATTTTTCAGTCCTCTGAGACAAATGCTGCTTCATGATGGTTTTTTAATCTTGTACTTTCTCTTCATTGTTTTATAATCTACACCCTACATAATACTCACAATTCAAACCCTTTTCTTAAGACAAGCTTATTTTCCTCTTGGTCTTTTCAAGGGCACTTGCCATTATAGTTTGTGAGATATTTGTGAAATATTTTGTGAATGATTTTCTAATGTCTGCCCTGTGAGATTTGGGGTTATGAGTGTTAGGAACAATAGGACAAATCAAAACCATAGGTATTAAGTAAAGTTCTGAGTATTCAGTCTCAGAAAATCATGGTTAGTAAGGTCTAGCACTAATTCTGGTTTATATGAATTTTCCAGACTTAGTCAGGAGCTCAGTCCCTCAGAATTGGGGACAGAGTCCAGTTGTCTTGGAAGAATTAATTTTTTGCTTTTCCTCTTACCACTTATGTAAAGCACAAATGACCACATTCTAGTATTTCACATTCTGAAGAAGCCATCCTACGGAAAACAATTGTCTTTCCTTGAACAATCTTAACCCATATCAGAACAAATCTATTCAGTTAGTACCCTCGTCCATGGCCAATCTCTTGTAGTTCTTGCTTTCCCAGAAACACCTGAATATGCAAGTCTGGCCTTAAGTACATCTCTCTGTAAATAAACTCTGGAAAAAAGCACAATATTTGAGTTTGAAAAAGAATTTACAGGCCTGAAGCCATAAAATTTCCACTTGTAACCATTTGTCTTTGAATCACTGCTTTAGCAGTACTTTTGTCTGCTTAAGAAGTTTTGAAACAAACATGCAGGCAGAAAGGGTGAAGTATTATTTGTCCCTTGGTGAATCCTCAAAGGAAATCAGACAAAGGAATAAAGTTTTGTAGCAGATGAAAAATTCCCCTACCTTTTATTTTCTCCCTGTTTGTATCTGGTTCTGTTGATACTTGAGACCTCTTATGCATTCACAACAACATTTCTCAATTTAGTGAGCATGCCATGGCAATTGATTTAGACAATGCAATAGCTGTGACAGCAATCGGGAGGCACTCCAAATTTAAAAAGTAACAGGACACGCAAAATTGAAGCCTACTGACTGTTTTTGTGATAATTGAATTTCATTGAGTTTTAGCAGTGAGAAATGAGCAATAAAAAGGCTGTTTCCAGCCACAGTTCCAGGAAATGGCTAGGGCAGCATGCATCAGAAAAATATAGGTTGAACATTTACATGCAGAAATCATCTGAGTTACTAATTCAGCCGAACGAGCTTCGTTCCTTCTTAGCTGCAAAAATAATTTCAAAATAGGCAAGCCTTTGAGATAAAGAATTAAAGATAAAAAAGGCTGAATAATTTTGTATAGCTCCAGGACTGCAAATTTGCTGTGTGGGCAATTTAAATACATTCCATCCTGAACAGTTGTTGTAAATGAGGATCTCTTTGGTTGCAGTTTTTCCAGAACAGTTCCTGAGGAAAGATGTTTTCCTGGTGCTTAAAAACTTAATTTTTCACAACTGGAAATGTGCATTGGCTGTTTATGATGTTTGAACTGGTTGGTCTTGGAGTGATTGTATTCCTGGGGGTCACTTTGAGGTCTTGTTTTCAATAAGAACAGTAATGCTCTCTGTTCTTAATGCAACTCACTCTGCTGACACTTAGCACTGGTTTGAGAACAGCCTTCACACCTTTGGAAATAGCAGGTTAAGGAGTTGCACAGAAACTTTTGTTCTTCATAGGAAATAACAAAGCTTCATAACACACTGTCCAACTGATCTCTACTTCTGCCAGTGGAGTGTAGGCAGGATTAGGCTAGACTGGTTACAAATAGACCTCTGTGACTCTTCCTTTGATTACAAGATTGTTTTCTCCCAGCCTTAAACAACTTTTCCCTCTATGCAAAGCAGTTCTTCAGAAGTGAAGGTTTTTTGCCTCTTTTTTACCAGCTTCCATGCAGATTTCCTCAGTTCACTAGCTTAAAAAAGGATGATTAATGAATATGTGATCCAGACTCTGATCAAAATCCAAATAAAATAATGCTTGCCTGTCAGCTGTCTGACCCGTTTTACAATAAGGATTTTTATGATTGGTGAAACTCCAGGTAAGTGATGTCTCAGAGCTTAGCCTTACAGTATGGAAGCACATACAGCACTTAGAGAATAGCTATAGGACTTTTGTGTCTTGTAGTGATATTCAGTCCACTGTAGGCCATATGTTTCAGTAAAACTCTCAAGGGTTAAGATAAATACCACTGATTCCACTGATTTTAAACTCAAATATCTAAGAGAATGGTATTGAAGGGAATCAGAAAATAACAATTTTTAATGTATCTGCCTGATACTTGAATCATGTTGTATAATGAAAGAAGATTTATATGGTTCTCAGAATGAAATAAAATTTTGCTCAGCTACTTTTTATCACTTTTAACAAACAATGGTTGCATAGAAAGGCTTAAAAAGAATAAGGCTAGCTCAGAGGATTTTTTTTCCTGAATAATTGCTGACTAACCTGGTTTAATATCTTTCTTTTATGTATTCATAAATTCTATTCTGTTACCTTGAAGAGGGGGGAAGAACTGATGAGAATTTAAATATAATTCATAGTAAAAGATTCGGGGCAAAACTTAATCAACTCAGTGCATTACCTCTGCATAAATAAATGACTTTTTGTCCATAGGATAAGCTAGTTATGTATTGCACAGATAGAACCGTAATCATAGAAAGAAGAAAAAAAAAAGAAGGAAAACAACTTACACAGCCACTCTTCAATTTTTCCCATGGAACTTTTACACAGGAGTCAGTGCATAGCAGAGCTGCCAGATTTAAAAATAGAAATGCCTTCATTACTCATTCATGCAAAGGGAATGAAGCAAAATGTGGGTGAACATACAGTTGGACATGAAAATCCAATAAGAGCACAGAGGAACAACAATGGCAGCATTGGGAACCATAAACCAGTGTTGATTGGCATTTACCATTAATTTGTATTCTGTGTGTGATCCAGCTGATGAGGCACTGGGAAATAATGTATGTTTGCGAGGCAGTGTTCAGAATTGCTCTGCCACCATGCCAAAGACCTGGTGAATTGAGGAAGTGTGACAATTGCCAGCTTTTTGCTCAAATGCAGAATCTGACTTTGAGAGATCAGCTTCCCTCTGTCATAATGAAAAATAGAGATCCACAACGGTACATTTCAAGAAACAGAGCAAGTGTAAATGCAAGCCAGCTGGGAAAAAGAAGAAAAAATATCAGATAGTTTCTATGGTGTAGAAGCTGAAATAGGGTATAAATGCAAATACCTTTCTGTCATGGTAACTTTGGAGGACACACTTAAAGGGTAACAGAAATGCAAGAAAATTGAAAGCATTGAATTACTTCTAAATTCTGCACAGAAAGCAGACTCCAGTCAGTCCCCTCACTTTTTGCTCTGTCTTTTCAGGGTAGGTTAATATGGAAAAAATCAATAGTCTATTAAAATATTTCAAAGATGTATTTCAAACCAGTTCTCTAGACATATTCTTATCTACTGGCAATGCACACGTCTGTCAAGCAATGACAAGACTCTTTTGGAGGAGAACTTTTTTAATATTAGAATAAATACTAGAACATACTACTTTATAAATGTCAAGAGTACATGCAAAAAACGGCAGGGAAGGCTCTTTCTTTTTTTTCTTTTTTTTTCTTTTTTTTGTTTTTTGCTGAGTCTGCCCCTCTTTTTGGCTTGCTTACAGCACAGGTGCACAAGGCAGGAAGGTTTCCTTGCATGCTGAAGAGGAGCAGGCTACTTTACTACAGACTCACCGTGGTGCCTCTGGGTACTCGCTGAGGTACCAAAGGCTTTAATGGACAAAGCCTACAGCCCAAAGCAGCTGTGTATGTTGTTCCTCTTTGTTATAATAAACCATAGAACAACACACATTTACCAGCTGCATTTGTGCTTTTGTTTACTGCAGTGGCTTGTTAAATCTGAAAGAAATCCCTATTTCCTTGTAAGGTGCATCTCGTCAGGGTCCACTGCTCATTATAGAGTGTGGGCTAAAAGGGACGTACTGATGCAGCACTTGGACATTTTGCTAGCTAGACAGTGAGATTTGTGGAATAAAACTCGTTTGTTGTTGAATATCAGCAAGTACAAGATGAGTGCCAGAAGGGGAGCCAGGACTGAGAATCAGCTTTACTGAGAATCGCTGTGTAGCCCTGCTCACATCACTCAGGGGTTAAATCCTGATCCCAGTTATAACTTTTAACACTGTGAACCGAGAAGAAATGTCTCTCAAAGTTTAAAAAAAAAAAAAAAAAAGAAAAAAGGATGAAATCTGAATCTATCTCTTAAGTGACTCAGAATCCTTCTCAAGTATCTCATCAGTGATACTAAGGTAATGATATTTACTCACCTTACAAGGAAGATGTGTCAAGAAAAAATAGAAAAAAATCTACCTGGCTTTGAACATATACAGTGCTAAGCATTATTAAAACAATAGGACTAAAACAGTGACAGCAGCTTTACTTGCCACCTTTACCTGTGTCATATGAAAGTTAACATATAGAGAATGTTACAATACACAGTTTGAATATACTGTGGGTATAAAAAAGAATGCCTGTACAATATTTTTGAAGAGTCAACTTCAAAAGTCAACTGAAGTAATTTTTTTTAATATTTTTGACTTCAACTATTTCAGAAATCAGGTTGAATATTTGGCAGCTTCAGAGGGAAACGGTGACAATTCATTTCCTCTTTATGTTTTCATTTCATTTTGTTACATGTCTTAAGTTGTTTTGCCTTGACTTGCTCTGCAAATAACCCTTCCATCTGTTAGCATTGCAGTGTTGTATTGCTGTTGGTTGGTAAATGACCCTAGATAAGTGTGAATTATCAGACTGTATGTTTCTATGCATCAGTTTACATCAGTCCATGGAGTTGATTAGTCATTGCAAAAAACCCTATTGCTTGTACAGAGAGATGGTTAATTTAAATCTGACCAAGAGTTTTATTGCTGGGGAACTTGAAGAGCATACAGTGCAGAAAGAAGCAGTCTTTCCCCCACTATACCTCACCACCACATGTCAAAAAGAAGTCCATATGCATCCTGTGCTTCTGCGACTGTATGTTTGTGGAAATATAGAAAACCAAAACCTGAACCTGTTTTTCCATCTGCCAGGTAATCCTGTTCAGATACCCAAAATACCTTCTTATACAGTATAACTACAATACCCAAAGATGAAGAATTGAAAATATTTGTCCAAGGAAAGATGCAAATAGAAGACCAAAAAAGTAATAAATGGTGTCAATGGGACTACTGAGCATGGTTTAATCAATGAGGTTGAAGAGCCTGGCATCTGTAACTGATCCATCTTCACAACTGCTTGCTTCTTTCAGTACGAGGAGTACGTCTTCCTTGCAATGGTGTCAGCCTAAGTATGGCAACAGACATAGGCTGACAGACAGAAGATCAACTTCTTTTGGAAAAGAAAAAAAAAAATTCAGAAACTAACTCGCCTGTGGGTAAAGTCTCACTTCAATTCACTAGACTTCAAGGATTAAGTATTAAGCAGTGAATCATATCAATCTAATATATGAATGTGAAGCATACTGCATTGGCTGCTCCTAAGACTATAAAAAGAGTAAGATCATTCTACCTGGTGTGAAACTGACCAAGATGCTTCAAGGATTCTTTCTTCTGAATGTCATGCAGATTTAAGGGGTTAAAGTCAAAGTGGATAAAGGATCTGTTATGGGATGCAAGGGGGAGAGGATTTGGAGATTGTGTGAAAATTATCATTGGATATATAGGGGAAGGACTGAAGGTTGGGAAAAGGACTGAAGGTTGGTGAAGGAACTTCTTCACCCTAGCAGTTAATCCTTTCTTTAAGACATAGCCTGAAGGGATTATTTTGTTGTTGTTTTTGAATTAAATAAATAGTGATTGGATAAAATGTGTGATTTTTTTTCTTGGAGGGAGGAGCAAGGTAGCCAGAGCATACCTCATGTTTGGTCCAGCAAGTATTAGGTCAGGAACCCAAGTTGAGAAGCCTGCCTTTTCATGATACATCTTTCTCTGGATAAGTAATGACTGTGTGCTTGAGATTCTCTGGCAGGTGATAGTATTAAGCCTGTTGTCTCCTTTTCTGCACAGCCTGAACACTAGATTATTTGGCTTGGGGAGGAAGGAATGTCTGTCACACCTACACTCAGCATGTAGTAATGTGAAAACATGTGGTACCCATATCCTTTTGTGCATCTAACCTATTAACATTCACAGCATACTAATACTGCTAAGACCTTTTTCCACACCAGGGCACTAAAACCAGAAGTTTGTGCTTGTTATAGACCTAGAGCAAACATGTCAATCGCTCTAGCTTTCCTATGCCTACCAAAAAAAAAATAATGATAGCTAAATAAGCAGACTAATATTATATGACAACAGCATGCTGCTGTGGTTGGATGACTCATTGTGCCATCACTGTCTGAAGATTCCTTTGCACTAAAATTAGATCACCCAGTTCATGATCTACCCTGGGAGTAAAGATTAGAATCCACTCATTCAAACTTTTTAATCTGTCTTGTTTGTGTGCATCATCAGAGTCTTTGTTAGAGAGCTGTTGTTTGCAGATGGTTGCACTTACAGAGCAGAAAGAGCAAGACCTGAAGATAATGACATCTAATTTCTCAACCACTTCTGTAAACCTCGATTTAGCATTTCAGCTGAACAGATTTGTACCAACTGAAGCTAAATAAACAATATTCCCAGATTAACAGAACAAAAATAAGTGCTGTGACTCTGTTTACTTTTTTTCGGTGTAAATGTGGTTTATGATGATGTCTAATTTTATGTCTAAAACACCAGCTTTGCTATTGCTCTTCCCAATTTCAGTCTCTGTAAACACACTGTAACACTGACCTGAACATCAGAATTTACATGCACTTATGTTCTCTTATGTGATGTGGGGACAATCATTTGCTATTAGCAATGCAGAAAATGCTAAGAAATTTCCATGTGATTCCTCTTCAATCACTCCTGAGTAGAATATAAAAAAGGTAGAATATTCAACAATTAAGTGTACCAGAAGAAGATCCATGGGAAGGACACAGGTGAATTCATCATAACTCTGGATTTAGCTACTCAAATATAAGGTCTTTGTACAGCTTTATTTCTTTTCCTTCTAAGATGCATAGTCATCCTCTGCTGAAATCCTGAAAACATAGTCTAAAGTTATAGATGAGTGTTGTAATCAACATAAAAAGTACATAAAAAGTACTTCATATTAGGCAAATAACTTGTTTAAAAAACACTTCAGCAGTAAGCTGTGTAATATTGATAGGAACATTACGAGGATCTAGCTGCCAATAGAACTGCATTCACCAACAATGACTGAATACAGTGAAGTAAAGGTCTTTGAAAATAATTATTAGCACAGCAAACCAAAGCGCCAACTAAGTTTAAGGCAACAGTTGCAGTAATTTGCAGTTTCTAAACTGTTTCACTGACCTCATTTGAGCTACTTGATATTTACCAGGCTGGGTAAATCACAAATGCAAACATTTTCTAAAGTGTCCTGGGATTGCGGCTGTGCTAACTGATGACTATCATAGTTCCTCATGATTATTTTCAGAGATGCTGTTGGGAACACATATCTGGCAGTGAAACGAGTGCTCCTGGAGAACAGATTCATATAGACTTCATGATCATGAATGAGTATGTAAATTATCAATCATACAGTCTTTGATCATATCTATTGCTGGTTTTTAATGTTTTTACATGGGTACTCATTACATACCTGGACCCAATTAAAATTTAATGGGTTTTAAATAACTTTTCTTAATTAATAATTTCTTTTAGCATACCTATGAAACTAATAAAAATTATGGCAATACAGCCAAAGAAACTAGCCTGTCTTCATGTTTGTTTCTTTATTTATTGTTTTCATATACTAATCACCATTTTTTTGTTAAAGAGAGGGGAAACTAACAGGAATTGCACATTACCTTTTTTAAGAAATAGTTTAAAATTACTGATTTTTTTTTTTTTGTCTCTTAATCTGCTACACTCTAAAGAGGCCAATTTCTCTGCTATAATTAATTTTCTGCCAGAGTGTAATTCATGTCTGTACATTCCTGCATTTATTCTGTAAATATATATATTACACTAGTCTGTTAGGAAGTCAGCAGAGACAAGCCAGCTGAGAATTACGATCAACATGCTATTTCTGGTCAATTTGTTCTGGCAGCAAAATATTTGATAAACATGAAGTTGCATTGTAATTTCATTTGTGTTTTTCCTCCCTGTGCGTTCTCCATTTCAGGCCCCAGCCTGAAATCTTTTTCAGCTGATCAGTTTTAGTTGGATTTATATCTTGATTTAGGGGATGAGAATAAGCAGCAAGGTAATAGAAACCTTATCCTTTTATGTAGGGTTAGTGAAACAAGATCATTCTAATATTTCCAACTAATTGTCTGTTAAACCAAGGTGTTTTTAAGAAACACAGTTTTGCTTGGAAAAGAGTTCAAAGAATACCAGTATTATACCCTGCTAATTTCACACAATATTGATTGTATAACACATTTGTGTTCAAGGTATATTACAAAAAGGCAATTTTAAAGTGTGACTTTCCTGATGAAACAGACTTTGTCCATTGGAATTCTGCTTGAGATTTGCTGGAAGGTTGTTGGCAGATCTTCAGCTCATGCACATTGTTAGAATTTTTCATTCTGAAGGTTAATTTTGTTGTTGTGCAAGTGAACATGATAATTAACCAAGAATGTAAACAGACCAACATTGTTTTTCAAGGATATTATTGGACCACTTTTAAAGAGATCAGAAAGCACAAACTGTGGTTGAGCACTCAATGTAATATTAGCAAATTGATAAACTTTCTCATATTAGCTAATATTTCATGTATTTGAGAAAGCTTTTGACAATTGCTGAACAGCTGTTCTTTGTGTGAACAGTACAGGTGGATCATCTCCAAAAGAACATTTTATCAATATAAAACACTCAAGCTTTTTATTGATAATCACACTGTTCAGTGTGTAACTGCTTTATATTCTGCTGTTGAAATGTACATCTTTATTAAGATTTGAAAATATGATGCATATACTTTGTGATATTTAGATCTATTCTATCTCCTTTTTCTTTTCTCTTTTCAGTTTTAAACCAAGAGGAATGCTGTAATTATTAAGTCAGTAACTCTGGAGTCACAGCTGCCACTGAGAATTGTTGCTGAAGTTGGATCTTCTAATATTTAATTTAATTCAGTAATTCAGTCTCAACAAGTCAGCTGCCCAAAGCAAGTATAATAATTGCTGCAAACAAATGCAGAATACAAAGAACTCATATTCTCTAAATACTCTTTTTAGTTAAGAACATTTTCTATTCTCCTTTTGCAGAAACCCTCTGCCATTCCTTCTGTTCTCAGAAGAATGTTTAGTAATACTAAAAGAGCTCTTTGGTATTTTTCAAATATTCTGAGATTGGTTGGTTTGTATTTTATTTTGAGTGAGAGCATTCAAAACTCAGACATACACGTCTCTAATTACAACAGTGCTACAGATACCGGGATAGAGAATTCCATCTACAGACAGCAGATATGGAATTCTGCATGACAACAGATGCTGCTCTTGACCAGTTATGTTGCAGACTTCTCAATCTTATTATTTTGTTAAGAGAGCACTAAGTTTATATATACACCATAAATAATTTTGTAGTGTAGTCTATCCTACACAGCACTTGGTGGTGGTTATATTAGTTTTAAATGTTGTAATCATATGAAAAGCTGTACCAAAACAAGCAAGACAACAGTTATAAAGTATTTCTTTGACAATTTGACCTCTGAATATATTTTTGCTTTACTTCTGAGGACATCAGTGGGATTCGACATGAAGAGTCATTAAACTCATCCTAAAATGAGGTCCAATACAGAACATCTGAATTATGGACTTTCACTATGGCAGTAGACTAGATAACTAGTTTGGACAAGAAGTCTACAGTGAGGATTTGTCCACTGTAACACAGATATCAGAAAGTTAGGCATCTAAACTACTCACATTAGTGTCATTTTTAAAATTATAGTTCAGTTTTACTTTTAACAATTGATAAAATTTCACATCCTTTCACATCCTTGCTCATTTGAAGAGCAAAACAGAGCTCTTCAAAAAGTCCAAGAGTGAATTGGGCTGACAATATAGATGAAACTAAAGAGTACCAAAAAAAGCTAAAAGTCACACTCAAGTTAATGAAAAAATTATTATTTAACAAAAGAAAAAGCAGTTTGGATGTTTTTCAGCTCCTGATGTGAGACCAAACCACAATGCAAAAGAGAATGAAAAAAGAAAAAATCAATAGAGATGGGAACCACCTAAAATTAATCCTTTTTAAAGATTGTTCTAAGATAAAATAGGCTTATAGAGCTAAGCTTATTTGATCAAGGATCTGATGCTGTAGGTGCAAAAGTATCCAATATGGGAGAATAAAAAACACTTGCTGCAGAGAATCATATGACAGAACTCAAATAAGTCTGCTAAAATGGGACATGTCAATGCCTTCTAAAAAAAAAAAAAAAGTCAAAACTGCAAACTGCAAATGTTTCATAGCAGGAGTTTGCAGGCATCAGTAGAAGGCAAACTGCATGTTGAAAGAGTGATATCAATGCTAGTTAAGCAGAAATCTTTGGAAGACTGATGGGAAACATTGCCCTACATGACTTTATCCTCATAAAAACAAGTAAGACAGATACTAATTTCAAATTGGATATGGGTGTTCAAACTGATGTGCTTCCACAGTTAACGATAATAGCATTGCTGTAAGAAAAATACATTTTGTAGAAAATAAATTACTGAAGCTCTAGTCTTACTGTAGTCAGAAATTACTTATCCCCACTAAGACAGAGTATGATCTGAACTAGACATTACACATTTCACCTAAAAATTCTGAGTCAATATTCTGACACAGGGAAGGCTGTGGCTTTTACAGTATGAGCATGAAAAATTTTGTTCCTGTATATGGAATTTGCACCAGAGCTAAAAGCTAAAAACTCTGGGTTTAAAATGAACAAACCATCCTGAAAAGAGCATGTATGCAAAACAATATAGGGCAATGATAAAAAAGACACCTTGCAGAGATAGGAAGCTCTCAACAAATTATGACAAAGAGTAGGTATAACAAGACTATCCCCCAGGCCACGATGCTGGGAAAGTATCCTGCATCATAAGGCAAAGGATATAAGAAGAATTTAGTAGGTTTATTACAGAGGACACATGGATAAAACTGTAATAATGTGTATATTGTTAGTCAGTATACAGGCCAGTGTAGAGAGAAAAAAAAATATTTCTGTGCAGATTAAAAAAACTCAAAATAAATGCTCTACATCTGAGGGATCAACAGGTCACCTTGAAAGTCACATGGCATTCAGTTGTGCACATTTGTTGTAGCAGAATCCAAGAATGGTCATTTGGTTTGTATTTGTGACATAACTGGTAAGTTGTGTCACCTAACTTTAGCAGTCAGATTTTGTCCATAAAGCTTTCAGTATGTAGTTTACGACTTATTGAATAGTCTTTTCATCTCCATCTATTGCACTGTTTACAGTCTTGATTCAGCTGCCTCAACATGGGCATCTGGTACCTTTTGAGATGTACTAGGATATCAAATATAGATTTACAGAGAAGTGTCACAGGACTTATTGTAGGGTTATGCCTTTCTAGAGACGTGGCCAGATGTAAGGCAGCAACAAAGGACTCTTAAATGATGCTAGTTAGTCATCTGGTGTGCAGGCAACTGTATTAAGGCCTAAATCTCCATTATCTGTAAGAGTAGTTGTAAACTTATCTCACATTTAATTTTCTACTTGTAGATACCAACATTAACATGTTTTTATCCAGAAGTAAATTCCACTCAAGAGATTTAGAACGTAGTTGTCTAGACTTCTACTAAATGTCTAGGCTTCCATTGTAATTAATGGAGGCTTGGTCTACACAGTCTGTTCTCTCTGTTCACTTAGATGAAGAGACATATATTACCCTTTCAGATGTCCCACTGTATCTAAAATGATTGCACTAACCTGGATGATATTCCACAGAATAAACATGAGACCCACACCCTTCTGGAACAGGAGCTGAAGGCTGGAAACAATATTCCACAGTACCCAAAACTGTACAAGGTGGCTGTCCTCAGGCAGCTGAAAACTGAAACTAGTAAATGTGATATAAATTTGTCTTTCAGTTTTCTTGAGAGATGCATATCAAAATTCAGACTTGGACTATGCATCAGTCAATCTGATTTGAAAGTCCTATTTTATTTAATAGAATTGATTGTAGTATCCAGCGATGTTTCTGAGGATAAAACCCTGAAGAAAACATATAGAACTACTTTCTGATACTAGAAAAACATTTCCATCATCTATTATCAATTTGCAGAGGATCTCTTAGTAGTAGGTGAGATGTAACTTGAAGGCACTACAGAAAAGATATTACAAGGGATGTATGTGATTATTCAGAAACTGAGAAATCGAAAGGGAAGGTCAGAAACATTCCAAACCAAAATAACACAAGCAGAGACATCGACAAAATGTAATTCTAAACCAAGGCCAAATCAAAGAAACACATTGATGTTGCTAATACACATACACACACATATACAAGGTAAAATGCTCCCTTAAAATCAAAGCTAAACGTACCTCTGTCTAATAGATACATGTTTTTACTGTACATTTTTCTACCATACCATTATGGCCTTTCACTTGGAATGCACTTTAGTTTTCAGTCAAAATCTTTTATTGTTAATTATTATTGACATGTTATTCAAAATTTTCGCTTCAAGAGGCCCTTGAATTATGCAGATATCAGAATTCAGGTTTCAATTATGTATAGATCTGTAAGATCTGACAGGTTTGAATGACTGAGAGCAGGAGTTGATATGCTGAAATTCAGAAGGTCCTCAGCAAGCTGAAAGAGCAGGGACCTGGGGGTGTTGGTTGACTGTGGGCTCAACATGAGCCAGTAGTGTGCCCAGGTGGCCAAGAAGGCCAACAGCATCTTGCCCAGGAACAGTGTGGTGAGTAGGACCCGAGAGGTGATCGTCCCCCTGTACTCAGCACTGGTAAGATCCCACCTCGAGTGCTGTGTCCAGTTTTGGGCCCCCTACCACAAGAAAGACATTGAGGTGCTGGAGCAGGTCCAAAGAAGGGCAACGAAGCTGGTGAGGGGTCTGGAGCACAAGCCTTATGAGGAGAGGCTGAGGGAGCTGGGGTTGTTCAGTCTGGGGAAGAGGAGACTGAGGGGAGACCTCACTCTCTACAACTCCCTGAAGGGGGAGTGTAGAGAGGGGGGTCTGTCTCTTCTCCCAGTTCACAGATGACAGGACAAGGGGTAATGGCTTCAAGTTGCGCATGGGGAGGTTCAGGTTAGATATTAGGAAATATTTCTTTCCTGAAAGGGTTGTCAGGCATTGGAATGGGAGGTACCTGACATTCCAAGGCCAGGGAGGTGATTGAGGCACCATCTCCATCCCTGGAGATATTCAAGAGATGAGTTGGCATGGTGCTCGGGGATATGCATTGATGTTGGCTTGGGTGTGGGGTTTTATTTTGTTCGTGTTTTTTCTTTTTTTTTTTTTGTCTTTTTTGTTTGTTTGTTTATTTATTGGGGTTTTTTTTGTTGGTTGGACTAGATGATCTTAAAACGTCCTTTCCTAAGTGGGAAGTCCCCCAACCTAAGTGATTTTGTGATTCTGTGAAACTTCTGCAGAAAAGGACCTGGTGATCCTGATGGATTGGTGGAACTTGACTCATTATGCACCCTTGTGGAGAAGGTTAATCATTTACTGGGCTGCATTATTAAGGGTATATCCAGCAAATCAAGACAAGTTTATTCCCATCTTCCCAGAACTTCTGTTGCTTACTTCTGAAATATCTAGTTTGGAACACTACTGTGAATGAGATATTCACAAGTTAGAGAGAGTCTAGAGGAAGATTGCTGAAAAGCTTAGGAGACTAGATACAGGACATAAAAAGACAGTATGAAGGAAGGATCTGACCAGTCTTCCACTGCCTAAAGAGAGGTGATAGAGAACATGGAGCCAAACTCACTGTAAAGGTGCAGTGACAGGATGAGAAGCAATGGTTGCAGTTACAGTGAAGGAAATTTGTACTACACATTGAAAAAAAATCTTCATCCAGAAAGGCTGTGAAGTCTCTGTCCTTGGAAATTGTCAGAATTCAACTGGACAAGGCCTGGACAACTTGGTCTAATTTTGAAATTACCCTTGGTTTGAGCTGCTGGAAGTTGTAGTAGATGTCACCCAGAGGTCTTCTTCAGCCTAATTTATTCTATAACTCTGTAACTATTTAGTATAATCTTTTTTCCTACGGTAAGCTCCTAGCTAACAGATCTTAATAGTCCAGCTTTCACTGACGGCTGAGATGTTCCTCTGTCCTAAAGAGATGTCAGATTTTTCCTTGCTCTGTATTTGTTTACTGTTCCTTGCTACCAGTTCTATCCTTGTTAGAAATATGCTGTATATGTAGCTGAAAGCCAATGCAAGGCAAAAAACCTTATAGCAACCCCTCAAAATGTTCTACACAATTCAATTACAGTAATATATTCACATTAATGAAATCAAATTGAAGGGCAACAGGGAAGAACAGGAAAAAAAAAAAAGATTATTTGAATCTGTGGCATGGAGGCTAGGGTATACTTCTGAGTGTTAGAAACATTTAGCCGATATTTTTAAAAGACTCATGGGAAAAGGGAGTGGAGCTGTTATACAGTCATAACTGCCTTTCTGCACTCTCTGCCACACAAATCATAAATTCATTGCTGCATAATACCTCAGCTCCAACAGAAAAGGCCTTCCTTCACCTGTAATTCCACCTTCCCCTTCCCACATCTGTCATAAAGGAATACCCAGTGCCCAGGGCAGCCTTTTGGAACAAATGGTTTGAATTTCCACAGGTTGGAGAATCCATTAAATGCAGATTCTTCCACTTATGAGTGACTAATGCAGCAGTTGACTAATACAGGAAGCAGAGTTGCTGTGATCTTTTTAAAGACTGCTTGCTGAAGGAACTAAGCATGTTAAGAAAATGTATAGATCAGACTTTACAGATACTCTAAAAGAATATGTAGTTTCTAACTCCAGTTAATCTTAGCCATTTAGGACACTTGTCCTGGCAGAGATGTACTACTTCAGGCAAGTGGAGACTATAAAGCCAAGCAGACACAGGGAGTTTAGGGTTAAACCAAGCTCAGGCAGCAGCTGGATGGTTATTTTTGGATGTAAGCACCTCGGTTCCATTTCAGTACTGTACTTTTTAAAGTGTCTAGTTATAAAATGACATCTTCCACACCAGAAGTGATATATAAAAAGTACATCTTTTTTTTTTCTTTTTGACAGAAATATATAGTGACTCCTAAGAAAGGGTAATGTGCTTTATAATAGTGTGTGTATCCCTACCTTCTAATGGACTATGGAAAGAATAACTTGTCTGTCTACCAAGTACTCTGAACTAATTACAGAAGATCTATGGGAATGAAGAGTCTTTTCATTATTCTTGTCTTCATGTTTCCAAGCAGAGTCACTGCTAATGTGACATCACTGCTGCTTGTGTACACTGTTTCTTGAACTATTTGCTGAGCTAATTTTTCTTCTTAGTACACTACTTGTCTTGCATAAAACTTGCTTTTATTCAGCCACACAACCCTCTTGTTTTGCTGTGCTAAGTTAAGCTGTAAAGAAAGAGTTCATCTAAATTAATACCAGAGACATAACTGAGTTAAGAGTTTGGTTGTTCTGTGATTCCTCAGAAAATGATGGAGAGAAAGGCTGTTGCACTGAACTACTCAGGTCAATGGGATCTCGGTCGAATTTTTTGAAATTATGTCAGGACCAACTCTACACCATCCAATGTGTTGTACTTTCATCTTTACAGTCCCACTCACATTCTGCTGTGTTCAGGAATCAGATGCAGATAGTTGTAAGAAGACTTGCTTCATGTGGCACCAGAATGACCATCATTAGGTGACATCTTTACTTTGAGATGTCAAAGCATTCCAAATGGCTTTTGCAGCTACTCTGCAACATACACTTCCCCACACATGGCTTATCATGATGAAATCCATTGATACACACCCTACAACTATTTCTTAATACCAAAGTCTAATTAATTTGATTCTACTAAATACAGAGAGAGCAAGTAAAACTGACTGATAATAAATATGAAACAGGAATAAATATATGGTATTTTTATAACAGGATGAGAAACTTTATCAAGAAGTACTGTTCAAATTGCTATTTAATTTTTCCTGTTTGTATTGGAAATTAACCACTGAAACTCTACCTTTTTTTTTTTCTCCTACTTGTGTGCCAAAGTATGATGTCAGCGAGAAAAAAAAGAGAGGCAGAGGCCAGGGTTAGGGTATATTAATCTTTTGTGCTTACACACATGGCCTACTTTCAAGGTTTGATAAGTTTCCAGAATTGTCCTCAGACCTCTTCAAATATATTATCGTTACATGGTAGTCTAGAAGTAATTCCCTCATGTGAGGGCGCTTCTGTTAACCCTGCAATCCATTCTCATTCTGTGAGCCTTGTCTTGCCCTTCTGATGCTTTGGTGAGGTAACTTTTGCTCTCAATCATTAGTCTGAGAAACTCTTTCCTTGATAACAGTATGACGTCCTACCGTGATCTCCGTGACGTGTGTCTGTTCAATGCACAGACCAGCAACAATCTGTTGCACGGGGCACCTTTCCCTTCTCTTCCCTTCCCAGGCCCCTACTGTCCTGTCCCTCCCCTCCCCACCTCCCCCCCTTTTTTTTTTTCCAAAATTAAACAGTTTTTCAGACAAACATACATCTAGTCTCTGAAGAATGTGTTTCGTATAGAAACAACAGTTCCTTGTTTTTCTGTAAGGCTCACAGTCCCTTCACCTAGCCCCGCTGGACACAAAACAGAAGCACAAACAACAAGCCTGCATCGTCTGGTCTCAGTAGGTAAAATCAGTGGAAAGCATAGCTCACAGACATGTACTATAGCTGATAGAAGCTTTTGTAGTGACAGCGTTTAGCAGGGGAAGGCAAGGCTGGGAAGACTCTTTTGTCATCTCTGATTTCAGGGCTGCTTAAGAAAATTCTGGACTCTCTCTGCTTTACAGATTAGCAGATTCATTTCTTTTCCCATAGGTCTTTTCTCAGGACTTTGGGGCTGAGAATAGAGTTCAGAAGAGTCTTCTGAGCTCGTATCAAATTTGGATGCTTATTACCCCCAGCCGTTTCAGACCTTACCCCACTGCTTTTCAGAACAAACCACTGCTTGCATGAAGTGCAGTAAAAGATTTATTTTATTTTCCACTGTGGGATTTCACAAGAAGCTCTGGCAACTAGTAAAACTTAAACTTTCATCATTAGGGGACAAGAACAACATACAGGCACCCAGGTGAGACTGCACTAGGGCTATAACATCATATTCCATATGATTCCTCATTTCTGGATCGATCTGTCTTTCCTACTTATCTCACAGAGTGATATCAATTTCTTTTTCTGAGAAAAGAGCTAAACATTTTCTTTATGTATACTTCTAAAATTCCATTTTTTTTTCCCTGTGGAAGAAGATACACTACACAGGGGTAACATTGCTTGTTCCTTGTTTTTCCAAATCAACAGTTCCTCAGTGATTGTTCTAGATACAGAGACTAGCACTCACAGGAAGCAATTTCTTTACTTCACATATTTACAAAATTCTATCCCGTCCAATTTATTCTTGACTTGTAGGTCTGCAATGACTGAAAATTGACTATCTATAAATAAATCTGATATTTTTAGACATTCTTTCTTGTCCGTTTTGATCAGTTTATTATATTATTGTCAATGCTACATCTCAGATAGTTCCACATTTATTTGAAATGTAAATAGAAGAAGAAATGAAAACTTTAACAAGTTCTAATAGGTTTTTTTCCTCAGAGAGAAATCTGTAATATACAGAATTGTAAAAATAAACAAACAGATGGCATAACAGCTTTTTTGTGTGTGATTGTTATGCTTTCCCTTTGTTCCAATCCCAGAGGAAACTGTGACAAAAGGCAATTAACTAATTTCACATAAAGCCACCATCATATCATTCGTTAACGTGGTTCAAACCGTATTTAAGAGAGAGGGAGCACTAGGGAAAGATTCTGCTTGGGGTTTGTATTTACAACATATTGGTCCCAGGCTGTGACAACATTCCCATGCTTGTGCCATTGGGTCTTGCAGCTACATTTGCTGTACTCACCATTGCATGCAGTGTCACGCAGCAACAAGAGAACTGCACAAAACTGGATCAAATGATTGCACTGTGAATGATCCAAACCGTTTGTGACTGGTAACGGTGCCTCTTACCCGGGCCCCTTGCTGGTGAACTTTTCCAGTCTTCTGGTTTATTCTGGTAGCCATGCGTGTAAAACTACCAGGAGATATTTTTGAAACACCACAGTGAACAGTATGTTACTGACTCTCAGTTCAAACCATCTTTCATATCATACCCTAGCAGCACTGCTTCCCATCTGCCTCAGTGCCTACAGGAGATCAGCTTCTGAATTGAAATTCAGCTGGCTGAAACTAAATCTGAACAAGACAGAAGCGAGGTTAGAAGGAAAAGGGTAACATTTTGAAGAACTAGCCAAAGCTGTGACAACGACCTCAAATGAGGGGTCTGTTTTCTGACCGTCATGAGACTTCACAGCCTCAGGGTTACCTGACATCCTCCCAAGTATGAAATCTGTCAGACATAAATTCTGCCATCCATGATGAGCCAGCAGGCTGTTCCTATGAACATCCTCTCAGATGCTGACTTGGCAATAGCTTTGTACATATTCATGGCTTCCAGGCTCCACAGTGATAGTATTCTGTGCTGGCCGTGCCAACAATAGCCTTCAATGGGCAGCTGATCAAAACTCGTCACCCTGCTTGCTAAGCGAAATAAGTCAATTTTGGTACATCATCCCAGTGCTGTGAACACTACACTGGCTCTTGAGTGAATGCTAAATCATATTCCTTGTTCTAATCCTAATCTTCAAAGCATGAGATCTAGGTTACTTTAGGGATAAGAATTTCTCACTGTGTGAGAAGATCCACTCCTCAGGCGTGGTGGAGCTATTATCTAGGCAGTCAATTATGTTGACAAGGAGCTTTGGAGCATTCTTCCACATGAGGATGGAAACAACCACAAAGCTCACCCATATGCAAGACAAAGTACAAAATTCATCTCTTCAGAGTAAAATTAAATATTGTGATTGAACACCATTACCTCGCTCCCCCATACACACCCAGTTCCAGGAAAGTCAGGAATGTAACTACAAGTGTATAATAACACAATTAATTTGAGATAATATCTCTTTATAAAAGCTTGTGAAGTATCTAGCTATGGGTCAGTCTGACCAGTAAATTGTATGTAATTCAAGTTCAGTACCCTGATGGAAAATATGGTATAAAGAGATGACACAATCTGTGTAAAGATTTTCATCTCAGTGCGAAAAGCACCATGTCCCATTGCAATTGTTTTAATGATTCAGCTTCTCAAACAGCATGTTTTGCATTTTTTGAAGTAAACAACCACTTAAATAATCCTTGATTTGTTTTTCCCAAAGGTGTGCCACATTTCAGCCCACAGCCACTCAATAAAAGAACAGAGATGGCTTTTCTGGACTTAATTCAATAAGTAAACCTAAACCCGTTTGTTTTCTGTGCTTTTCATGTGAACTTAACAGGCTAGTAAATTAATGAACCTGCTTGGAAATCACATAGCATTTTCAGGCACACAAACTATAGACATAGATGGGGCATAAAATAATTAGCAGTGAATTGGTACATCCTTACAGTCATGTTAAGAATGTGTGCCTACCATTATTTTTCTTTTTTAGTGGCAATCTCAGTTCATGAAATGAAAGAAACCTTTGTATTTTAAACAAGAGAAGCAGTGAGAACAGTCAGCAAACTGCGTGGTGCAGACAAATATGACAGCTGGAAAACAAGTTTGGAAATAGAGGGACAAATCTTCAGTTAGCACAAATTGACATACTTAAAGTCATTACCTCAGCTGTAACCTCCAAGCAAGTATAAATGCTTTGAGTTTTAACAGAAAGCAAATCATTTGGGCCTAAGAGAAACACATAATTTACCCTAAATCTGCCTGCCCTTTACCTCCCAAACCCCACTTTTAGTCTGAAGTTCACTTTCCCATCCAGCCTGCTGACCTCTTTTCACAGAGTTACAGCTGCATTCAAAGTTTTGAAAGATTTGATGCACACAAGAAAGAGAAAAAACAGAAAAAAACAAACCAGTTTTCTGAGATATCACAGGCTTCAGAAAATCCTTGGTTCTGTGGACTTCATATGTGTCAACAACTGAGCAGACTCCAGTAGTGTGAGAGGTTTGATTGCTTCCTTACTCATGTAATAGCATCAAGTCCTTGTCAAGGTTAGGAGTTTGAAAGTGCATGATACAACTAAGGACCAAGGAAAAGAAAGGATTTTGTTTTGTTCTCTGATGAATGCTAGTGACTATTAACAAAAAAAAATCCCCTAGAGGATATTGCATATTAATAATGAGGGCTGAATTTTAAATTAATAGCAGTTCCAGTTACCACAGGAAATAATTCTCAGATTATAGAGACATATTTCTCTATCCTTTCTGTGTCTCCCTATGAAGCAAATTTTTTTCACCCTCAGCCAGGCTGTTTTCATTTTAAAGTAGAAATACTCTGTGAACACTAAACATTTTTTAGATTATAGGGACAGATGAAAATTTCCCCATAGTTTATCAAAGAATTTTAGGAGGTAGTGGTTGTTGTCATTGTCCACAGAGCCTGCCAACCTCCCTGGCATGAAATTACAATTAATGATGTATCACTGGGTTACATAAAGGATGTCAAACATATGGACCACTGCTGCAGCCAAAAGATACGAGCAGCTTGCTGGAAGTATCACATAATATGCTATATTTTTCTGATATATCAGAATGTCTTTGCTAGTAAGAAAAAATATTAAATTGCAAACACATATCTAGTTTTGCTTTAAGGCACTCAATCCTGAACTGTAGAATGGTTGTGAATGTTCATGGCTTTAGAGATGAAGATGAGTAATATTTTTCATCTGTCTTTCTCTGTCCACCTATGAACTTATTTCTTAGATAGCTAGGTTTTCCCAACAGGATATTTTACACTACTACCATTAGTAAGACGTGAGTATTCATCCAGACAGAGCAAACTTACAAGTACAGAGGCTTAGTTTTAATCACTGTTAATGAAAGGAATGACCTAGAGGGCAGAAAAATTAATATTAGAAAGAGCATTTTAAAAGTACATGCTTTCTTTAAAGAAAGCAAGCAGAATCTTATTAGTATGCATGTTAAATTCATTTAATTTCACACTTTCAAAGGACATGGGAAAAATTCAATTTAACGTTTCCTAATGTAAAATCATAGCACAATATGTGCATATGTGTTTTATAGCCTATAAATAACTGATTTGCAAATGGAATGTTCTCTTCCCAGATAATTGAAACACGTAAGAGTCACAGTGTGGCCTCCTCTATAAGCACAGGTTGGAATAATATCATCCACAAAACACTACCAATAACCCCACAGACTGTTTGCAACAGATCACAGAGGGACCCTGAGGATGATCTGCCATGCAGGAAAGCACCCACGTCTGCTTCTGGTTGAAATCTCACAGCTTGGTGTATTGGAATATGGAAACCATGCCTTGGATTCTCCAGCCTCTGAGTCAGATAGCACAACAGTAAATTGGGAAGTTTGTTGATTAATTGCTTGAGGCAGGAAGGGATCATGATTTCTCTGTTCTTTTACTGATCTGTTGCATGAGCAAGGTAGGCAGCAACATACTGTCTATGTTAATCACAGCTGAACAATTTAAAGAAAATTTGAAATAATAAATTTAATGGTAGACCAGATTCAATTATCAACTGAAACTAAGTCTGAAGCACATCCATGATTTCACAGATCAACTATGGCAAGCCCCTGGTCTGCAAATCCAGTATCATCAGTTCTGTCAGTACTAATGAAACTCCTCTGAGAGACAAGAGAGAAAATGGAATGTAAAGATGCTAATTTTCTTACTAACTTGATTGAATGATTTCCCCTGTCTAAGAGATTTATGATATGAAGGCACAGCTGTTCTTCATTTCATTCACAATCTACTACTAGTAGTTGATTTACAGCCAAATTCAAAGGAAGTTTAGTGAACCTAGATAAGTTTAATAATGGTCTATGCTAATTTGTAGTCTATGCCAATTTTTAGTGTTTTCAACATGCCAGTGTTACCTCTATGTTCCTACACACTCTTAGCTTTACAGCCATTTATATGTGACTTTATTAAGTAAGAGCTAATCACCTCATCTCACTTTAAAATCAGAGGTTAGAAAGAGGAACCTTCAGAGGGTGATTTGTATCTTGTGGCTCAGGATGACGTGACCTGTTCCCTGTAAACACCTTTCTCTCCATTCTCTGTAGAAGATTAAAGAAAAAAACTTTCAGACATCTAGAACTAGATTCAATGAGCCTTCACTTGTGCACCACTGCTGAACTGAGCTGAGTAGACTTGAGTCTAAGCTCAATATAATCACTTTCTCATTGACTTCACCTATGCACCTGAGCCTCTTTTGCTATATAGCTGTAGTGACTGCAATGAAGTGTCACAAGTAGATGTAGTGCTGTGTAGTATCCTGTGCTGAGGTGCTGAAAGAGATAAGTGTCTCAAACCCCAGCAACAAATAGCTAATGGGAAAACAAAGTAAGAAAACAAGCAAGCAAAGAAGTGTGATAACAGAGCAACACACACCAAAAGTTTTCCTGGGCTAACAATACCTTCTTTTTCAATTACAGAACCCTGATTTAGTTAAGGTGTTATTTAGCAGTCCCATTTCTCCAAAAATTGCAATACTTCTTCCTATTCTACATCTATAACAATCAAGTCACCTTTTATAGGAAGCAAGTATTACTTGGTTTCTTTTCCTCACTCTCACAATAGAGAAAACCTCCAGTACTTAAAGATTCAGCCATCTGGGGATGACAGGAGGAATCATCAACTGTCCTAGAGGCAGGAACAATAGGCACCTTCAAACTTTGCAGTATTTTGAAAGATATTTCTATCAGCAGGGAGATTTTTAGTATAAATTAAGGATACTATTGTATTCTATTTTTATTTTTTTTGAAAAAAAGAAGATACTTTTTCTGAACTGTGCTCTCTGTATTGTATTTTCTTGAAAATTACCATTACTTTTGTTTCTACAAAGCTTGTAGACAACAAACTTGTTACAACTCAACAATAATACAAGATTTTCAATGATCCAAAAAGAAGACTCTGGATTTGCAATGGTACCTCTAGCTTATTAACTGCCAGAAAGCCCTAGGTAAGATTGAGCTGATAGGAATGTCTGCATACAAAACAAAATACAAGATGCCCCCGTAATGTTGATATACAGGATATACATTTGCACTAGTTCAGTGTTTGGTAATAGGAAAAGCTATGTCTCCATTAATTCAGGTTGCACTGTGTACTCATATTACCATACTGCCCCTGGGATCATAGTAAACAAGAGTCGGGTTAAATTATTTTTTTATTGCAGCAGAGAGGAGCAAGATGTGTGTATTTACAAGGGAGGCAAGGAGAGCAATGTCCATAAAGAACAAAGTGCTTAGGAATGTGTAGTCTTTCTGCATGTAAGAAGTCCCATTTAATTCAGTAGGAATCAAGCCCATGCTTCAGTTACTTGCTGAAATTTGGCCACAAGAATTGGACTAAATAATAATGCACAGATCTAGCCCTCTTATCTGTATTTATTATTGTACTCTCTGATATTGTGTCTAATTTAGTCCTTGATACACCACCACATATTTTTAATATTTGCTTATAAAACATCATGGCATTTTTAGATGAAAATTCAGTGTTAACTGAAGATCACAGAACTTAGCAACTAAATAAAGGACTAAATAGTAGCTAATTTGCAGGGGCTACAAATGAAAGTCTATTGTATTAAAAGAACAAGAAAATGGCTCTCTCCGAAGTCTATGAAGTGTGACACCTCATCATGCTTATGGTCTTCCTTACAGTGAACTTTGCAGCCAGCCTTGGAGCTGTTTCCTACCTGCTCAGAGAGTTTGGGTTTAGAAGGTTTTAGAAGAAAAGAATGAAATGTGCATACTTTTTGAATAAATATGTGTCTTGGAACCTTATCTGTGGGAGACAGTCTCTTTACCTAACCAAACAATTATTGATCGAATTCCAGGGTAGGCATATAAGAAGAGTATGCACTGCCAAGACAAATTTGTCTCACTTAACTTAGACACTTAACTTGAATGTGTGATCATTCTTTCCACTTGTCTACAAGGCAGATCTAGGGTGGCTGGTTGGACCCTGACAGCTAATTTTTTTAATGCTCAAGTTGGGAGAGATTAATTTCACCAGCTGTAGATAGGTAAAGGGCTAAAGATAAGACTTTTGACAACATAAAAAATCAGACAAGATAGTACTGGGAAGAAAAAGAGAAACCTAAAATATTAGGCTATTTATTTAGGCTATATACCATATCTCTAAGGGTATTCCATAGAATAATGATATTCTGTAAAATAGAGGATATTGGATTCCATATAATTTAGTTGCAAAAGAGGTTCCTCACAACCACTCATCTGAAAATGCTATTCACATTTTCCTTGTTTCTTCAAGAATTCAAAGATCCAAAATAGATTCTGTATTGCTAATGCACAGGATCAGAGAGTAAATTATCCTAAATGTCAAAAAAAAAAAAAAAAAGAAAGAAAAAGAAAAGTTTCTCAGCACTGAGATCCCAGATCTGGCAAAAAAAAAATAATAAATGAATCAAATCTTGTATCTATATGAAACTTTACTGAAGCTACTGGGGGTCTGTGAGGGTTTAATCTCATGCATACCCTTCACAATCCGGAAACAGAGTTTTAATAAACTCCTATTTAATAGTACCCCAAATACCCACAGTTTTCTTATGGGCAATGTGATCATTAGACAGAGTTCTCCTGTTGTCTGTTTTCCAGTTATTAAAATGACAAAATGTTTTATTAAAATGGGATTTGCACTGTGGGAGCCAAGTCATAAAACCAACTAGAGACAAATGGAGCTCTAAGAGTTGTTATCGGAATATCTTCTGCTTGCTGACTATAGCAAAACTAACTTCCATTTTCATTTATCCCACAAAGGGTAAATAAAATAAAATAAAAATATATAATTCCATATATTTTACTTACATCTGCAGAAGATATAATTTTCCTTTTTTGCTATATATAGAGTCTCGCAAAATCTTTACAAGTTATATATGAAGAAAAGAACCTATCTGCCATAGCAAAGCTGATAAGCCTCAAACAACATGTCTATTGTTGAAAGATTTTGCAATAATCCTTTACTTTCTCTATATTCTAAATGCAAAGCTAATGTGGTTTGGGTGGGGTTTTTTTTTTGGTTTAGGATTATACAGAATATTCTTGCAAGTTTTTTGGCCATTGAGGAGAAAAAGTACACAAGTTAGGAAATGTCATACTTTTTAAGAGATAAAAAAAAATGAAATATCAATGTTTTGAGTAAGCAAAAGGTTTTGCTTCCCTTTCCTCCCGTAGTCTATGCTTTGTACTGTAAGAGTCTGCGGTTATTAACTGTGTACTGCTCTCCAGGTGAAATTAATTTTAAGTTGATATAACTTTGTGTCCAACTTTGGAGTCCTCAACACAGGAAGGACATGGACCTGTTGGAGCAGGTCCAGCAGAGGGCCATGAAGATGATCAAAGGGATGGAGTATTTTCCCTGTGAGGACAGACAACCCTATGGGGTTGTTCAGCCTGGAGAAGAGAAGGCTCCAGGGAGACCTTATAACAGCCTATCAATACCTGAAGGGAGCCTACAGAAGAGTCAGAGAGGGACTCTTTACAAGGAAGTGTAGCGACAGGACAAGGGGCAAAGGTTTTAAATTGGAAGAGATGAGATTTAGATGAGATACTAGAAAGAAATTCTTTGCTGTGAGGGTGGTGAGNNAGTCGTGGATGCCCCATCCCTGGAGGGGTTCAAGGCCAGACTGGATGGGGCTTGGAGCAACCTGGTCTGGTGGGAGGTGTCCCTGCCCAGGGCAGGGGGTTGGAACTCGATGATCTTTAAGGTACCTTCCAACTCAAGCAATTCTATGATTCTATAACAGTGTCTAAACTTGGGACTTCATTTATTTGTTCTTCCAGGAAAAGATAGACTACAAATAGTTGTAAACAGGCCAGATTAATTAAAAGTTGTACTTTATATTCCCCACATTCTGATACCATACAGGTTTTATACACCAGAATGAGGCAAGCATAAAAAGCTTTATTTACCTTTTTTTTTGGTAGTATCATAGGTACTGCATAAGCTTTGTGACCAACATCAAGGGATGACTCTTGGCACAGCAGTTCAGACCAGCTAACTGTGTATCCATCCAGTCCCCAAAATTCAAAGCCTGAAGGAAACTATTTTCTCTCCCATAAATAATGTTCCTTATCAAGAAAACTGCTTGGCTCTGGGTTGGGACCCAGGAACAAATCAAAGCACATGTGTTGTGGATATGATTTAGTCCTGGAGCTAAACAGAGATTGAACCAGCTAAGCACTATATCCACACCAAGCCTATCCCCCTCTCTTCTCATTTTGCACCCTTGTAAATACACAACTGGCATCCTCATGCAAGTCACTGAATAAATACAGTGGAGAAAGCTGCCTTGCCTGTGTTGATGCTTCCCTTACAGGATGCAGGGTTCTGCTCGCTATTGCTGGAGCTGTTATTGTGAAGAATAAAAGCTGTACGTGTCAATATGCTAACTCAAGAAATTTAGAAACTAACCTGAGCAAACTAAAATGCACAGCAGCTAAGAAGGAACAAGAAAAGAGATCAGATATCTCTGAAAAATGAGGGGATGAGACATAACAGAATGCTGAAATACTCAGTCACAAACTCTGCAGCAGGTTTGACCATAGACTTAGAGGTTAGTGGTGTAGTGTATTTAAGAGTTAATAGTTTCCATTGAAAGAAAACAGGTGTAGAGAGGATGGTAAGACTCTGCACATAAGTCCCAAGGTACAAGAATATAAACATAGGAGAGGATACAACACTGTCAGCACAGTGATAGTGAATGCATAAGAAAGAATGTTATTTGAAGAAGGAACTTATTTTACTCATTTGAAAGTATGCATATTCAAATACTTATTTTCTAAAAACAAGAATGTCACGCCTGTTTTTCTTCTATATTTGTTCTTGTTGAAATATATATTTGATATATCATTAAAGTTAGTTTGGTTTCATTGCCAAATCAAAGGAAGTTTTTTGCTGAATCGGAGAAAAAATACTGATATTTTTACATCAAAAAGATGATTTTAAAAGATCCCCAAATGTTATATAAAACCCTAAATAAAAGGTTTGTTTTACTTTTGGCATTCCTTAAACCTCTATTTAACATTTCATTTTTATAATTTAGGTCAACTTTTAGATGAACAGTGGGAGTTTTTTAAAAAAAAATTCCCTGTAATAATTCCTAAGGAACAATGTAAAGGAGAGATAACACCAGGTTTGGATGAAAGGATGAAGGGCAAGTAGTAGTTCTTGCCTCACAGCCAGACCTCTTTGGAGGGGTTAATAGTGAAGCTGATGAGGGAGATTTGGTTGATATAGTCTACTTGGATTTCAAGAAAGCATTAGCAAAAGTCTGTTTCAAAGGCCAAGCAGCCACAGGAAAAAAAAAAAGTGTAGGTCTTTAAAGAGGTAAATAATTAATTAAAAGATAGGAAACAGAGAACACTGTGTCCTTGTTGCAGAGGCAGGACAGCACTGGATACCTGGAGAGATCTGTGCTACAACCCTTGGGCTACTCAGCCCAGAAAAGATGGTGAAAAACAAGATGATGAAGTTTGTGGATGATACCAAGTTTATCACAATTGTAAAGATGGTGCATGAATTCTGTGAAGAAATGGCAAAGACTCTAGTGAAAGTGAGTGACTGGCAAAAAAATGGCAGATGAAATTAAGTAGATTTGAAACATAGGTAAATGCAAAGTGACACCCTGTGGCTTCACATGTACAATATTGGGATCTGAGCTGTCATCACCGCTCCTGAGTGAGACCTCAGGGACCTAAGGATCAGTCTTGTAAACAATTTTGTTAAATACCATCATCTGTGACCTTAGTACAAAAAACCAGGAGAATGTGAAATCTGGACATTACACAAAAGACGAGAGAGAGAGAGGGTAAGTAACAGTAACACGATGTAGGGAGACTAAAGTAATCCAATTGGGACTTAGTGACTAAAAGCAAAAATCTGTCATTAACTGGTTCTCAAAAGGGGAACAACTGATCAGGGATAAATTTAGCTTGGAAAATAAAATACCTAACCATCAAGGGTTTAAATCCTGGGATAGCATTTAAAGCAAGATAACGGTGGCAAAAAAAGTCTAACCAATTTTGCTATGGAGCTTGATCAGTTAAGGAACAAGATCTATTCCAAACTGATATCCTTGTGAATTAACTACCCAAAGGAACAGGGGCAAGATTAATTTCCAGAGTCATCCTTCACTTATCTTGTAAGAGTGCAAACTAAAATCCAACCTGACAAAAGACAGGAAACATTCCCAGGTATCTGAGGATGTAAGGGAGCTATAAAGCAGAAATACAAGCAGGGCATATAAAGGCCAAACCAGCAATACTTACAGATGCCTTGCAGAGCCTCACAGAAGCAGAGGCATAACTTAGGGAGACCTATGCAAGGGGATATACCAGCCCCTCTGGGCTCATTAAAGGGAAGGTTGCGGATACTTATATTTCCCACTGCAGCAGTAGCTCCCGTGTGCTCTGTATGAATTGTGGTGGGGATGGGATCAGGGAGACAACAGGGCTCCTCTGCTTACACTTATGCTCCTCAGTGCCATCCCAGAGATTGATTATCTTGCCATAAGAGGGTACTGCTCTGCTCTAGTGCAGTTGGTGTCTTATCAGAGTTTCTTAGCTTTGGGACAGTGCTAAACTGGTGGTGAGCTATGTGGCTTCTGCAGAACTGCTGGCTTGTGTCCGGCCAGCTGAGTCTTCAGCAACTGAGCTGATGTCCACTCATGCTCATCCATCTCCACAGGCACACCGCCCTTAACTTGTCTTTTCTGTGTGTCAAGAAGAGGCCCCCGCCTCCGGTTTGCATGGGGAAAACTAAGGTTGTAAGAGACAAAAAAAGGTTACATGAGACTTATGGCCTAAAGAAAATTAAACATTGGTTTCCCAAGTCCCATGGTGATATACTGACCTCCCAATCATGTTGCATTCCCTCCCAGTGTGAGATGTCCCCTCTACATTTCTGAACCTGGAGAACTTTCTGATTTTTCTGTGAAAATACATTTTCCCTACTGCAACGCTTTTGTGGTGCCAATTACAGCCACCATGCAGTGTTTCTTTTGGTTAACCAGAGAGGTTTGGAAAGGAAACATTTTGAACAAGTGACTGAGATGAGACATTATAATCTGGTATCAGCTTTCTATCTGTCAGGTACAATCTTAAATGAGAGACAGATATAGAAGAAGAGGGGATCAGGGGACTGCTTTTTAGGGAAATTAAATTATTATCCTGATATTGCAAAGTGTGACTGTAAAGGTTGTACATAGAAATGTTGTACACAAATGTTCTTCATGGTTTTTTTTTAATTTCAAAATGATCCAAAGAAGATAAATGGTGTTGGCATCCTCCTACCTTGTTGGAACTCACACAATATCTATGTCAGAAAATAAACATCTTTTTTAAACAAAAAAACAGAGTAAGAAAACCCCAAGTAGTTAAATTTTAGTATAGCCACACATAGTATTGCCATTGTCTTTTGTTCATGATAGTTAAAGCCATAAATAACCCAACATTTCCATTTTTCTTGTACAAAATACAGTTGTGGTTGATTCTTTAGAAAAGAGTCAATTTAACACAATTACTTTATGGAATAAATGTCCGAACTGGAGGAAAAGAGGAAGAAAGCAGGAAAACAACAGGTACTTGATCTTTTGTAAAATATATATATATATATATTCCTACAGAATTTCATAAGAAATAAATAATTTTAGATCTAGAGTACGTTGATATCCCAGTTTGATTCAGCTGTAGAAAAGTAGTAGCTTCAAGATTTAGTAGCACTTCACAGGAACTAAAAAAAATCTGTCAGGTTACTTTGCTTAAAGTTTCTAAATAGACATACCAGATCCTTAAGTTTCATATTTCACAGATGATTCTTCATGTATCACAGAATAAAAAAATTAAAAATTTTCACCTGTTTGGCTGCCATTCATTGCTCTGTGTACGTTCACAGTCTGATCCGGAGCCAGGACCAGATTTGGTCAATAGGGGGCTCTCACTTACTTGAATAGGCTTCAGATCCAGAGCACTGGATCATATTAGTGAGGATCATAATTCAAATTATGCATATTATGTTTAATATTTTTTTTTCTAGTACTGCTTATTTCCAGAAGTGCTTATCGGGTTTTTGAGTTCTCAGACAAGGAGATATTTTAATGCCTTAAAATGTAGTTTAAATTATTTTAACCAAATCTAACTTAACCAAACAGGTTAATAATTTTGTCTTTATTCCATGAAAAAGACAGATAGAAAATATTTTTTTTTGCAATCTTTTTTTTTTTTCCGAAGATTTTTCTCTTGAAGTGTCAAATAAACAATTTTGATTCCAAAATTTCTGCTTTCTGCTTTTTCCAAATGCAGAGCACTGAGAAGCTAACTAGAGATCTTGCAGAAAGAAAATAGGCAAGACTTTTACTCTTCAGATGGGTTGTTACCCCGCGCAGCTCCAGGTTCTGCAGGAAGGCAAGTTTGACAGTTCTTAGCAGCTCCTGGGGACAGACTTCTTCAGTGGCATACTTCCAAACCTTCTGTGGCTGTAAAATTGCATGCTGATGGATCCCTTATGGTATAGAAAATCTAATGTTTTCTTTCACAGACTGCAGAAGGAACTAAGAGGGGAAGGAGCGTGACTGACCTGGACAGCTAAAAGAAGAAACCCTTAAAAAAAATGTGAAAGAATGAAAAAGCAGCCAGCAGAAGAGACATGAATGAGTAGCGAGGAGAGGAATTTTCCTGTCCTGGTACAGTGAGTGAGTTCTTGGTGTGGGAACCATCCCCAGTGTATGTATGTACCTGGCTGAGTTCTAAAGCCTTTGAGAAAATACTGGAGACAACTTCTGTTCAGACCATTAGCAGGGTCTGAATTAGCAGGGAATTAGCAGGGAAAGTGAATCTTTCCCAAAGGCCAGAACTGAAAGAGCTTTTGTAGCAGAAAACCATAATGACTGTCCATATTTATAACTGAAGACTGTAGAATCACTCCCTTTGCTCCTTGTAGACCAAGCACACTAAATGTTTCTATCAATTGTCCATTTCTGCCCTGCATGCAAGTGATTCTCATCTTCTTCTATTTTGGGAACTCATGAACACTTTTACCTGTAGCAGTTGGTTCAAGCGTCCTTCAAGCCATCCAAGCCAAAAGCTTTCTGTCTTCCTATTTCCTCCTTTGCAACATACCCTGTATACCTTTTCTCCATTTCTCCCATCTTATCCTTATCTCCCTAATTTTATGGATTATTTGTCTTTTACTTTTTTCCAGTCCCCGTTTCTTCCTCCCACCTGCCCCAGGCTCTCCCATTCTCCACTTACTCAAGGTTTTATATAGCTCCATAATCTTTCCCCTAGTTCTGCTGTTCCACCCATCTCATCGTTATTGTTATCTTTTATTTTTCTCTGGGGTATATATCTTTCATGGTGCCAAGCTCATTTAGGATAATGGCAGAGATGCAATTGGAGGCTGTGTCATGCTGGAGGCTGTTTATGGATGCCTACAACTCATTCTATTTGTAGGCAACGACAGACAAACAGAGAAATGTCATCACGTGTAAGTCTCAAAAAAGAAAGCAGAAGGTATTGCAAGGAAGGAATGAGGCTGTTGACAGAGTAGGTGTCTCTTTAGCTGTGCTTCAAATCCCTTAGCAGAAATCCTTCATCCTCTGAGCTCCACTGGAAGAAACCTTTCCAATGCTTTTAAACCTCCGATACAGAGGTTACCACACCCTAAATGACTCCTTTTATGTTTTCTATTGCTCAGGCTATTTTCCGTGTTTTGTTCTTGTCACGTGTCTTGTATAGGGTATTAGTCACTATAGCAACCTTAACTGCAATTTGACCAAGAATATAAATGAGAAATGTGTACATTACAAAGTAATAGTTCTGTATTCATCACCTCCCAGATATTTCACAGGCAGAAGAACTAAAAAAGACTTTTTAAGTGATCAAACAAAAGCCCTCGATTTATTTAGGAAAACAAACTAATTGCAATACAAATTACTTCAGCCCTGCACTTGTAAGGAATGCATCAGACACAATTTGCAAAGGTAACTTATTAAAAATTATTAGAATTGTACATCTGTTAGTGACTCTTCCACAACAGTGACTCAGAGCAATCTACCTTTTATAACAAAGAAGTTAAAATAGCATAGCTCAGATTCATATTACGGTTAACAGAAAGAATGAATTAAAGTTCTGCAAAAGAGATAGAAGAGCCGCTTTTGCACTTTCAGAGGAGCCTCAAAATAGTAACTTGGGGGGGCAAAAATATCCCCAAGGTCCAAGGAATTTTATAAAATACAAAACATTAGTAGCCAGTACATAAGTTGGAGAGCCCGGATTCTTAGCAATGTCTAAACCTCATGAAGTTCAATGGGAGCAAGTGCAGGGTTCTGCACCTGGGCCAGAACAATCTTCTGTATCAAGACAGACTGGGGGATGAAGTGTTAGAAAGCAGCCCTCAGGAAAGGGACTTGGGGGTGCTGATGGAGGAGAAGCTGG
>BJBW01001627.1:2555-59545 GCA_004320125.1 Scolopax mira | reverse complement strand
GGAGAAGAGGAGGCTCCGGGGAGACCTAATAGCGGCCTTCCAGTACCTGAGGGGGCTACAGGAAGGCTGGGAAGAGCCTTTTCTTTTTTTTAACAAAGGCCTGCGGTGACAGGACAAGTGGCAATGGGTTTAAACTGAAGAAAAGCAGAATTAGATTAGAGATTAGGAATAAGTTCTTTCCAATGAGGGTGGTGGAGCACTGGAAGAGGTTGCCCAGGGAGGTGGTTGAGGTCCCTTCCCTGGAGACATTCAAGGTGAGGCTCGATGAGGCCTTGGGTGACCTGATCTAGTTGGGGGTGTCCCTGCTGATTGTGGGGGGGTTGGACTAGATGACCTTTGAAGGTCCCTTCCAGCCCAGATGATTCTAATTTATACCACTGTAAATTTAGAATGAAGCCATGGAGGTCAGCACTAGCCAGTTACAGTGAAACTCCTGCTGTGAGAAAAGCAGCAGCCCAGGTTACGTGTGCCCAAAAGGTGTATCACAACCAGGTTTTGTCTGGGGCAAAAGCCTCTCATAATAAAACCATGACCAGCGATAGTTTTCAGGTGATACATCTTCAGCTGTTCATAACAGCCCTGCGTGTGTGCCCCCCTGCCAAGGTGCAAGATAAAGGGTGAGAAACACTTGCTTTCAGAGAAGTTAGATCCTGCTAAGCCTCTCTGCAAGGTCCAACTACTAAGAGGCACATCAAGAGTTAATTACAGTAACATGGAAATTTAAGCACTGATTCAGATTACACTTTAATGACAAATATTTAATCAATTTTGAAAGCTTGGTTTGGTTGGGGTTTTTTTAGGACAGTTAAGCAAGAGTAATTAGGTGTACTAGTGAGATTTAGTCATCGGAGTAGTTAAGCAATAATTAATTCAAGTGTTAAATGGCTGATCAAAAATGATGAGAATAGCTTTGGGGGGCCTTATCATTCATGAACTGACAAAGTGTGCCCCTAGAGCAATGCGACTTCAATCCTGATCACTCTCTGTACTGAGGGGAGTTAAACCTAGTGGAATATTTTAACATGTTTTACACACCCAGATAAGTTTTCTGAGGCCTCACTCTAATACAGCAACCTGGCTTGCATCGCTATTACAACACAATTCCATTTATTAAATAATTCCTTCCAAAGGGACATGACTCCAGAAAGAAAGTGTGTTTATGCTGGAGTCTTTTCTTTGTGTTCACACTTTTGGAGGAAGTCTGGCAAAATTTTTATTCTGGAATATCTGTCTGTTAGAGTTGCTTATGTTTTCCCAATGGAATTTCCATCTTTTACACTTTATCTCACAGGTTCTTCTTAGCTCCATCCTTGCAAACACTTTGGCGCTATTACGCAAACCTCTTCAATGACACTCCAGTAAAAATAAGCAAGTGCTTAAGTGCTTTCAAGAAAGGAGACCTGGTGAGCATCTTGTTCAAGAGCAGTCAGAGCTAGACATAAAGGAGCTGATTCCTTTTGAGTAAAAGAAATAAATGTTTTGTATAACGCTATGTTTTAGGTGAATAGGAATTAAATGACAGCAATACAGTGAGGAGGCATGCAGTCATAGAGCTACTGCCAAGGGATAGGAAAAATTGTTCCAATCTCTGTGTTTTGGGACAGGAATAGGCAAAGTCATGTAAATGAGCAATGAATCAATGAATTTGATTTTTGATTTTTCAATTTGATTTTTGATTTTTTTGATTTTCCAATTTCTGTCAATTTCTGATCATAGAAGCAATTTGGGCAACAAAAAAAAAAAATCAAAATAGTTGTTGATTTTTTCTTAGTGCTAGAGCATAAGGAAAACAACAAATTTAAAACTTGTTTTATGTTTTCTTGCTGTATCCCAGCTGAGAAGGCTAAGAAATAAATTCTCTAAAGAGTATATGGCCACAACTCCATTGATCTGAACCGTATTGTCCTCCATTTATACCAGAAGAGACAATATCACAATTTCACGAAAGCTTTTACCACTTCTTATCTGCACACAGAGCTCATGGGAGTAGCAATGAAGTCCACAGAAACTTTAGGTACATAATGCTAAGAATAATCTAGGCACATAACACTAATATTTTCAAATACAGATTTCTACCACAGAAGAATGCTCAAGCACAACTCCAATTGCAATTTTTAGTAATTATGTTTATAAAACCCAACAAAATCTGTCTCTGATCCTCAGGGTGGGTAAAACTCTGTCCTTGACTGCACATTATTCCACAGATATTTAAAGCAAGTAGTGCTTTTAGAGCACATAAATAATCTCCTGTTCTCCAGGTGAGATCTCTGCATTGCATTTTTCTATGCCATAAAAAGTGTAGATCTCCACGTTCATATTTCTTAGTACAGCATGTGTAAGGACAGGTCAGTTTATTCTACACTTTTAAGTTAATGGTGTCTTCCTAAATAGAAGAACTGCAAACTGATGTACTGGGTATAACTGCAATTTTAGAAGTATTAATCTACCTGGATGAAGCTGTCTCTGTGTGTAAACAGAAGAAAGCTGGTGGACTTTGTAAACACAATATTTACATGTCTTTACATATAAAGTAGACATCAAAGTGGAACTTAGACCTTATAGTAACTTGTGTAAATCACAAAAATACTATAAATAGCTCTATAAATAGATTCAGCTACCCTCCAGTCCTATTCCTCATGACTCCAGACCTACCTGCAGAGTGAATGCCATTGAATAATGATAAATTCTCCTTTAAAAAAAAATAACTCAAAAAGCTAATTTTGCATAGGATGGGAAAAATTGATAAAAGTGCAGGGCTGTAAGTCACTTGTGACAGATAACAATATAGATCACCTTAATTTATTAATCAATAAAATCACAGCTGAATACAGAAAGTATTTCTGTAGCTCAGAAACAGTAACTATCTTTTCTTTGTATAAAAGGATTCAGGGAAAGTTGTGGAAAAAACCTAACAAACACATCTCACGTTTTCAGAAACAGTGATCAAATTAAATTGGCAACATAATTATAGTGCTGATTTGTAGGTTGCTTCTTTTTTTGAGAGTTGTGTTTGTTTGGTTGGTTTTTATAGTAGACTCTTCGGGAAACAGTTTGTAGACATGGTGCTTTGGGACATTGTTTAGTGGTGGAGTTGATAGTGTTGATCTGGTACAGATGTTTTAGAAAAAGTTCTCTCCAGATTGAAGAGAATCAAGCAAATTTAAGGGAGTTATTTTGATAACCACTGTTAACATTGCCATAATTGGATAGATTTTTGAGATGTTGTTAGCAAGAAGTGAGAAAGCTAGTAAACATACACACTTACAGATTCTTTTACAATTACTAGGTATCTGGAATTTCTACCCACTCCAAGTAGTCTGAGGTTTTTAAAGTAGGAATATAGGTCTGCATGAATACGTTTAGGTTCCCTTGAATTATGCTTGGAAAAAAACATCACTCGGGTGCAGTGTCTCAGAACAATGTTAGTCCATATCTGTAGAAAAATGTGTCCATTAGGACAGACCAGGTTGTATAAAAATGTGTCTGTTCCAAACGTGACCAGATTGTCTGAGAACAGATGGCCCACAATGTGTACAAGATGGATCTGAGAAAATACACAATACAGGGTAGTCCACAGAACTGATGTGTTAACAAAATTAAAGAAAACAGAAATAAATTAGTTTTGTTTAATCCATTAGTTTTGAATATGGATCAAAATACTATCATAATTTAAACATACAGGTAATTATCAAAACTAACCATAACTGATAGCACAGGTGATGCTGCCTCTAAATTGGGCATATAAAGCCGTAGCAAACCCTACTGAGCAGCTCAAGGAACTGTGTCTCCTCAGAATCAGGTATGCAGAACTGGTACTCTGGTACCCTGCCCTGTATGACTAATTACACAAGCATTGCCGTGTTAATGTGAAAGGGAAAGAGTATTAGAATCCAGGCTGAGGTTTCATTAGTGGTGTTTGTTCTGGTTACATGCCCTTGAGGTTTGGTCTGGCTGTGAAATCTGAATGTAACAGTTCACACGCTTTATCTTTAGCGGTGATATGTTCTGCTGTAGTTACTGTTTGGTAATAGCGAAGGGGAAATGGAAGCTGCCCTTTCAAGGCTAGGATAGGAGCTTTCTATTGGTGAGGAATAAGAGAGATCAGGGCATGTGAGCTATGAGGTGCTGCTGTTGTGCATCTGGAGGAGGCTGGCCTGGGGCACTGGGCCAGCGAGGTTTCAGCCTACTCACAAACACCTATAAAAAAAGGGATTACACTCTTGGAATAAACAGAATTTTCCTTAAAAAGCAGAGTCTTGTGTGTAAAGGTGCAACATATGGAAATTCCACCTACATCCTGATTCTCACAGAGACCTATTCTAAGCAACAGCAAGAATATATTATGAATTACACACCCCTTATATATCTGAATAATTCTTCTTATCATTAATGCAGGCTTTACAAGTGCTTCAAGGTGTGAATAGAAACCACAGTGAGCAGAGATCCACTGGTATTTCTTTTTCTGTTTTAAGAACTTTATTCTTCAAAGGAGTATCACTTTAATAGTCAGAAAAAGACAGACCGCTCTAGATTTTTGTTGGTTTATCCATTACAATTCAAGCACTTACTGCTACAGGAGAATATTCAAAAGCAGAAATAGGCAGCTCGATGCTGAACACCCACTGAACGCCAAAAGGAGTTTGGTTCCTAACTCCCTCATGCCTTTGAAAATCTCCCCCAGAAGCTTTAAGTATAACAAATTAACTCAGTGCTGACTCTGTATTATGTATTCTTGTTTTCCCTGAAAACCTTAAGAAAATCACCTGTATCATAAAAAAAAACCCACAACATTTTCTTATTTTGCAACAGATTGCATTTTAAAGCCAACAGAATAAAAGCCAGAGACTGACACACCTTTCAATGAGCAGCAAAATGAAAAAAAAAAATACCAAGAATTGTGCTAGGGATCATACCATACCCCTCACCCCTCCAAAGAGCCCTGCCTTTTTTCTGCAGCAGAAGGCACAGCAGTCCAGCCGAGATGAAGAAGAACATGCCACTGCTATGGATGGAGGACTAGGGAGAGTCCCACTTAACAGAAGGACCAAGGCCCTCCACTTAATATTAGGCATATAATTTCTGCAAGTTACCAATACAGCAAATACAGAATGTGATCAGATACTGAGTTTTCACTGTCTCTCAGCTAGGTGCCTAAAATCAGGTAAAAAGGGTCTTAATCTCTACATCTCTCCATTGACTAAACAAGCAGTGCAGGCTCTGAATTTAGGGACCTGGAACAGTGTGAATACCTCCTGTGTATAGTATGAACTAGGAACACACCAACACCATTACCACCCACTTCTTTATATTCTAAACAAAAAGCAGGTAATAGTAGATGATTGAGCACCAAGGCCCTGTGGGGAAAACCAAAAAATTAAAATATGATCATACAACTTATGCTTTGTTAAGGTCTTTCCAGATTGGCAGAACCTATTTCTAACAAACTCTAAATCAGCAGTATTCTGTTACCTTTTAATGACCATTTTTATAACTGTATTTAATCTAGTGACCCAGTTCAATCTCATGGGTTCAAGAAGCCTTATGATATGTCAGTTCCCTACCAGGCACTAATGTATTCCACACTGGTTCCAACACACTGCCATGAGAATGTGTGGGGTTTTTTTGAGGATCAAATTAATTTTGATCTACTTCCCAAAACCTTCAAAGAACTCTTATACTGGCTGAAATAAAGATGCATTTTCCCAGGAAGAAACATGGACCACAGAGAGTAACACTCAACATTTCTAGTTTATTTTTTCTAACAATAATCACCACAAATATTAATAAAATTCAAAAATGCCCTGTTACTTAGTCATTTCCTTAAAAGTATTTAAAGACATGTCATTATTGCATGCTTAGAATAGATGTTAGTGAAAGTCCTTGTTCTACTTTTCATCCACTCCATTACCATATTATGGAGGGCTCACAATACAGAGATTCGGGCAATGCCAGGTAAACAGGACCCCTATGTAATACAAAGAACTGATGATAACTAATTTAATTAGATATAGGTCCCTACGAAAAATGATAGTGACTTGATCTTTTCTTCTGATTCTTTCAAACTTGTAGCTTGAGTTATGCCTCCTACAAAGAGAGAAAGGGAGACTTATCAGGAAAGGGAAAGGAGAATCTGAGAAGCAGGTTATTTCTGCAGTGAATTCTCTTCTTCATGAATAGAAGCCCTGCAAGAGACTGCATTTGTGATGTTCTCTGTAAGAAAAGCCCCTCTTCTGCATTGTTTTTAGATTGAGAGGAACTCTTGGTTAGAAGTTGGGAGACCAAAGACAATGGCAACTTAGCAAGTAGATAAACTGTAAAGAACTAAGGAGAAAGGATGGATCATCACTGCTTGGAACTCAGTTTTAGAATAGCTGGTAAAATGTTGTTCAAGAAGGGAATGAGATGCCAAAGAACAAAAAATTAATTCAGTGAGCAAGGCTAGACCTCCCTTAGTTTCATGCATGAAGGGCAGAACATGGTTCTGCCTTCTTTCCATCTTTCCAAATGAAAAATTCATGGCTAGTTAAAGCAAGCGGAGAGACACTTAAGCTCATTATTGATGAAGATCATTAATGCCTCTCTTCAGAGGGGCATTTTGCCAGCTTTACTTAAGCAGCAGTTAGGCTATTGCTCAAAAGCCCATCTTTGGATGATATTAGCGAAGCCAATTACTGTCCAATGTCAGGCCACCCGATATTTGAGGAGATAATTGAGGTTATGCTGATGGGTCAACTCTAGCAATGTTTGCATTTCAAAGATTTAGTTGGTCCTTATCTGGCTTGGTCAATATGTGAGCAGAGAAATGAGACTACATGATCACTTCCTAATCGCTGTATTGTGGAGATGGGCCCCATGGTTGTTTTTTCCTGTGGAGGGAGACATTATTGACTTGATAATGGGCTACTGCAGGACGAGCACATCAAATTCTTTCTTTACATGTACCAAATTCCACCAGAAGATTATTCTTGTCCCATGTTAGGAGTAATGCTGCATTGCTGAAATTTGACTGCAACTAATAGGTTAATTTTATATCTCCTTCTCACTCAGTTAAGATTCTAGTCTTGTAACTTCTATAGGACATGATCCTGTCATCAATGAAGTCAACAGAAAGGCTGCCACTTAACTCAAGTTCCCAGTATGTAAAGGCTTCACTGGATGCAGTAAGTGTCCATGTGTACTCTTTTACTTAGCAGTAATTGTGAGGTGGTTTGCCTTTGAAGGAAAGTGGAAGGCACGTCTTTTTTTCTTTAGTGAAGGGTTAGACAATGTCCATTGGAAAGAAATTGCTTTGATGGGTCTGCATATGTGGACCCCAGTTCATGCTGCTGTAACTCCTCTGTGTGGCCACATCACGAGATGAAAATAGGAATTAGAAGCAGATTAACACATAAATGAAATGGCACATAAGGAAACACTTTGGATACATTTAGGTCATTTAAAACCTGACTTTGTCAAGTCGTTTGCTTAAACCAGACCATCAAATCCTATTTCCCGTCAATACAGAGAGATAAGTAGCTGTGAAATCCAGCAAGCAGCTAACAAGACACTCCCATTTTGCACAGGGGCCTCACTGGGTAAGGGGTGCTCACTGGGTAAGGAACTCTGGATTTGGAACTTTGCTACCTTTAGTATGGGTAGGGACTAATTAGGTGATTAAGACGTGTAGGTGAAATTCATCTACTGTGAAGGAGTATTTTGAGATGTGGTGGAAGTTATTGCTGCAATTTCTGTTGAGAATATATATGTAGGCTTCAAAAGATTATTGGCATACCAGATCTTCTACTGAGACTGATGCCATTATGACTTTCCATCTTAGCACACAGATGAGGCCACTATCAGAGCTCAGAAAACTGCATCAATATCTTCTTCATCAATAAGAACCTCACAGCAATCCTCCCTGACTTTACTGCAGTACCCTTTTCTTATGACCAGGAGAAACATACCTAAAATGTTCAGTTAGTATAAGCCATAGGAACTAATTTTCTTGAGCACCTGCAGAAGTGAATATATCTCTAGAGATTAAGTCACTTCAGTCAAGGCCTCTTTGAGTCTAAGTGTAATTTGTTGATAGTGATTATTTTTTAAGCACTGATGATTGCACACCTGGTTATCTGTGCATTCTCCCCGTTTTCCTATCATGCCTGTTAGCACTTCTTGTGAAGACCCTGCTATTCAAATCTAAGTCAAAAATTCAATGTCAAGATAGAGGGACTGATTCTATCTTTGGAATTTCTTTCATCTGGCAATCTGGCAGAGTTTAAGTCCAACCAAGCAGTCTCAAGGTGTGATAAAAAAGGAGATGCAAGACACTTGACTAACTGTTCTTGTTGCTATGTTTGATTTTTTTTTTAATTGAAATATATCTTGTTCTCTATATGGGAAGTGTCCACCACTGTCATAACGCTCTAAATCTAACAATATCTAGTAAGGAATAAAAATGCCAAGCAAGCTAGATAGAATGGGTTCTTATCCACAATTTTTAAAGAACTTTCAAAATTACCCTTGCTTTAGCTTTACCTCTCTTTTTTCCCCATTTAATTATTAACTCTCTCTCTTTTTTTTTTTTTAATATCACAGATTCAAAAGTTTCTTCTCTGCTTGCCTCCTTTGACTCCTCTAGCTGCTTCAGTGCCTCCATTCTACCCAGCCATCTGATTTTTTTTTCATGATCAGTATCATGATTTCTGGCTGTTTTTCTCATGATCTGTACTCTCCTTGTCCTTCTTTCTCTTTTTTAACAATTTATCCCCCCAATTTATCTATGGATTGTCTTTACCATGTTAGAAATTATAGGATTTTACCTACATTTCCCATTATTTCACTTTCAGCTCTCAGCTCATTCTTCTCTCATCTTCTTAGTGAAATACTCAGAAATCCCTTCCAAGCAACTGTTTTCTCTGAAATCGGTTTCAACCTTCTTCTTTCTATGGCTTTCTCTTCAGAGCCATATGAAGCTATTCACTATAAAATCTCAAAAGATTCCTGATCTAAAATTCATGAGTACACCATTTTCATCCACTCAGGCCTGACACATAGCTCTTTTTAGAATACTGTATGTCTGTGTCTTCAAGGATTCTCTCTTCACCTGATTACCAAGGTGGTATACTTGAGAACATACTTCTCATGCACTCTTCAAATTACTGTGTGGGTTTTCTGTCCTTGCTTTCCTTCTCTCTACACCTTGTTTCTGTGTGATCTCATCAGCAAATACAAATTCAACTACCATCTGTTTGCTAATGACTCACAGATATACTAGTCTACTCCACACTAATCTCCTTATGTCCAAACTGAAATCTCAGCCTGCCTCTCTGACATCTCCTCGTGTATATGTAGCCATCATCTCACACTCACCATTTATAAAACAGACAGCTTATCCTTTTCCGTACACAAAACCTTTCTTTCACAGTCAGTTAGCTCAAAACATAAGAGTCTAACTTAAGCCTTTTTCCATACACAAAAAATCTTTAGTTGTAGCCAAGTGGGCTTCCAGACTAAATGAAATGTATGGCTTATCATGAGGAAACCACACAAAGAGAGCTAGGTTGAAGCATGATACCTGAAATGCTTAAAGAAATAGTAGAGGAGACCCCTGGCAGCTCAAGTTACAGCAGTTCACTAGATGCTAAACCAAGCACCAAATACGTGTTCATAATTAAAGCACTCTGTGTAGCCATACACCGTTTAGCACCATAGTCACCTGTGGACAAGATGAACCCCAGTGAAGTATTTAGGACTCACTATCTCAGACTCTCAGTACATGTGGGTATGGAGCCCTCCTGAAAGGTCTGACCAAAGTCCCCTCACAACCAAACATCTATTCTTCAGCAGTATCTTTCCAACTTGGACATAAGTGCTTTGCCCTTCCCATATCCACTCAGATTGCTGCCAGAAAGATTGTTTTCTGAGGTATTCTTTGCCTCCATCCACTGGTTCTTCCTGATCTGTCCAATCTGCTAGAGGTTACTAATTTTCATTCTCAAAGCTTGCTGACATTCTGTCACATTTTACTCAGTGTTGAGATACTGCTTGTCTGTTTAGACCATAATTCTAGCTAGTGTTACCCACGTGTTAATAGGTTGCTTCAAACTTTCTCACATAGCATGCTTCATGCTTTGCAGGATCTCCTTACCCTTAACTGGAAAACAAAGTAGCTGCTTTCCTTGAATTGCTTCAACAAAGTTCCCTTTTCCTCTGTTAACCCCCCAAAACCAAATTGGTTAAGCTTCTGAGCAACAGTACCTTGGTGCTGTCTCCTCTAGGCACCTTGAAGGATACTACCTACAAATCCCACCTCCCCTCAAAGGCAGAAATGTCTTTCAGGAGTCTCACCTTCCTAATATCAATTATTAATGTCACCTTAAGGACAGATGGGATCAGTGGAGGTGCTTAGAAATGAAACGGTGTGCTGGAGCCCGTCCCTGATGAGCCAAGTAGTGCTCGAGGGTACTTTAAAACAGGCAACATAGTCTCCCCCCACAGCCTTGCCAACTGTTCACCCCTAAACTGAAAGCATTCCAGAGGGAATACAGTATAGAAGAGCAATTAATTTAGCCCCCAGGGCCCTCTTGAACAACAGTATCATAACATCCTCCCTCACTGACCAATATTTCCTTCAAGTGCCCCACCTGCCAGCCCGCAACCATCTTTTCCCTGCAACCATTTCCTGTGTTCTCCTGTTTCCAGCTTATCTGACTTTAGGTTCTTATATTTATTGGTCTGTGCTGGTACACGATGATGTAGTTGTAGCTGATGTTGCAGCTGTAGTTGATGTAGCTGTAGTCATCATTATTATCACTCTTACAAGAGAAACCTCTAGTTTGGACAGAATGTTACGACTAAAAGAAAGCAGAGTCAAATCCAAAGCCAAGTAACAAAATTTCTAACTGTACACAGTGTACACAGTCTGTGGGTGGCATGGCCTCCTTTTCATTCTTCGTGGTATAACAAATAGGGGTTAGGAACATACATTCACATAAACAGCTTTTATTGTTCCAGCCTGGAAGACGACTACGACTAAAAAAATCATGAAATGTTTCAAGTCTGAAAGCAGAGCTATTGGAAATAGAAGGTGTTAAATGAGAGTATTCAGAACTCTGAGCTCTATTTTTACTAGCTAAAGACCTTGTGTGACAAAAAAAACCCGAGTTGCTCATGGAGAAGACTTCTACTTTCTGACTTCCTAGCCCTAAATCTGTGTTATGCTGAAGACTTCTTATAGACTTTTTTTTCCCCCCAACATATCATTATGAATTTTAAACTTCCAAATGTTTTAACTTAAGACTTCACAATAATCTTCTGGCAGAAAACTACTGCCTTCTGTCTCCACTGGCAAGTACAAATTCTGGTTATGGGTTCCCCCAAGCATCCCTTTTTAGAGAGTAGTCAGTACATTTTTCAGCTCCATTCTGAATCAGTACTTTTGCTTAGATACATGCAAATTTTCCTGCACCTTACAGAAAGATGCTTCTTCCTCCCAGAAAGCAACAATGAAGAAACACAGATTCAAAATTATTACCACAAGCTGAAAAATTAAAAGAAAAGGGGAAATCTAACCTTTCAGATCTGTTTCTATATGGCATAAGGAAGCAAAAGGACAAGCTCTCAATTAAAAATAAATCCCTGTCAAGTTACCTTTAAATCACCCCGATTAGTACAAACACTCTTGACATATGCACTCCCCTACACTGGCTATAGGGAATAGAGAGAAATATTGCCTCTGTTCAAACTCATAAATTCGGGGATTTTATGATAGCACATTAGATACTTAAAATACAATAGAGAGATTACAGTCACTAGGTTAGATCATCTTCTGTAATTACCCTGCTTAGGTACTGCAGTACCAGGCTGAGCTCGAGTCTGGCTGGTGGGTATTCCTCCTGGAATCCCAAGCTTTAGTTCCACAATCATTTTCTGCCTCGTTTGGGTTTGGCAAAACTTTTGAATCGCAGAAGGTTTGTAAAACTCACCGGAACAGCTGCCCAAATCCACAGAACACCTGAAATGTCAGCTGGGGGGGTCCATGCTGTCCCTTTTACTTCAGTAAGGCAGTAATGCAGGTGACAAGGGACAATATGCTAATGGCCAAAAACGTTTATGCATATGGTTTGGTGTCCTAGGGTGTAAAAAGGAGAGAAGGCATCTTATACAGTGACAGTAGTTGTGGTACCCAGTTATTTGGCCTTATCCAGGTGCTATGAGGGGAAGAAATTATCACCTATTTAGCTCAGTGAAGAAGGAACCAGGTCCCAAAAGCTCAGTAAAGCCCAGAAAATCCTCAGAAGAAGGGCAAGCCTCAGGAAACAGTAAATCTAACCAGAGGGAGTCAAGACCAAGAAAGTACATGTATATATATCATACTGGAGCTTCTGCAGAATCTGCTATGAGCAGGCTTAAACAGTAACTTGGAAAATTAAGAGTGCTTGCTTACACAGCACTGCAAGAAATGATACAAACATCACTTTTTTTCAAGGAGACCCAGACATCCATAGATGCAGTTTATTTATGGCTTTTTAACTATTCTATCTCAATAGGCAATACAATGAAATAAAACTAAACCCGATTGTGATCTCCTGGGCCAGATGCAATACAAAAAAAGCCCTCCTCATTTTAAAAGAAATCTAAGCCTCAGACCACTGCAGGCCAGGAAGGAAGGGTCTCAGCTTAATCTTAGTGACCATTTCTGTCTTTCTCACAATTATTAGTGAATTCTTCACAGTTTGCTGACAAGGAGTAAGGGGAGGGGTGTACCCGGGGAATTCTGCACAGCAGCTTGACTACGTGACGTCTGGCATTACCAAGTAGCAGCATCATTATCCTTTCACAAATGCAAAAAAAAAAAAAAAAAAAAAAAAGCCCCCGAAGCGTTCTTAAAACACGGATGGATACTCAGGTACTCAGGCTGGATCCCTCCTCTGGAAGCGTCCGGAGTGCAGTGGGGCTGGGGGGGGTCCGGGGAAGGGCTCGGGGGGACCGGCAGGGCAGGGAACGGGAGACAAAGTGCGGGACGGAGGGAAGGCTTTGCCACGAGATGGCAGCAACGCCACGTCTTTCTCCGCAGATTCCCTGGCCCTGCATAGATTTTTTTTTTTAATTTTTTTCAATTTTTTTTTTGAGGGAGAACCGCAAGGTTTAACCATAAATACAAGCTTATTACGAAGTCAGCCTACCTCGTTCCGTGCCCATTCACCACCTTCTTGCAACTTCCAATGAGAAAACAACTTTGCATATTTCGCCGCAAAAGGAAACTCATCATAAAGTGAATAATTACAACCTTGAAACTACCTTTCCAAAGGTGTTCACGTTTCTGTCTTTCCTTCCGATAAGCCTTTGTGTTTTAATTATGGACACGGGTAAGCATTAATTACGGAGTCAGGCCCAGTGAGCAGCGGTGGTAATCTTTATGATTCTTATTGCATGAAAGTCAGGTTTGGGTGCGTTCTTTTCTTTTTTTTTTTTTTTTCCATCCGTTTGCAGGTAGGCCTGGCACGTTGTTGGCAAAGGGCATCACCTGCCAGAGCCACAGGAGTGTGGAGATGTGTCACAGGCCAGCCATGGCTCACCCACTTCGTTCCCTCCCGGGTCCGGGGTGGTGGTGGGGGTAACCTCTTGTCTGCATAATGCCATGGCTGATTTGGGGAGGGTATTTTTTCCGTTTTGGAAAGGATAGTTAATGGCAAAAATTCCTCTTGGCAACGGGGGCACTCAGGAAAGGCAACATAAAGACAAAGCAGTGTTCCTCCAGGAGACGTTGGCTCCTCTCCTTCCGCTCAGGAACAACAGCTTGTTCTGATGAGCAACTTGGAAGGAACGAGGGGGGCACGTTTTGGACCTGGAAGTCTTCCTCTCTCCCGAGCAATGACCCAAGCCGGGGGGGAGATTCACCTCGGACTAGGGATTCCCACCCCAGCACACTCACCCCCCCCCCCCCCCCCCCCCCCCCCCCCCTCCCCGCCCCACGTGTGGGCTGTGGGCACAGCCAGGGGGACAGGGCGCCGGGGCCGTGCAGCCGGAGCCCCCCGGTGCGGGGCAGGCTGGCGGCTGCGGGGCAACGAGCCGGGAGGAGACCTTCTCTCCCCCCCGGGGGCCGGGGCGAAGGCGGGGGAGGCCGCGGGCGGTCCCGAGGGGGGCCGGTGCGGGGGCCGGCCGGCGGAGCGGGGCGGCTGCGGGCTCGTCCGTGCGCCGGCTGCGCAGCGCCAGCCCCTTCCCCTCTCCGTGGGAAGTGATGGTTGAGTCCGGCGGCGGCGGCTTCTGGTGTGGCTGGCATCCCGCTCCGCTGCGCTGCTCTCGCCGCGATCCCTCCCTCCCTCTCCCCACCTCCTCCGCCACCTCCTCCTCCTCCTCCTCCTCCTCCTCATCCTCATCCTCGCACTCCCCGCATCCCTCTCCCGCCGCTGCCCGGCTCTCCCCCGCCGGCGGCCGTGGATGCCGCGCTGCCCGCGGCTCCGGGCGTGCCTCCCCTCCCTCCCCTCCTTCCCTCCCCTGGGCGGGCGGCGGGGCCGGCGGCGCCGGGGCTCCGCGGGCGCTGAGCGGCGCAGCCCCCGCCGCGGCGCGGGAGCGATGCTGTGAGCAGAGCGGAGCCAGCCGCCCGCCCAGTCCTGCAGGAGGCGTCGGGACCCGCACCGCTCCTCTCCGCCTCTCCTCGCCCCGGCGCGGTGCTTTGGCGCTGTCCTTAAAGCCCCGGCTGCCGCCGCTCGGAGGACACGGTCGCAGCCCAGAAGAGCCGCCCGGGGGGGTTTGGTGGTGGTTTGGTGTGAGAGTGTGCGTGTGTGTGCGTGGAACATACAGAACAGACATGACTGCGTGGAGGAAATTCAAGTCTCTGCTGGTTTTCTGCGCGGGGCTCCTCACTGCAGCTCAGGGTAAGATTTGGGTTTCTTGCACTGGATTCGTGTCGGCTGTGGTTACGGCACCGATTCCCGCCCCCCCCCCCTCCTCCGCGCTCGCCCCGCAGCTAAGCCGCTACCGCTCCCTCGCTCCGTTTCTCCGCCGGGTAAACGGCAGGCTCCCCGAGCCCGGTCTCCTTTTTTCTCCCTGCCTCCCGGCGGGTGTGTGCCCCGAGGGCTCGGTTCCCGGCCGGCCACTTCTCCCGGGAGAAAGCAATCCCCAGGAGTTGCGGGGCAGCAGCCGCTGCGGCGCGGGGAGAGGAGCCGCGGGCATCCGGCCGCCTGTGCAGCGCCGGAGTTTGGGAAACACTTGGCGTGGAACACACGCACCGGCGGCACTCGCTGCCCGTGCGAGGGGACGGTCCCCGGGCTGGCAAGTTTGGCTCTCCCCGCCTCCCCGGTTTTCGCCGTGCTCAGAGGGGGGGGGGGGGGGGGGCGCGGGGGGGGGGGCCGCGGGCGCTCAGGGGGGGGGGGGGGGGGGAGCGCGGAGTGGGTGGCCGCGGAGAGCCGCCCCCGCCTGCCTTCAGCCGGCTCCGCTCCCCTCAAGTTACGCGGAGGCGGGGATGCGGGGCCGGGGTCCGTCGTCGTCCCCCCGCCTCCTCCGCCAGCTGCCTGCCCGTGCCGGCGGGAAGAGGGCTTCACCGCTCGGCGTGCGGTGGGGAGCGGCTTCCACCCCCGGCTGAGTTTCTCCTTAAAATTAAATGGTGGGAGGGAGGAGAAAGCGAGGGGGGTGACGGGGGAGAACTGGGTTACACAACTTCGGCGCTGGCCTCAGCCCCACCACTTGCCTCAGCGCTGGAGACAACAGCTTCCCCATTAGTCACTTCGCCTCTCATTAGCCCTGCGCTTTTTCATGCCGGGAGAGCGATGTGCGTGTGCGTATGTGCGTGTGTGTGCGGGAGAGAGGGAGACCGCTCGCAGCAGAGCACCTGTCCCCGGTACAGCCTTCTCCCGCCTCGCTCCCGGCTCTTTCTGCCTCCGGGAGGACGGTTCCCCTTGCGGTCCGCGCTGTCTGCGGCTCCCTTAACCCTCCCAAGGCGCTTTACATCCTTCCCACCATTTTATTTTTTCTCATTTTTTTTTTTTTTTCCCGGTGCCGGGATAGCTGGGGTTGCGGGTTCCGCGGCCCGGGCTGGCGGGCGAGACCGGAGCCTTCCGCCGTCCTGCGGGAATGCCCACGGCCGGGCTTCCTTCGGCACTGCGGGGTGCCCTCCCCTCCGGCAGCCTCTGGCCGTCATCCCGCAAGGAGAGGCGGTGGAACGCCAGCCCGGTCTACCGGGCAGGATCCGGGTGGGAGCTTTGCCCGGTCCGCAGGAGCGGTTTGCGGCTCCAAGCCAGCCCCGGTGGCACCGCTCCTCCGCCCGCATCATCCTGCCGCCGCCCTCGGTTCGCCACGCAGCGCCGCCCGGCTGCCCCCGCCCGCGCTGTCCCCGCAGCGGAGAGGGGACGCGGGGGAGAGGAGCGGGAGCCCGGTTTCCCCGGGGCTGGGAAACGGGCGGCTCCCGCAGACGTCGGCACACACCGCCGGGGGGGGGTGTGGGGTGCGGGGGGGGAGTGTGGGGGTGCGGGCGGGGGCTGCTCGGCGTGGCCGCCCTGCCCAAACTTCCAGCATCACCTCCTCCCCGCATCACCGGTGCCCCGGTGTCCTCCCCTCCCACGCACCCCCCGACCCCGCAGACATGCCGGGAGCCCCGGCGCTGCCCCGGGCAGGGGGGAGCTTCTCCCCGGGCCGCCCCGGGACGAGCTGCAACCGCGTCGGGGCGCGGGGGCCCGACACCCGTTAAATACACGGTGTAGCCGGTTGTGCCGTTTGACATTTAAGCGTTTTCTTTTCATGGCTGACAGCACACATGAAAAGCTGGAGGCTGGATGGCGGTTATTCGGCGGAGATCCGCCGTGGCTTGCTTACAGAGACAGGCTTTGCCAGGACCGTTTGGGCACTGCCTGGGATGCTGCTCTGCAGAACGCAATTAGACCTCCCCGCATGTGGAGCAGCAACACACCCACTTAAAAAGCTACAAACTGGCTTAATATTGAAGTCAAACAACAGGTAGAAGGGAAACCAGCGGGGACATTTGACATAATTCTTTGCCATTTACCCTCCCAGGCAATCGAGCACAGGTATCTATATTTAGTCAAATGTAATCCTGAGGCTGAAATTCCATTTAGAGTTTAGAGAGTGAAAGAACTCCTTCCTTAGGAACGTGAAGAGCCTCGGCTTTCGGGAGCACATACAATTTTGATTAATAGATCCCCCGAACTCTTGGTAGTCAAATCATTCGGTAGCCTCTGTGATAGGAATTCACACGAGTTTTGGTTGGTTTGGGGGTGCTGAATTTCTGGAGGTGTTGCCACAGGCATTCCCTTATCTTGTAGTAAAATGAGAGGTAGGCTGCTCTCCACATTGTTCCTCCTTCTGAAATGAAATGGAAACCCTTTCTTGCTGTGCAATTTTCTGTAACTTTTAAAAAGGGCGAGAAGAAAATGAAGATACGTCATCGTTCATTGTGGTAGACTTGAGGTGCAGTTCTGTGGATTTCTTTGGACTCATTTTGTCTCATTGATGCATCTTAGTGTTTTGGAAAACATTTGAGGGATTCTTCCCTGTCCATTATGCTTTAAGTATCAAGGGAAATCAGTATGGAATCATTTAAAGGAACCACTTTCCCAGAAAGCACCCTATCATAGCAATTATTCTTCAACAAGACAGGCAGCAGGGTGTTCAGCTCTGCATGTTAAGATGGCCTTGTTTATAGAGCCATTTGCTAATTCTGGTAGCAAAAGCAAATGTAAAAAAAAAAATGTTGATTTGCTTGAAACACAAAACACGTCAGTATCATTTCTGCAAAAATTCATACTGCTAGGGAACAAATGGTAGATTTAGACTGAACTCAGGCTAAAATTCAAGATAAAAGATTAAAATATCTTTCTGCTGTGACCTGAGCTCTGTGGACAAGCTATTTTCAATGTAGAAATACATATTGCTTAGTACTTAAAATTGTCCCAGTACATGTTTTCAGCCTCTGTTTCCTGGACTTGTTCAGATAAACAAATACAACACCTTCATCGCCACCTAATTGCCTCGAACAAAATGTGCATAAGCAGACATGCACAGAGGTATCGTTCAGATTAATGGAAATAACAAAAGAAAAACATAATTGCTGTCCTTAAATTGAATCCAGACGCAGGACTCCCACATCTACAGCTTAGGATTTTGTTTAAAAAAAAAAAAAAAAAAAGAAATAAAACCCCAAACATTTTATGTACCCTCTGTTTGGTGCTATCACTTTGTCAAAATAATTGCTCTGACTACATCACACAAAGTTACCACTATGTTTGAGGCCTAGTCCTGTTGGACTGAGGGTGTTTGTCTCTTTTAAAGTCATGTATTTTCTCTCTGCAAAATAGTGTTTCTAAAACTGTGAAGCTGGTCTCTCTAGAGAGGTTCAATTCTCTTTCAGAGAAGACTAAAGCAATTCTAGGAAAAATGAGCTGAAAAAAGGGACTTTTAAAAAGAACATCACAATAAAGTGTTGAATACGCAGCTGTAAATCCAGGTATTTGGTGGATGTATTCCCCATTTACCAGTGAGGAACTGACCACAGAAAGACAGAAAAGAGAATAGCCAGCCCAGACCACATAATATTTTAATGTAAAAGTGCATTTACGCTTTGGTAAAATCTGCATCTTTCCCAAATTTCTATCAAGATATGTATATAATATCCTTAGGTGTTGTGTAAGAATAGGAAATACGGTCAATTTGAATATGATGTAGTGGAGAGCATATCAGTTCAATAAAGATTCCCCAAACACTCGTTTTAGACCTTTGAGCCCATAGATGAGATTTGGAGTCCTGCCAGTACAAGGTTATCCATTTCTGTGGTGTGTGTGGAACAGGACACTGGTGTGAGGGGCTGGAGATGGTGTACAAGCACATCAGGGAGTGAGCACACATGAACTTCATGACGTATTGAAATCTGTGAAGGTGCTTCAGCACCATCTCTGATGGGTAAATAGAGGGACCATTCTGCAGATGGCATTATGTTTGTTTTTCTGTCACTCCCATGTCCCTTTACACAGGCATGTACGATTTTGATCAGGCATGGGTTTTTTCTTTGGTGAGGGTGGTGCAGTTGTCATTTTTTCCCTTGCAGACAGATTTTTCTATATGAACATGGAATCTAGCTTTTCATCTTATTATTACTCATTGTGTGTGGTAGTATTCTTACATATGCATTGATATATGCAAGCTTTTAAAAGACATCAATGGGACTTTGGCCTTAATACCATTTCTATTCATGAAAACTTTGGCCCTAACAAATTAGGAACACTATGAAACTGTAAATATTTCAAGCAGCAACTAATGGGTTCAAGATTTAACATGGTCTCTAGAAAGGCTGAAAAACCCTAAGGGCCACCGATTTCAACTTTTTCAAGATGTGTCATCTGTACACTGCCACCTCAAACTCCCATTCACAACCTCTGCTTAAGAGTATGACTGTATAAAACCTCCAATGAATTTAAAGATATGATGTAATTTAACTTTGCTCAAATCTGTATTGAACCGCCCCGTCTCTTTGACCATGATGACGTTATTCCTCTAGTAAAGAGCTCGAAGTGTAAGCACAGCAGATATCAGAGTGTAGTGCCTGGAGCCAGCAGAGGGATGCAGAGTGGGAAGGGGAATTGCTGGTTGAACCACACAGTCCATCCAAGTATGAGGTGTGATCTCTAATCAAACTTGAGCATGCAACCGGATTTAAATCAGGGTCACGAAATAAAAATCGGGCCAGATTAAACTGAGCTAAATTGGATGTTCCTCCAATTTCTGCAGTGAACAAAGAATGAGCATCATATGGAAATTCTCCTAATATGTATGAATCACTTTCTTTTACGTAGCTGTTTTGCCTTTCCACGTCAGTTGCAATTTCCTTTAAACCATTTTTATCAGCCAGTAGCTGGGAAGAACGCTATTAATGCCTGGGGAAAGCCGTGAGATCTTACTTTGTCCTCACATATCTTTGTTCTGGCTGGATGAAAGACTTGACTCTACTATATGACATTTCTATTGCATTTAAGAAAAATCTACACTATATTGGTTATACAGGTCTCAGTGGAATAACTGCTTAAGCAAATTACTTGGTTTGTTGCTGGTGTTATATTGACACACAAAGGCAACATCAGTTGCTTGTATTTAGTAATTGAGTGGTAGATGGAGGCACACAGGCACTGAAAACTCTTACAAGAGTTAGTACTGCATCTTACTGCCAATAACAAGTTTTGCTTAGAGATGGTAATTTTTTTCTGCATTTCTTACTCATTAGAAAAAAAAAAAAAAGAGAAAAATGACATTTTTACCTGGAGGGCACATTCAGTTAAAGGGCAGAACAAGATTTAATCACTGTTATATTGCTGATGATTAACCAGAATTCCTCTTGATTAATCAGAATATCGTCAATGATTTGCTTTTAGTAAAAGATAAGCAAAATAAAATCACAATTTCTTGCAATTACAGCAAAGCTTGAATTTCCAGTATAAAGTTAATCACAGTTTGTTACAGCTTTATAATTATTAAATTATGCATTTTAACAATACATTTATGCATATTCTGAAATAGCGATTCCACCTCTTTCAGCTCCATTTCTTGACTCATCACTTTAAAGTAACAGGTAACTTCAGACAGTTGTGAGGGCCCTATTCTGCTGCAGTGGAAACTGAAATTTCTATTCACTTCAGCAGTAGATGGATTGGCCAATTTTGGAAAGATTGCTACTCTGAAAAAGGCAAACACGGGAAGTACTGCAGATGAATAGTGGAGCCAGACTGTGTTTTATCATGAGTTCTCATGACTGAGAACTTCTGACAATGTATGACCGAAAAAAAGGACACTGGATGAATTTGAGTTATCAACCTTGATAATATTAAAAGATTTATGTATGGATGGAAGTAACTTGGTTTTAAAAAAGTGTCTCTGATATCTCCAAGCATAGTTTTATCTGACTTCTAGCTTCCTTTCCTTTTTTTTTCTTTTTTTCTTAAAGAAATTATGAAGGACATAATACAGAGAAACCAGTATCATTTTAGTCTTTCGATGTTTTATGTCTCTCTTGCAGTATCCCATGGATACTGAAGTACAGAATCATGTTCTGCGTGGATGTCTCCCTTGTACACTGGCTTTCCAAAAGAAACGTTTGCAGCACTGCAGCTGACATAGAGCTGAATAAATAACAATGAATAAAATTTTGTGTGCAGTGTTTGTTTTGCAAAGTTGCATAAAATATGGTCAGCATTTTAAAATTACATTTTGCAGTACTTGCTGCACACCTTATTCGCAATTTCAAGGCAATGACCTTTTCATGCAGTTTTGCCAAACCTGAAGTTTTTCCTATTTCTTGACTGAAAGTTTTCCTTGCCTTTTTTTTATAGAGGGCCATTTCTAAACCTGTATCGGAGGGGTTTTTTATTTAAATGTTTTTACAATTCTGTTGTTTGCAGCTACCCCGTGATGTTTGGTAGAGAGCAAATCTGGGGCTAGGGGTGTATCTTTTCCTCATCCTATGATTCGCAGATCAAATATAGCCATGATGTAATACTTCATAAATCATTGTTTACTTCCTTTGATGTCTATTACTCACCGTATCGTGTTCACATATAAAACCCGAGAGAACACAAATATTCAAACTTAGATTTTGCTTACACTGATGCTGAAACACCAGTGATGTGCAGTGCACTGGGAACAAAAGTGCAGCCAGCCTTGCTCTGTGTTTGAAGCTCAGGTTCAAGAGTGGGCGTCAATGCACTGGGGACCACAACCAGGATATTGTCTTTTTTTTAATAGTGGCTGAGCTGTAGCATGGATTTAAAGCATCTTTGCTGTGCTTGCCCTGGCTGCTGATGAAACGGATGGAAGAGCTTGACTCACTTTGCTCAGCATGCCCAAAATCCAGGAACAAGAGCTTGAGCTTGGATTTGGGCATCGTGCTTGAGCTAGAACTCGTAGGAGCGCGTCAGGGTGAACTCCCTGTACATAAAACACGGATACAGCTGGAGCTTGGGACCCCCATCAGGCTGTCTGTGTGCAACACAACTGGAAGTGCAAGGAACAGGGAAAAAAATTTGTCAGGAAGCAGCTGCTGATGTTGGGAAGCAAGCAGCTATAGAGCCCAGGAATGCATGTGAGCTTGTAGAACCTACCCGCCCACATGGGTGGCTGTGACAATAAGAAAAAAAGGGAAAGAAAAGCAATGCTTCTTGCGCAACATTGAAGCTTTTGAAAAGGCCATTTTGATAAAATAAAATAAAATAAAATAGCAGTGTCTTAATTTATTTTTAGACTAATTTTATATGCTTCTGGTGGTGAAACGAATGGTCATGACAAATCACACTGTTCTCACTAATGTCTGTGGGATATCAATGCAGAATCTGACTGTTTCCAAGTGACTAAGTACACTATTTTAGCTTTGCCCCAGCAGCCAGATTCTCTATTGGTATCCTGCTGATGTTTCTTATAATACATAGATTGAGTCATACCAAGCATTTTTTTTAGGGAAAAGCTGTTTTATAGTTCACTTTTAGAACCTCAGTGCAATCAATCAAATACTAATATCACAAATGGTGACCCTCCGCATTTGTAGACATTCCTTTTCAGGAATTAAATTAATTTTCTTTATCTTAGCATGTAAATATCCCAAGTGCACGCTTTGACCCATTGTTTGCAGTGTCTCTAACACTGAAGAATGTAGAGTTAATAGGTTTTCCGAAGTCAACAGTGGCAGCAGTAGTAGCATTTTGATGTACTTCACCATTTCTATCTTCCTGTCCTGTGAAACCTGGGAGGTTTTATTATAGTATTTAATTAACATAGATGTAAACACCGAAATTTTCCTTTCTTTTTTCCAGATACATAATGTAGTGAACTTGAAACAAATCTGCCAGTTTGTAGAGAAAAGAGAACTTGGTATGTTGGACGTTATCTCTAGTCGACAGCTGAATAGTTTGGGTTGCTTTATGTCAGATTTTGACCACTTAGGACCTGATCCATAGACTGGGGAACTTACAGGAAAAAAAAATATCTCATTAACCTTAATGGACTTTGAATCTGGCCTTTATTATAGCCACATATCACACAGAGAACTTGCATTAAAACAAGGATACTGGAACAAATCTAATAGTAATAATAATAACAAAGAAAATTCAAATGTATTGTTATTATTAATATGAAATGTTATGCAAATAATCAGAGAAACACTGTTTACATTAAAGATACATGATGCCTCAAATTTTTTTGACTTACCATCTGAAGCATATCTCACTCTACTGATTTGCACTAGTTATATAATTTATTTGATTCTGAGGAGAGATTAACCTTTAATTACTTTCTTTAGCAACATTTAGTAAACAGACTGATAGCATGGAGATGATCTATGCAGAAAGCGAAGAAGGATTTCTTCAACTCATGTTGCCATGACAATTGAGATTTTTCCTGTCAACTCTTGAGAAGCTCCTAAGTCATATCTTTAAAGCAATGAATCAGGGAGTATTTTGGAAAGTGAAGTTGCTGTCTTTTTTGAATTTAGGATCATTTAACACAGTGAGTGGGCTGACCCAAAAGATTTAAAAATCTACAAACAAGAACTATTGCAAAAAATATAACATGAAACGCTCTTCATGGATCTCTGATGATTTACACCAGTAGAGACGCTGACTTCAGATACATTTTCAAGTAATTTAGATTTTTATTAACTATATGATAATAATAAATAGTCATAAAACCAATAATGGATAATGAAGAGTGTAGAGGCCAGCATATAGTTGTTGTTTTGATCTTCATGACAATATTTTATCTTGCAGCTATTTTGAGGCAATTAGATTACAGAAGGGTTATAGAACAAAGAAGGACTAATCATTTTATTTTTGTAATTGTGAAATTAGTTCAGCAAATGAGGGATAAAATCAAAAGGCTATTCTCCACATATTTAAATTACCATCCAAGAGACTTCCTATATAACAATATTATTACTAATCAAACTGAACTTCCCTCTTTTGATTTTTTTAAAATTAAATGGATTGTTTTGAAAATAGCTAAAACTAGTCCAAACTAATTTAATTCTTAAGAAATAAATTACTGGCTTAAAGAGATATTTCTTAGGTGGCTGTTAGCAGTGAAGGAAACATGGTAAAAGAAAAAAAGATAACATGAAGTGCTGTTTCTGCTGGGAAAATAAGTTTCTCTGTATAGAAGACAAGAAAAGTAGTTCAATAATGGTTTTCTTTTTAAAATGTTCCTGGCAGATGATGGCTACTGAGTTGGTGTAGTTTGTTTACCACTTTGCAATGGATTTGAGATGAGTCATATCACATTAGAAGGAAAATTGAGAAGTTGTTTTGTCAAAGTGAATTCAGTTTTCCCTTTTTTCATATATACTCAAATTATTAGTTCTCTTTAAATGGAGATGCCTAATTGCTTTTTTTTTTTTTAGTGTTGTAGTGTTGGTTCTTGCTGTGTCCATAAATCCAAGTTCCTGTTAGAAATGGTAAGTCCAGATCTGTAATCACTGGATAAGGTGATTGAACTGGAGTCTTCTTTCAGTTAGCTTTGTGCATCTTCTTTGAAGTACTAGCCATTTTATTCTGAAGTGAATTTGGGCCACAATAATTTCAACTTCTACACGCATAGTTGTCTTTTGTAAGCCTTCCTATTCCCTTGCCTTCAAAGTGTGAGTTGACAGAGTAAGGACTACATGGTGAGTCCTCAAGATTTCAGAGAATCTTGTAGAGAAATCTGTCTTTCTGTTTTATTTCCTTACTGACTTTATAAGTTCACTTTACTGGTAATGCATCTTGTGTATTCCCAAACAGTGTTAAGGTAAAGTGGTCCTTACTTAGATGAATATTTGATAAAGAAATAGACTGGTGGATGGAATATACTTATGATACCTCAGGTCATACACACTCAACATGAAAAATAACCTTCTTTTTCAAAAAAAATTTGGTGGAAGAGGAGATTCATTTATTGAATAAAAGAACATGTACATACTGAAAAATAAAAGCATCTGCCTGAGGTCATTTTACCTGCAAAACAAGTCTTAGTGTCAAGTTCAAGGATGCTGGGAAGGGGAAAGAAGGTACTCCTTCTTGTCAAGAGCCTAGATTTGTATTTTTACTTTCTTTTCAGGAGTGCCAAATATCTGCAGTTCCCACTGCTGTAAGAGAAGAGTGCAGATCTCAGCTCTTTTGAGTATCAAGGAATTTGTAATGTACTTACTTTTACACTTGAGAATCATCATAATCTGAATGTAATATAGTGCTGTAAAGAAAATGGAAAGACAACACAATATACAGCATTTACTACTGTTATCTCCTAGGTAATACTGGAATTAAATGAAGTTTCCAAATCTAGAATTTTTGTGTTACTTTTCTAGGAAGGAGAGATTCCCCAGGGGAAGTTGTGGTTTGTTTTTCTTTAAAACTGTTGTATCTAAGTTGTTCTGTGTATTAAAAAAAAAAACAAAACAAAAAAACAACAACCCTGGATCTGATGTACCCTGGAACATAATGTTTGTGATTACAAAGCAAACATTAAAAGCATCAGCAAATCAGAATTTGGAGTGAAGCCAACTCATAGACTGCTGGCTCTATTGGATAATGGAAACTGTTGTCCTGGCCCAGAATTAAAAACAATCAGTTCCACCTCTACTTTATTTCTTCTATGAGTATTCATCATTTTTACATTTATCGCACATTGATGGTAACTAATTGCAGTTCCTTGGGCTCCATTTTTCCTTCCAAGAAACATACTATTTGTCAGGGGTGTGGCAGGCTCTGGTGGAAAAACAGTATCTACTTGGTTTTATCACTGTAGGATAAACGCCTAAAGCTTCTTTTGAATTGTGCTTTGCTCTGCAGACCATATTTGCCAGACGGATAGATTTGTGCAAATGTTTTGAATGTGCTTTGTCACATAGCACTGGTACTTTCAGGTACAGTTTTGTAAAGAGAAGCATTTTGTGCAACTGTCTCAACAGTAGTTTGCTTCTCAGATCTCCTCAGTCATGCTGCTGTTGTCTAGGTACTATTCCAAAAGAGCGATGTGTATGAGGATCAGGTCTCCTGCTGGGGGTGGGAAATCAATTAAAAAAAGAAACTACTCTTTGACACTAGAAAGATAATGTACTGCCCACCATGAAAAAATAAGCTATTGTGGTGACAGAGACTGTCTCGGGTGAGGGATGGGCATTTAGCCCAGAGAACAGCATAGGCAGCCTATGGAAATCATTCTTATATTTCATTGACACACTCTTTGATAATACTGCTGAGGAAGATAAGCTATTTCAAAAAAATAGGTTACATATGAAAAAGCATGGCAGCATGTAATGGGGGTTTCAGTCAGGACCTTTTAAAATCAATCCTTGCTCTTGTCGTTTGACCTCTTCCACTCAATTATTTTGTAGGATATTTTGTCTGTTGTTGTATTTACTCTCCGAATGAAAGTTCATTAGGCAGTGACATGCATATAGTGTGATTTATTAATTTTCTTTATGGTAAATCCTAAAGTATAGGGATTCATCATACAAAGGATTATATGAAGATAGAGAAAATGAAATGGACAACATGGACAATGTTATGAAAGGAAACTCAAGTCTGGGGAATCTTATTTCCTGTATGACCACAATCAAGCAAAACCTTTATCTTCTGAAACTTAGCCCATAGCAGCATCATGTTGTATTTTACAGAGGACATAGCCCAGAATAGTTCACTCACATCTATCAATAATTATTCAAATTTCTTTCCTGATCTCCATTGGTATTTGTCTTATTGAAGAGCAATGCACTTTCCCCTACTGTCTCCAGTAAACAGGCATACTGATGTAGACTTACTGAGTAGAATTGGCAATACAGCTCAAAACTTGAAATGTCTGCTGGCAAGTGCACTCAGTGGAAGCCTTGGTGCCATTACTGTGCAGGTCTCATATGGTCTGATAAATAATGACCGGTGCCCTTGTGCACATGGCAGTTCATTTGCTGAGCTTTACACCAATGTGCTGAAAATAACGGCTCATAGGACCAGCACCATCAGATTTGCAACATTAAACACTATTTCTCTTTCCCCTTACTGTTTCTTTAAAATTTTCCTTGTGCAGACCTTATCCTTCTTGTTCCAGTCACTCTGTAATTTCCTTCTCTGCTGAAGGAGTATAAAACACCTTCTTTGTTGTGCTCTGAAGTAGCTGTTTAACATTCCCATGGAGGATGGTGCCCAGGGTCTAATCTGTGATGACTCCTGCACCGGCACAAGGGCTGAAGATGGGCACAGGGCACTCTTAAGAGCTAAGCCAGGGACATAAGCTGTGCTCAGATTTTGTACAAGTACCATGAATTTGGTTAAGTCGAAGTCTTCACGTATTTAAAAATGCAAAAAGTGTCACATCAAATCAGATTAAAGTAACCTCTGTCTGACAATGGCCATTAGCAAATCCATACAAAAAATTGCAGGAAACAAGATAGCCTTATATTTTAGCAGCCTCTGGCCTGTTTAGGGAACTCTTAGCCAGAGGTTGCATCTACGTTCAACATCCATCAACAAATTTAACCTTCGTGAATCTGTTCTTGAACCTATTCATAATTCAGACTACCACACTATTTCCTGACAATCTGTTTTACAGTTTAATTCCTGCTGTGTAGAAAAGCACTGCATTTTGTTTGTTTTGAAGCTTCTACTTGCTCATTTTCCTGAGCACGTCCAGCTTAGGAAATACTTCACCCTGCACAGAACTTTGCTGCTGATAGATAGGAAGGGGTGATGTTAATCTGTAAATTACATACTTTTACCACATACATTGAAAAATTCCATATGGATATTTATATGCACTAACTTCAAGTAATACTAATGTATGATTCCCAAATGCATTTGTCGTAATTTTTAACAATCATGATGTTGTAGTCAGTGTTGCTGATACACTTAAAGGAACAACAGTCTTTACTTGATTGTAAACAGCCACTTCCCTCCATCTCACCATCTCATTACTTAGGTTTTTTTCTTATTAGTAAAATTTTGATTGTTTGCTTTCCAATAAGTAGTAAAGACTGTACACAGTGACCATCTGAAATGACAGTGATGTTAAACATTTTGCCCTGTGACAGATTTTTGGAGGGACAGCAGAGGAAATGCTTAGAAAATTAGGTCCCGATAAGAAGTGAATACAGCAAACCAGGTCTTCTCCCACTGACATTGACTTCCATGGAGTGTGTTAGTACCTCATTGATAATATAAAGTGCACTGTATAGTAGCTTCACCTTGCATATATTCTATTTGCACCTCTGTAGTCCAATGTATATCATAAGTAACAAGTCACATCGTGATGGTGTTCTCTTTCCTGAGACAATAAGCAAAATGTTTGGTGGAGACTGTTGGGGATTGTGATGAATTTTAATGATGGGATCTGGTGGAAGACTGGGTTTCTGTGGTGATTAGGGAAACACCGCAAGGATTCTTTGAAAGAAAAGGTTTGGGAAGAAGTCCATTATACTGAGAACGCTGAAACCATGTCATCCTCCTAAATCAACCAGTTTCCCCCCTCCAAAGACCCAAATCTAGAACAAATTGCAAATAATAAAAAATAATATTGAAAATTCTGCCCTTAGATAGAGGATCATCTCAAACCTTAAAACATGCAAGATATTCCATGAGCTCAAGTCCATAGGTTTCTGGTTTTAGTTTTATGTTAGAAAATTTGTCACTGTCTGAAAAAGAATTATTTCTGTTATGCCCTAAGACAGCAGTCTTTCTACATGTGTTTAAGCTGGATCTGAATGGCATGTACAAATTCTGCTTTTCCCCTTTATTCTACCTCTTCCTCTCAGGACTGTCCATAGAAAAGCCTATCAACATTATAAAAAGAAAGCAAAGCAATGCAAAGAAATAAGTAGCAAAAAATATAGCTCATCATTATGAGTAAGAGAAGCATGAGACAGAAGAAACCAGAATCCCTTAACGTTAGCAAGTCTCCCGTGATTGTTCTTGAGCCGTTGTTCCAAGGAGTTCCATTTCATTTCCATAAAAGAGAAATTTCTGAATATTTCTTGATAGTAGTGTCTCTTCAGGAAAGGAAGGCATTAATTACTCCTGTCCTCCTGTGCAAACAAAATCATTGCTTAGCTTTTGAGAACTGACAAGAACACAGGTTTCAGAAAGATGACTGGAAAAGGACTACATCCAACAAAGATATTATATGTCTGATGTACTGCAATCTAAACTTCCAGTGAGACAAGGGAAAGATTGAGTTCTTTGAGTAAGACTGTTTTAATAGGATAACAAAATTATTTTTCAAGCAAGTTTTGTTTTCTGCTAGATCAGGAAAAAAAAAATCAAACATTTATAAAAATGAGAAAATGTCTGAACAGCTAAAGATTCTGATCAAAAAAACAGATCAAGTTTGCAAATAAATACTGTGTTTAACTAAAATGTAATTGTTCATTTTAGGTAACAATACTTTAATGCTGCTTTAGGATGACATAAAAATTTGTGCAGTTCTGTGTTTATATAAATTAGGGTTGTCTCTTTTAAGAATTATTCACTTGACCATAAGAAAAAAATGCCATTTCAGTGGCTTTCATCAAAGGATCAGGTGGCATGTACATTGAATTGCTTAGATTAGTAGAACATTGTTTTTACAAAGAAAATTATTTAAAGAGATTTTGTTGATAAACTATAACATTCCTTACTGTTATGTTACTGGCATAATCCTCAATATCTATCTTCTTTCTCTGTAGCATCATTTTTGGTATAGCATGTGCACCTGAAAATTTCAGAAAATAAAAAGCTGCTGATTATTCTAATGCAATATAATATAACTTATTAATTCAAGAGCTAGATCTGAGATGTGCTGAACTCTTCAGTTCCTAATTAATTTCATGGATATTGAGGACACTCAGCGGTAAATAAACACACAGAAGAATTTAAGCATCAAGGTCTCCCTTTATTGTGAAGATATTTACATCTAGTGCTTAGGTTACTGAACTACCACTCAATGGCTATTGTAGCCCAAGAAACATCCAAATTTACACATGCCTGCTTTTCATTAGAAAATTTCCCTTGAGAGTAAAATTGCATTTCTGGGTCTACTCAGAATGATTGCATGCTGTCAATTTGTATAGGACTGTTATTGTATAGTCATTGTGATCTTCAATATACATGGTATTCCATAGGGATAAAACTGCTAAGCTTTCTTTAAGTGTGCCTGCTAACTTTGGCCTTACATAAGATATTTCTGGGGGTGGAAGTGGTGCCTTCTCATTTTGCCACAGTAGAGAGAGTAATTTAATAGTTGGAGCACTTAGCTAGATCGTGAGAAATCTACATTCAGCTATCTCTTCCCTGAGAATGTTAAAGCCCGTCTCATCCTTTTTTTCTGGCATATACTGTGACTGCCCTAGGCTCTCCCCTGTTGGTGCCATGAAGATTTCCTGTTATAGATTCCTTTGGAGGTAGAAGGTTTGGGTTCCAAACCTTGCTTAAGGCAACTCAATATAAAATATTAAAAAAGCTGCTGGAACAGTAACTGAAACCTACTGGTCCCTTCTCACATGGAGAGCATTACTTGCCACATCAGAGTCGTGCTCCCGGTTGGGTTCCTGCATTGCTCAGTGAATATTCAATTATTCTATGGAAAGCAGAAGTGTAAGTAGTGGAATACTGGTCTAGGGTTCATTTGCCAGGATGCACCTAAAAGACAGGTGCTACAATATCTATTTTCATCTCATTTCAAGAAATAATCAATAGCTTTTATCTCCGGGGAATATACAATCAGCATTTTATGTTCTTCAAATAAAATCTACAAAAAAATCTTGCAGAGAGAGGTATGCTATTATCAGGGGGATTGTCTGATTTGCCCTGTTGTTCATATTTATTTATGACTTAGGCAATTTTTTTTTTTTTCCTTCTAGTACAAATTTGTGGTACCACTTAACTAATGAGGTATCTGCCTGCTCTATGCTGACATCATCACTGATATTGGAGAGATGGAAAAAAATAGGTCTAGGTATAACACTCCCATTTGGATTTGCATGTATTAAGGTACCCAGTTACCATAGTAATGAACATAGTATAAATACATGTGAGTATATCTGAGAGAGAATTGCAGTCATTTGAATCTCCTGTAGAGGTAGTCCCATAGTTACCTTTCACTGTTCTTCAAGTTTTCTCCATTTTTCTAATCATGCAAAAAACATTGCCTTTCTTTATGAACGCGGCATTCATGGTAAGCTGCTGCCAGACAGGAAGAAGTCATGGCTGAAATACTTCACCCTAACCCATTGAAGTTCTGCAGCTCAAGGCTATGACCTTGAACTCCAACTGGAGATTTCTGAAATTCTGGAGTGATGTGCTGGCAGCGTATTGCCTTGCTTATCAGTTGCAACATTACATGGGTTGTCACCTCAAGGCACAGGGAGTCATGGTAATTGAGACCGGAGGCCACAGATGTGTAAATTTATCACTAAGTCCATTTCCCTCAGGATGACACATTGCATCTTGGCTCCCTGTAAGCGGAGGAATGCATTTGGAACAGCTTTTGATAGCTATCCCACCATGCTAAGGATTAGAACAGCCTGGAAAGCTCCTCCCACCTCCATGAATGCAAAGCCACCAAAATCTTCTGAATTTTACCACTCTTTATTGATGACAATAGGTTGTTCCATTTTACTATGTGTGGTAAAGTTACACACACACATGCACACACATACCACCCCCCCAAAAAAGGTAACAAAAACCCAGTATGAAGTATGCCCTTTTTGTGATTATTGTTTTTCTCAAAACCTGTTTTGAAATCACACTTTGAAACAGCTAGCGAGGAACCCAAAGGGACAAAAGGCTATTTACTGAGAAAATTTAAACTAGATCTGTCCAGAAATGATTTTTGCAGATTGAAAAAAAAAGCAAGCAAATCTTTCTTTAAAAAAGATTAAAGACATCCAAGAAACTGTATATCAGTGAATTTAACAAGACTTGTGGGGAAAATTAAACTACCATAAGGAAGTGTGAAAGAACAGCTTGAAAATCAGTTTGATTAAGGATAACCAGCATAGATTCAGGCAGGGGAGGTCATGCTTAACTAACCTGCTGGAGTTCTTTGAAGATATTACTGCCTCTATAGATAAGGGAAATTCAGTGGATGCTGTCTACTTGTAAGCCTTTGACATCTGAGATTAATGGCTAAGAGAAATCATCGTGATGGTAAAGAAACAGTTGGATGGAAAACTAGTTTAAGTGTAGGCCACAAAGGGAAAAGCTGGGCAGAGTTTCCAAGGAGTCAGTGTTAGGCCCTCTGTTGTTCGTGGTTATGTTTTTCTAAATGTAAATGATGGGGGGAGAATTTGTACCTTATGCTGGATCTAAAAGCATAGCAAGAAGCCCAGAGCAATGTGATCATATTCAAAAGTGTTGTATCATATATATAACTAGTCTAGCAAAAATAAACAGAATTTGGCTTGGAAAATATAGAATAATTAATCTAGGAGCACAAAACCAAATTAGAAAATATTCACTAAATAAAACAATCATCCTATATACTAATCAAGAAAACAAATAGGGAAATATTGAGGAACTAAATTGAAACCATCAGCCCAGAGCAAAACAACATTTCAAAAGGGCAGCAAGATGCAAAGATGTTTTAGAAGACAGAAAACATATCAAAAAACCCAAAAAGTATTGTTAGTGTACACAAAACCATAGTAAATGCATCTCTAGGACATGGTCTACAACATTGCTAATTGCTGTTCAGGGAAAATAATATTTTCATGTTGGGATTCATTGTAGGAAAAGAGAGGATATAAGGTCCCAATATCTGAACTGTGAAGAATGTTAAAGAATCTCTTTTTTTTTTTTTTTTTTTTACTGCAAACCAGAAAAAAATATGATGTTTTTATTATAGTAGGACCCAGGGATTCTAGTCAAAATTAAGGTCCTATTGTGTTAGGCATGCTAATGGAAGACAGCACCTTCCTGTGCCAAGGATATTATAATAAAACAGCTTAACAATACAGACAAGGGGGAAAAAAAGATACAAAGGACACAGTAATTTATCCAAAGAAGTCTGTGCCTGAATCATGGTCTGGGATTCATATTTTATGAGTCCTAAGTCAATATTTTATATAATGAATTGCATTATTCCTTTATAGATATAAGGTTTTTGCTTAATATAGGGTAGAAAACCTAGGTGATTATCTTTTTATTCATAAATATAAGTTTAGAAATAGAAAATTCTTACACTGCATTTATTCAGGTCTTAACCAAAGTCACTGATTCTACAGATCTCTGCTTAAATCTAAAGATTAGATTAAATTCTTAAGGAATCTCCATATTCATTCCTAAATAATTGAATTCCAGAGTAAGAAATGCATATTAATTTTTAAGAGAAAATAAATAATTGATCTATATAAATCCAGTATGCATTTGCTCATGGGAGAAAAATGAGATAACAAAAATTAAGAAAAATGTACTGAAATGGCTATTTTTCTATTAAAATGGACTTCATTTGTTCCAGACTTTCTTATGTTCTGAGGTCTGCTAGGAAAGAAAAATATTCTCAGAAGATCAGCATTTCCCCCTAGTTATGGAAAGTTTCTTTACTGTATGACTCAGAGCTTTGAAGTTCATATATTCAATCTATTTTTTTATAGATGTATTCAGTCTTATAGCCAGAGCTATATCCCAAAAAGGACTTTGCTACTACAACATTAAAAGCCCTGGTGCCTAACATCTAAACATCTGGTCACAAAAAATGAAAATAAAACTGTGTGTTAAGCTTTATTTCTTATTGGGGAAAAAATAGGCATCTTGGAATAGACTCAGAAATAGGCATCAAGCAGGGTATGTATAGCAGAAGATAAAATATCCCCTCTCCCTTTCTTCATGACCACCTGAGGAACATGAGCATAGAGAAATGTATGGGACCTGATGAAATACATCCAAGAGTGCTGAGGTAACTGACTGATGAAGTTGCCAAGCCACTCTCCATAATATTTGAAAAGTCATGACAGTCAAGTGAAGTCCCCGGTGATTTGAAAAAGGGAAACTTTGCACCCATTTTAAAAAAAGATAGTTCAGAGGGCTGTAGACTTCGTGCTATGGAGGCAGGCTGAGAGAGTTGGGGTTGTCCATCCTGGAGAATAGAAAGCTCTGGGGAGACCTTATTGTGGCCTTTCGGTACTTAACAGGGGTCTATAGGAATGATGGGGACAGATTTTTTAGCAGGTCCTGTTGAAATAGGCCAGGAGGAAATGGCTTTAAGCTAAAAGAGGGTAGATTCAGACTAGATGTAAGAAGAAACTTTTTACAATGAGGGTGGTGAAACACTAGAAGAGGTTGCCCAGAGAGGAGGTAGATACCTCATCCCTGGAAACATTCAGGTCAGGTTGGATGGGGTTCTGAGCAACCTGATCTAGTTTTAGATGTCCCTTCTCATTACAAAAGGATTGGACTGGGTGACCTTTGAAGGTCCTTTCCAACCCAAACTATTCTACAATTCTGTGATTCTCTCGGAAAGAAAGATTTCCCTCAGCCCTAAGATAAAGAATTGATTCTTCCCTCCTATATTCCACCTTCCCAGCTATCTTCATCTCTTCCTAAACCATAAGACAAGCCATTGACATTTTAATTGTAAAATATAATACCGTGGAGAGTCTTACCTGGCTTTCATGCTCTTCAGTGAAAACACCCTCATTGCTTCAGTACCTACATCTCTCAGAGGGAAGAGACCAGAAAGAGACTGTCTCTGGTAACACTTCTTTACTAGCCAGACAGGCAATGTTAGTGCCACTGCATAATATACTTTCAATGAATATGCCTACATTGAATGAATACACCAAGCCATGAAAAACTCAGTCCAGTCTTGACCATTCTTTGCCCAGATGCACATAGTCACCTGTATGGTGGTGACTGTAGATTCTGCTACAAAACTTTTGTTATTCTTTATACGGTTCAGGCTCAAAATAGTTGGGTAAAATACTTCTGATCTTCCAGTCCAAGAATGTTTTACTCAGAGTGAACTTTGCAATAAAAACATTGGTGTCATTAGTTTGGTAATAGTTCTGAACCAACTCATCTACTGTAGCATTTATAGTCACTATTGAGGAACTTAATGTGCATGGGGGTAGATGCACTTTGAAGGCAAGGCAGTCCCAGGAACTTGAGTCAAAGGCATTTTCTGTGTCTGTCTCCTCTCATGTCAGTCCTGATCATAAACACAGGAATGGCCAAGGAATGCAGCCCTCCTGTAGGGCTTGTTTCACTTAGATGAAAACAATCTGAGACTGATGTGGAGGATCTGGGAAAGAGTAATGGTATCCTTCTGATCTGGTGGGGTTTCATGGAATGCTTTGGACTCTAAAACATCCTGTAAGGACTTCTTTATATTTTGTACATGGAAGTCATTGGAAAAAGCTCAAGCATTGTAGACTTGAGGTGCTTCCAGGTTGAGGCAGAAAGAGTTTTCAGGGTACTGATATGAGGACTTCTGTTCCAATTAGGTCCTAACCTTGCTTTCAGCAAGGAAGGTGCTACATTGCTGGTTCAGGAGTGTGGGATGAGGCCATGGCCATGCAGCATGCTGAGGCCAGTGGAGAGGCTGGCAGCCAGGGATGCTGATGGAGGGGCTGGGAGGCCAGTGGGGAGGCTGGCAGCTGGGAAGGCTGGTGGGGAGGCTGGCTCCTTTCCTCCCTCTCTGTTTTGAGATGCAGAGTCAGAGGGAGGCCTACAGGTGTGACTGCTGTCAAAGACAAGGATCTGATTCTTATTAGTCTGCTTTGGTTTTGACTTTACTATAGATATGACTGGAATTTTGAAATTATCTTTCTCTGGCATGAAGAAGTGCATTTTAAATTTTCTGATTAGATAATGAGTAGTCTTTTTCTGAACCAAAAAGAAATCCAGGTTAGCATTGTGCAGAACAGTTTTTATGGAACACTGATAGCAAAAGCTGGTTCTTGAAAAGAAGAAAATGAGTACATTTACTTGATGCAGGGTGTTAGAGCTTAGTAGAGAAAAGGCATACTATTTTCTGTTTACCAATTCTTTCTCTATGTATTTATTCTGTTACCATTGAAGTCCAAAAAACCATTTTGTTTCTCTTTAGTCGTCTTGAGAACATCATGCCAATCTTGATTTATTAATAACTTGTTGCTTATACCACCCTGGTTTAGAAATCTGCCTTAGCTATTTTTATAAAAAAAAAAGCAAATTATTTTCAGGTCATGCTCCCAAACCATATTTACTTAAAAAAGAAAGTTGATTAATTGTTCACTGTGCCAAGACAGCATAAATTTAAAATCAGATTTTAAGTGAAGAGAGCTATTGTTTATGTGACAGCCTGCCTTGTTTTTCCTGGTTAAAATTATTTCAGAAATAAGCAGCTGAAAAGCTTTCAAAGCCTTAGTGTCATTACTAATTCACCTTACCTAGCAAAGTTTTTAAGCTTTTGTAACTCATAGAAGCAAAGATATCACCACAGATTTGTCTAGGGTCCAGAAGATAATAAAATCTTACAGTAGTTCTGAATGTGAGAATTTCCATAATTTTCAAAACATGATTGATCACCAACAAAGATTTGCTGTGTGTTTTGCATGGCCTACTCCATATACAAAGTATGAGTTTAGAAATTACTTAAACGATTTCCAAATTGTTTCAACCATTCCTGTTGGAAAAAATTCCAACAGTTTCAGACACATTGCATTCCTATAAGATGTGCAGCTTTTTAGTTTGAGATTGAAAAAAATTCCACCCTAAAAGCTTGAAGTGGAGCTATTGTTTGCTTTCAGAAATTATTATGCCCTATCTATTTTCCCTGATTGATTTTATTAGGATAGCAGGGCTCTGCGGGATATTGTTTGACACACTGGGATAGATACCAAACAATCGAAATGTACAAAAGGTGACATTCCAGGGGGAAAAGTATGATTATACAACTTGTTACTTTTTCATACACATTTAAAAGTTAACTTACTGAATAACAAAGGAGAAACCTTCTGACCACTCTGCAGAGAACAGCAACACTCCTATAGAGCTCAATGGACAATGAAGTAATTTTTTAAAGGTAGGATTTAATGGTTATAAAATGTTAATCCATCTGGGTGTCTTAGGAATCAAAATATATTTTCAAAGTGATTTGGACTCTCAGACTAAGTCCTGTGTAAGGATTCAGGCACTACGAGTCGAATCAAAAGACTCTCCCCAGGCACCAGACTCCCTACACTTGCCCACTGAATGGGCAGCATCCAACAGACAGCAATTAGGGAATATTTTGGGTCTCAGAACATCAGAGAGTCACACATCTTTTTTTTGCAACTCAACAAGAATCCTCCTGAATCAGGATGCCTAAATGTTTTCTTTACAGAAACCCAGTGAAGGTCACTATTTAAAAGACTGTTGCCAGAAGAGCAGGTGATAGCAGCACGGCTTTTATACAATTTTGACTAGTTGCAGCATACTCCAAAAATCATTTATTTTTGCCACAATAGGAGATTTATATCTATACTTTTTACTCACTTGGTAGTTGTTGTAACCATTAATCTTAGACACGTGGGTTGTGCTTCCTGCCAAAGTATTTTCACTTGGGTCAATGAGGCACACCTAGAAGAATGAAGTTTGGGAACTCGTGTGGTAAGGACCTTGTTTATTTTAACAAGAAATTATGGCTCTAAATAAAAAAAAAAATGTCAGAAGGACTGATTCTTACATTTTCACACTTCTAAATTAATGTCCAGATTATGAGATTATAGTTTCATATGTCAGTCTCTTTCCCACTCCAGGACTGTTTATGTATGCCATATAGAATTAGACAACTTCAAAAGGAGAGGGTGACAATAGGCACTGTGTTGAGGATACCACTAAGATGAGGAGATGTGAGTTTGAATACCTTTGTCCTGGCTGAATGGTGCTTCAACACCAGCAATACCCAAGTAATCTTTGGGAGAAAAGGGAGAGACTGCCTTTATTTTGTGCTGAAGTGCTCAAACAACACTAATCAAATCAGATCTTTCACATAACGTAGATGGAGAAAGATCTTCTCTCTGTATTCTTGCTTATTAGGCTTTGAGATGGTCAGTACTAAAATGCTTTTGAATTTACCCAGAAGCAGAGCAGTATGTACCTGGGGTACTCTCATGCAGAAAACATGCCTAGAGGTGAGGTTGCAGCAGAGTAGTCCTTTGCCCTAGGGAATAAGTCTGTTTGTGAAGTTACTCTTATGATACTCTGATAGCTTCTAACCAGTCTTCAGAAGTTTTATTTCTTTCGATTCTTCATTTATTGAATACCATTTCTTTTGCCACTCTGCATTGGTATTTATTCTATTTTTATACAATGTCAGCATAAGTAGTTAATAAATCAAAATACTGACTTCTTACCACCATTTTAATGGGTGGTAATTAATATTGCAAATTAATGGGTGTAATGGAGAGTAATCAGGTCAGTTGACCTCGGTAAATGAATACCATGTATTAACAATGTCTTGTTTGATATACATCAGGCTAAGTTAAAAGTTTCTCTGATATTTACGTCTTCTGCATTATCTTAATTTTGAGTATAAGTATTCTAGGAATGTAAATTACTCAGGCTATCTTTACATTTTCAGTAGAGACTTTCTAGTTTGTAAATTAAAGTTGATAGTATGGTTTTGCAATAGGAGTAGTCCTAGCACTCTAAGACTAAACTGAGAGAACCAAATACCTTAATTCACCCCAAATATGAGCTAAAGTCATAAATCAATACAGATCAGCTTCTCAAAGTCTCTCAAGAGTACACAGGATGGCGATAACTTGGATGATGTGGGAGTGATTAGTTAAATTACTGTGACTTAAGCAAGTACACATTTCTTAGATTGCACAATGATCAGGACGTTGTACTGATCCCCTTATCTTGGAGCAAGTGTCACCCATATTTAGTAACAGTATGATTAATGAGAGCAACATATTGTTATTGTACCTGCAATAACTTAGCCTTTTTTTTTTTTTTTTTGTATTTGATTTCTTTGCTGAAGTTATTTCAATGCAGACAGGCAGGTTTCTGTGGGCACGCTGCAATAGTGCAGGTTGTTTTCACACAGCCTCATGGAAGCCCTGGGTGGGATGTCACGCTCCTATGGCATGACACGCAGCAGAGGAATAAAAAGCCTAAGCAAACATGTAAGATGGCAGCTTCTACAGCACAACAACAAGCTATCGAATGATTTTAGCAGGAATATATTTAAAAATCCTTTCGCAAATTCAAGCTTTTTTTTTTTTTCCTCTCTCCACATGAATCTTGGCACGAGTTTTTACACTACCTTCTATTGGAAAGACAACAATGTCACCACACTGCTTCATGTTTTCCAGAGCACAGTCTTTCTCCTATATAGAAAAAAATCATTGATTTTTTCTCCTCAGTTTCCTCCCTCCAGCTGAAGAAACAATGGCCTTGAAGAGTGAGACTCTGATCTGCACCATGAAGATCTGTGGGCTCACCACTAATTGCTGTATTCATAATTCCTGACCATACTAGCCTTTCCAAGAATTGAATTACAGTCTTTTGAGTACATTAATATCTATAAGCTAGCCCTCCAGCTTGCAGGGCCAATAGAAATGGTAGAGATAGTAACCTACCAAACACTTCCCATTAAGTGCACAGTTCTATCTGATTGTCTTGTGTGCTTCTCTTGTATTAACCCTTCAATTACATCCCTGACAATTACATTTGAACTGAGGGAGATGATTTTGACAGTTCTGCATAGAAAAATGATGTAAAAAAATGTAAGACTGCCAGAAAGAAAAGCAGCACATAGTGATGAAACTCCAGATTTATAGCATCTCTTAAAAGAAATAAGAGATGAACATGTCTTATTTTTTTTTGTTCTGAATAAATTATCAGGCTGCTGTTGATTTTTCTGCACTTATAAAACATGCAGTAATTGTTGCCCTAATTGTTGCCCTAACTGTTGTTTGTGTGCTGGAGTTTATGCTAGGTGGACTCTTCAGAAGTAACTCTTTGATTGAAGAATTGCTTCACTGTGATTTTATTTTATTTTTAGCGATACTGATCATAAGGAATTCAGTTAGTATTCATTGTAATAGCACTGATCATAAAACAATAATTTGCTATTCATATGGATGTCACAGGTGTTTCCATAGGATTTATGCTAACTGCAATTTTAGGATCCTTTAACGGATACTTACACAAAGATTGTTTTTTAAAGGATCTCCTACCATTTCCCAGCTGACTGATTTAGCTTTGGCTATATGGAAGTAGAGTTCAAAATACGTGGGGGGCTGTACACTAAGCTCTTTAACAATAATAGGTTTCTTTTTTCATGACATTTTCTACTACGCAGATTCTGAATCCTGTATGTTTAGCAATTGATCAGCCCTGGAGCTTCATGGAGGAGAGATCCATTTTCAGACACAGTCTTCACGCTTTTGCTGAGACTCAACAGTTACAAATATTTTTGGCATCATTTGCAATGACAGAACAGGATACTTATAAGAAAATGTGAGGCTAAATTGTGCAAAGGGGAAAAAAGGTATATTTCTGACTAATGGTGATTCAGAATGTACTAAAATTGTGTAGATTAAACACATTTATAATCAGACTATTAACAAAAAGATTCACAACTGCATTAATAAGTCATATTTCATTATCCTAACACAAAAGATACCTGGTATGAGACATTAATATGTGTAATAAAGTCTTCTGCACATGTATTATGAACAGCAGTGCTTTTAATATTAAAAGTGAATCCATACGGGTTATTTGACATGTAAAATATTAACTTTTATAGCAAGAATGCAAATGAGAGTTTGAACACTAATTATAGCTGCAGATCCCACTCAGGAATGAGGCTCTGTGTGACTAATGATTTCGGCAAAATGAAGGAATGGCCTGCTTCTCTCAAGAGGCAGCATATCTTAGCTCCCTCTCCTCGCTGAGTAACCCTTCAAAATTCTCAGCATGTCTCAGTACAGTAATGTTTATGCTGCTTCCAGGGACTGGCTTCCAAAGACAGGCCACCAGCTTTGTGTTTTTATACCTAGTTTTATATAACTCTCTCTATAAGGGAGGAAAGGTTATTTCATATTCATCCAGAATCACACAATTGTAGGAGATATTCGATAAAAGATTGCTTTCATTGGCAGCTCCCAATATCTTATTCCTATTTTTCAATTAACAAGACAAAAGTGCTGGGTTTTGGTATGTGTTTCCTCCAACAGTTTTTTTCAGAGAATAGGATGTTCTTTCTTTAAAAAATAAATCTAGCTTTTAACATTATTATTCACTTTCCCTGAGCAATCCTCTGACAAACATGTATCCAGCTGAGATGACTCCTACCCAAGTCTGTTGTTGTTGCTATTCCTGAATTGGCCAGAGGAGTCACTAAACAAAATAGAACTGTTAATTCTTGTCAAAGAAGTAGCATGTCTTCTTTATGGTAGGTTCTGTGAGAAAACTGTTCTTACCTGAGCTATTTGCTGCTTTTCTGTGTGCACAAGTGCCAAGCTGTACTGAGCTGAAATAGCCTCTAATGTGTTCATCTTTTCTCAGTTTTATTATCCTTTATTGCAGAAAAATTTAGATAAAGCACGCTCAAGAAATATGCTATTAGAAATAGGATGACAAAACAATTATTGAATAGCAACATAGGTGTTTTAAATTATCATGTAATTATCTTTTAATAATAACACACACATACAATTAAAACTGGAAAATTATTAATATTGTCATTTATCACCTATCTGTAACATAAAGGAACTAGTTTTACTAAAATTTAACAAAGGGAATTTCAACCCAATTTTCTCTGATCTAGTAAGAAATTCTCTTTATTTCAATGCTGCTAGCCAGTGTTTATAAAGTTAAGCAATGTCTTATGCAAACATCTAGGATACAAGGATTGCAGATGTTCATAAGAGGGCACAACTGTGGATATAATGCAAATTTAAAAAGATGTTGAATTTGTAATACTCCTGCTTAATCAGATCCCAGTGAGAAAATGTCATAGATATGTGAGTGACTCCTTCATTATTTCAGAGGTGCTCACTTTGTCTGTGAGGATGGGACAAAAGAAGAGGACAGTCAAAATACTGTTCTTTTAATTCAGTTACTCTGGTAAAGATCAGTACTTTTTGAAATGTGAACCACATTTCTAAGAAATGTCTTGCTGTACGTTGTTGGGAACACTCTTGTGATGTGTAAAACAACTAGCATGAGGAGATCTTTCTGAGCATATTACTAAATCACCTTCCAGGCTGTCTTAATAAATCACTGCAAGGCTCATTAGTGTAATTTTCTAGACTTCATCAAAGTGCATCTACTACAGCTGCACAAATACATGTGGCAATTTCACTACCAATAATGGTCTTGGCAAACAATTGAAGTCTGACTGGGTGTATAAATTTGGCTAGATAATTAGATTTTTTGCTTCTAATATAATTTTCATAATTTACCTAATTTCTATTTTTCTCTTGCATTGAGCACCTTAAAAAATAAGAAGGTGCATTGTTTCATTGAAATAAAATTTTATGCATCTAAAAGATTAGTTAGTTGGTTTATCACCACTGTTATCAAAGTCAGTGGATTCAATAATCATTAGCCAGTAGTCAATAGTCAATATTCATACTCAACAATATTAAAATGTTCAAATTAATATTTAGTAGTATTCAATGTTTATATAATACATGATGACATAAGAAGCTGAAAAATAGTTTTTAAGTGGTTTGGTGGTTTAAACTCTGGGCAGCCTTTCCATTCTGTAAAATCTGCCCCTGTTTATCATCTGAAAGTTGATCTGAGCTCTAAGGGCAAGTTTTTCAGAGGTTTTGAATGCCCGTTTTTGAATCACATTGTCTTAAGAGCTCAAAAACATCCCAAATGCTTAAACATTGGTCAGGGCTTTCTGATGATAGGTGACAAACTTCAAACTATCTCAAACTTGTATATTCAAAAATAAGATATTTGAAATCACAAATCATTGAGTTGATTTCCTGAAAGTTATTCAGGACCTTCAGAATTCTGACCTAAAGTCAGATCAAATACTTTCTTAAAAAAACATAAAAAAATCTTAAATAAGTATGTAAATTAATTCAAAGGTAATTAGTACCAATTCAAAGTGCATATTGATTTTTGCCATACTGTTTTAGGTGGCTAGGTATTTAAAGGAAGTAAATTCCTAATCACTGTTTGAAATTGGTATTTGTTCAATTGTTTGGAGACATCTTCATCTCCAGACTGGGTTTGTTATCTAAGATCAGGTGGCAAGTCTGCACGTATGATTGTTTTGTTAATACAAGGTCAGTTTCTAGGGACTAGGATCTCTGAAGTGGTTTTGAGTATACAGATCAAATCTAGTGTAAATGTCCTGTGTCTGAAATATCGTGCTAGATAAGCAATCTTGTAATTTAAATATGAACACATACACTTAGTATTTATATGAATGTCAACATTTCTCTATGAATTTCAAAATTCATTGCCATATTGAAACATTATTAAATTGATATTCAGGGCTTGAATTAGAAGAATGGGTACATTGGAGTCATCTGACATAGTTCCACAAGTGAGAAATGCATTTTTCAGAATGGAGCAAGCAAGTACACTGAACTTTGATACCATTAAACACTGCAATATTCTGTAGCCTATAAATAGTAAATGTGTATGCTTCAATCTGTAGGCATCATCTGCTCGCTTGCAGTGGGTCAAGTGATTTAGAAATATAACCCAGAGAAATTTAACTCAGAGACCTACTTTCCAGTGGGAGACTTTTGTTTTATAAACAGGCACATCAGTTACTGCATGATAGAGCCTGACACTGACAGAAACCCTGTTTATTTGCTTCCAACTAGAAAGCATACAAATGCACATAGGCAATGTTAAACAGAAGCATACACAGCAGCACAATGTAAGCACATACACAGCAACGGTAATGATGTTCCTATAAAATTTTTGCTTTTGCCTCAAATCACTTCCTCTCACTTTACTTTCTACCTGTAGCAGTGTTGTTGGCTGTAGCAGACCTATACATAAAAATCATAAACTGTCATGCACTATAGCCCCTTCTCTTCATTGTCTTTTTTAAGCATCTTTCAGAATCAAGCACGTGAATCTCTACTAAACAAACTCTAGTGAGTCTTGGAGATTGCTCCTCTCCACACCTGCAAGCCTCAAAAGCTGTGTCAATCACTTCTCTTGACTTTTTCCACTTGCTCTTGATTGTGAGTCTACTGCTCAACAGAGTTTGAGTGTTACACTAAAGATCGGTGTGTTGGTACTGGAGCCTTACTTTTGATCTTTCTTTTCTTTCTTCCGTATTCACAGGAAGGTTGTAAATATGCCTTCTCATTTGTGGGTGGTATCAGCATGCCTATGTATTTCTGATGGGGTATTGTCAGAATGCCAGATCTTTGCCCAGCTGTGGGTTGAATTGGCAATTTCTTAGGAGCCTGAACGATATGAATAAAATGAAGTATATTACAGCTGTCCTCATCTTAATACAGAAGAATAATCAGCAAAACTTGCAGCAGGTCCCAGCATGCGATATCTCTGATCAAGATTGAGTATCACATGCTGAGATAGGCTGCATCTTCTTATTAGTAATAAGCTTAGCTTCAAACTGAATCAAAGGCTATCTGATCCTGCATTTATAAAAAGCAGAACAGGGAGACTAAGACACCATTCCCCATCCAGTCATAGACTTCTTGTCTGTGAAGTCCCTTTGGACAGCATATTGAGATTTACAGCACTGAGATTTACTTTTCATATTTTGGATGACCTATATGAGATTTTGCAGTCCTGACTTCCACAGGGACAGGGCACCATTTCAGCAATAAAATACCAAAATTGGAAAACAAAGCTTAGCTGTCTCAGGCCAGACATCTGTGAATGGAAGCAGCAAAACAGTGGTCATTTAAAGATGTTAGCCTTATTAATGTGTTTCCCCATCTACAAAAAAAAAAAAAAAAAGAAAAAAGAATATACTATATGCTTATGTTTTCTGCAAGCACGTGGTTAAATAATATTCTTCTATGTTTATTTTGTTACTTGCATCAATAGTGCTATAGAAGATTTATAGCTGTTTAAAACTTGGGGTGACACCTACTAGTAACACTTACATAAAGGGTGTTGCTAATTTTGCAGTATTTCTTTTACACCTATTTTTGTGCTTGGTTACATGAGTCAGGTAGATGATACAAGGAAGCCTGAACAACAATAGGGCAAAGCAGAGGTAGTTACGCCCTCCCCATTGTCTCCAAGGAAAATCCATACCTCAGCAATGTTGACAAGCATGACTTTTCTTCATACTAGAAGACCTAAAATCACAGAAAGGAAAAACCGCATAAGATGTAAAGTTACTATGACTTTGACAGTGAAGTAAAAGTTTAGAAAGTTCAGTCTCAAACCAGAAAACAACAGAAAAGACTTAGAAAGCACGTAAATAAAGCGTTATCTGCCATATAAGAAATGCAGGTAATGTATCTATAAATAAACAGAGCTTTATTTTGTCTATGTAGCAGTATTTTTCCTCAAAGACAGCAAAGGTTCTGACACGTCAACAGATGGAAAGGGCTTGGCTAGCAACAGACATTCAGACTCCTCAAATGAGAACAGGATTTTGCTATTTATTGTGTTTCCTAGAAATGATGTTCAGAACAATGTAATCTGGAAGTATTTTGAAGTGACTCTTCCACAGCTGTGTTAGCTGATAGCATAGGACAGATGGTGCAACACAGTCCAGCATACAAGGAGCTTACTTCTTTCACAACTTTATTAGCTAAGGGCTTTGAAAAGCAACAGTGATGATATAAATCAGTGCAATCTTGTAAAATAGGTAAACAAAACGGGACAGGCTTTCTATCCCTGGCTGGGTACCAATTTTAAACTGCCATGGCAGGGAGGGAGAAGGAGGAAGGATGGAGAAATCTTCTTAGTCAAATGTTTCTTCAGCACTCGCTTCTATTGAGTTTCATGCTGGGGAAGCTAATTGCTGTGCCTAGCACTGCCTATCAACTTCCCTCAGGTGCTTGTGCAAAGAAAGGGGCAGTTTTTCGGTGTCAAAATCATGCCCACAAACTGAGTCACCAGCTCCATGCTCTTGTGTAGCAGTTAAAATAAAATCCTTACCGTAATACCTACTACAAGCAGCTAAAACAAAAGGGTAAGTTGTCAAGTTGATAAAATACTGCCACCCTAATTAGACAAATAAGTTGTTAGACCTCTGAGAGACACGATACATCATGAATAGGGATATTTAAAATTAGGTTATATCTAATTACTTTTTAATTTCTATTTGCATTTTAATGAAGATTGAGCTTAATGAGATAAATAGCAGAGATATTTCTATATAAAAAAACCCTCTTGAATTCTCTGTGTGTCAAGGATTAGATTTTCAGAGGTTTGGGGTACCTGAAGTAAGATAAGTGTTTAAAAAAATTCATTAGACATTTATCAACCTTGGGTCTTCCCTCTAAATCTAGAAGGAATTTGAAAAATCCTAGTCTGGTTTCATCCTCCTGGGCTAAATTCCTTCATTAAATTATCCAGTGAGATTTCTAGAAACACTAATTACAGGCAACAGAATTGAAAATCAAGGGAAAATGATCAGGCTTTTACAATTCCAAAGACCAGATCCTCAGTAAATGATATTGTCAATATTATGTAACACTGCACACTGCATGAGTAAAGACCGATTTATGTATTTTCTTTTTTTCAAAATGGCAAGAATTTTTAAATGTCTTTATTTTTGGTGGAATCCTTATCTTAGCACAACAGCTCTATATAATAAACTTTACGTATTTTAAATGGCTCAAAACTAATGAACTTCATTAAGATGTATCGTTTTCATTAAAGCGTGATTAATTTGTCTTTATTTATTTAGCATGCAGTGAACAGATGAAGGTACTATATGGTGACTAGAACACTGCTGAAGGAACAGTAGCATAGATACATTTCTAAATGTTAACATATGTCTACGTACATTATGTTCATGTTCAGTTGGACTCTGGCCCCTGTTACTTTTGGGAACATTCTTGTGTTGCACCTTCTCTTTCCTTTTATGGATTTCTAACAACACGCTCATTGTACATTAATAATCCTTTAAAAGCTCATTGTACCGTAATCATCCTTTAAAACAGGACATTTTCTACTACAGGCTGCTTTTTGACATGGTCAGGCTGACATGGTCAGACTCTCCAACTTTGCTGGGAGGCTTTCAGGGCCTCAGCCATTCTGTAGTCACTACCTACAATTAGCAAAAGAGCAATTGTTTTTAGTCACTAATTAAAACATTTAGTACAGGTCTAGGCTGAAAAATCTGAGTACCTCCAGTACTGATGCTGCTGTCATTTTGCAGATGCTAATTTAATTCCTGTCACTCCTGCAGCATTAGGTCTTTCCCTGGCAGAGCTGTTGGCTAGCCTCTTCTCCAAGCACAGGGAGATTGCTTATTGTTAAAAAGCAAAACAAGCCAGAAATGACAAAAAATGTTGTATGCCAGCTCTTCTAACCTAACTAATCCAATGGGTAGTAAACTAAAAGGTGGGAGCTGATCCTCTGCATAAATTCTTAATGTAAGTATAACTTGAGACATTAAACCTCGTTATAATTTAGCAAGAAAGAAAGGCTTGACAAGGGGTCTGTCCCCATAATCAAAAGTAGTTAATTGAGGTGTTTGAATAAATGCTATTTAAATCTTACCATGCTTATGAATTCTGAAACATTAAGATTATTCTGTATTAAAATCTAACCTGTAGTTACATAAACTAATAGTCTGCTAATCTAAATCAAACCACAAGTGGCATTTATCTACTTCTGAGCTCCAGCAGATCTTCTGGAGTGACTCACCTGTAGAATAGAATTTTCATATTTTTCGGGAAGGTGGAAGGATTACAAATACAAATTAATTATCCTCTCCTTTCTGTTCTGCATAGCAGGCACTCAGTCAGTGAGATACAGAAGCAGACGTCCTGCAACTCTTCAACATAGTTCCGATGCTTATTGACTTCCTAAAGCATAATTGGGTCTGCTTAGTGAATGACAAAATTAACTTCCGAACAAATCTTCCCAAAGCACCAGTTTTTAAAAAATTATTATTCTCAGGATGCATTTTAACACAGTTATAAATCACATTGTTGAATTAATATGACAATAATCAATGTTAATGGCCAATTGTTTTGTTATAAATAGGTTTCTTGCATTAAAGAAATAACTTTTCTTATGCTCCTAAGTTAACTAGAACATAGGGTATGGCTGTATCTGTTTTTTTAATTTTGCTCAATATTTATTGGTTAATTATACTAATGAATTGTTATTACGGAATCACAGAATCATGGATTTATTGTTTTGGTTTTTTTTGTCTGGGAGTTTCAAGAATAAACTGGTCACTGAGACTTGTTTTTGTTTATTCTATCTCTGGCATTGCATGACATTGCCAGTTTGCATTGCCTGTCAATAGGGCTCATACTGCATTTGCAGAGGTCATGCATTATAGCTGCGAAGGTGAACTCTCTCTGTGTTTCAGTGATAGTATTGACTTGCTTTTCAAAGCAGTCTACCTTTCAGTGACACTGCATTTATTTAGCATATCTTATAAAAAAACACCCTCAAAAAAACAACCAAGAGAGAAAGAGGGAAACATCTTTGTCACAAATAAAAACGTACTTGTTAACAACACCAGATTAAAAATTGTGATCTGTATATCAGTCAGATGGGTAGACCAGCACCTTAATATTTTCTAAAATACATTAGACACATTTGACAGCTTTTTTAGACTGCAGGCAGTTAAATCCTGTTTACATGAACTTCTGCATTAACTTAAACCATAAGTGCCTATGCATAAGCTTACTAAACCAGCTAAAATCTGATGCTGATATTACAATATTTCGAGCTTAATATTGGAGTAACTTCTCACTGGAGCATTGCTGTTCTGGCTCAGCTGAGCTATGCACATCCCTCTGGAAAGCAATATCCAGTTGTTCAGCCTCCTAGGAGACATCTAAGTAGATGGCTTAGTAAACTTGATCTAATCAAAACAAAAGGTGTTCTAAGCCAGCCAAATGTGAAATTACCCATCAGGAACAAGGAAAGAAAACTGTAGTTACTGAATGGAGAACTGACAGTCAATAGTTTGATTCCAGTTTTTTAATATGCAGTTTCTGAGACTGCGGGAAATCAGAGTAGGGGTTGCTCCTTTCTTCACAGAGCTACTGAGCACAATCAGGGAAAGAAGCACCCTTGAGCGGTGCAAGGGAGACTGCAGCTCAAAGAAAAACTGTGAAAGTGTGGTGATGGACATAGAGCAGATACCAGGTCTCCGAGATGATGAAAGAAATGTCCTGCAGCTATAGAGCAGTGAGATGAGTAATGTCCAATTTGGAAAGTCATTGAGTTGAGTAAAACCAAGCCTGGATGCCAGGACCAGTCCTGCAAAAGTCTCCTGCAAAGGAACAGAGCAGGAGAGATGATTATAGACTCCCTTTATGGTTATTCTACTTGGAGTTCCCTATGCTTAAAAATGTAAGGATTCTAGTTTATGTCATTTGAAAGCCTGACTTTTTTCAGATAAAAAGCCTTTTGGTCTTTTTTGGGGAGTTCAATGTAGGAATAGGTCTAGTAAGATCCAGCTCAAAGCTTTTGCTAATTCTGGATTCCTTTGCATGGACAGTTTACTGAAAAGCAATGCCCGAAATCTGGTGCAAAGCCTTGTGTTCCACTACACAAGTGTCATTGTCCACAACTACAGGGTTGGTTTGTTCAGGGGTAGTGAATTGGAATATGGAAATAATTTTCCCATGTGTGATATTGAAGAGAAACAGTACTGGAATAATAAGTACACTATGAATGTTCATTTTTTAAAATATACATAGAATTGTTAGAATATAATAGAAAATAGTAACAAAACCTTTCTGAAGAAAATGTCCATCTGACAAAATCAATGACCTTTGCCCATGTATTATCGTAAAGAACTCGTGGTGTTGTCCATGGCATCATATGTCTTTAGTCTAAAAGAGAAAGCCATGATAAGAACCAATGTCTGAAAGCTGAAAACAAGGGGAACAAAAAATTTAAAAATTAAGGCTACATATTTAACTCTTGGATTATTAATCATGGGAATATACTGACGATTAATCATGGGAATATACTACCTAGAGAATTATTTGAGTTCCCGTTTCCTATATTTCAGATCAAAAATAGTACCTTTCTGAAAAATAAGGTTTAGAAAATGCAAGATCTTAAAGAATAGCTGAACTCATACTATTTGATTTATTGAGGAAAAAAAAGAGTAGAATGAAGTAATAATAAAGATACATAACAGGACAGGCAATAGAATCTCATAGTCCTGACTGCTTCCAATATCTAGAATCTTTAGGAGTCCAATTGCTGTAAAATACAAAATGTTACTCTTGCTACCCAGATTCTCAGAGCCTTTGTAGATATTCAAGGTCAAGAGGATATAAAAATCTCTTTGTATGTTGTTTTATGGTTTATAGACATGCATTCAGTATCTTCACATGAAAGAAAGAAGCTTTGTGTCATTGTTAGTAGATGTTTTCCTGTAAACTCAACCTCTATGTAGAGGCTACAGGCAAAGCAGGAAATGGAAGGGTCCTAACTGCAACAGTAACCAGGTTAATCCCTGATACACAAAATTCCCTGTATCCAAGTCTTAATGGTCCCTCGTGTTGCTTGCTCCGGTGAAGAAAAAAAATCACAATATACCCGAGTGCAATATGGAAGAAGTTGTTCTGATTTGCATGGGGATTTGCATCCATATACTTTGCTTCTTCATAAGTATGTTTTGTTATCAGGGGATGGAGATTTTCATATTCTTCCCAGGAATCTCCACAGAGCAGTAGAGACATGGTGCTGTATATGTTGCACATATTATTCTTAATGAATAGGTTCCTGTATTGCCACTGATACTGAATAAGTAATCAAAATTGCTGAATCAATACTATGGGTAGTGAATACCAGTGTTTTAATTTTGTCTTTCCTTTTTACTTGTGATTAACAAGGTCTTAAAGATTAGATTAATTTTCCTTTGTTTCACTTTGTACTTGGTTTTGTATGAGATAGGGTAGCAGAAGACTTTATCTTAAAATAAGAAGTTTCAAGAAGGCTTGGAAGTAGAATATATCACAAAGCTTGTAGATAAATTAATGCAAACAGCTGGAATTTGAAATCTCTGCTTGAGAATGTGCCAGTCATTGTATAGAAATGAATGTAAAACCTCAGTTTTGCTCTGAAGTTTCACTAGCAAAATTATATTTCCAACTCTCTTCATATTAATTTTAGTTCAGACTTGGAAAAAGGACAATGCTATTCTTTTCTGTGCTGAGTGGGGTTCTACAGAGAATGCTTTTAATTATTAAATGTGAAATAGCCCATTTCCACACCAATGCACTTGGAAACGTAAAATATTGGTTAATACAGGTGTGTTGCTGTCTGAATAAAGTAGTTAAACATATCTTTTAGGTTTATTTATCACTTAAAAACTTTCATGACACTGGGCAGAGAGCGAAAAAAGCCTTTTTCCTTGATTGAATGGTCTCACCTCACAAGCTCTCCAAATGCAGAACTTCAAAGATAGTATAAAAATGTTCTGTGAAGAATGATGACAGGATCAGCTCATAAAGATTAAAAAAATCATACTGCAAGTCTTAGTTCTGTAGTTTCTCAATGCATTCTGCAAGTGAGTAAAAGTGATTTTTGAAGAAAATATAGGTTCAGGACTATTGTTTAAAAACTAAGACTGGGTAAGGGGGGGACATGGATAATTGTGCAGCTTTCGACTTCTGAAAGTAATGTTATCAATGTTATCGTAAGACAAGAGTCTGAATGTTGAAATATGAAAATGAGCATCTGTTGTTATACAATATGTCAGACATAGAAGTATATAAAAAAATAATATCTGATTTACCTAGATTTTTCCTCCTTTCTTCTTGAAAAAAAACCCACGATAGTAGGTATTTTCTCACCTAGTATTTCTAAGATTTCAAATTGTATAGTCTGTCTGCCTTCAGGGCTTGAAGAGTGTTAAGAATCCACCTGATAATAATGTTTCACTGGGAATATAATAATTCTCTCTTGCTAGAGGCAACTGGCAAAGAAACCTCCTAAGTCAACTAAAAAGTGTCTTTAAAAAAGAGACTCTCTTAAAAGCTGGAATTTACTTCTAGTTCTTAATCTTTCACTTTCTGCCCCTGACTAGCTAGAGGAACTGGAAAGGATTATGTACATGAAAGTTCACTTTCTCCACTTAGAGATTACATTCTACTAAAAGATTCCTTTTCCACACTTTTCAGCAAATGTGGAAATTGTAAGTTGGGCAGGTGTTATGTGTGTTTTCCACTCAACCAAGACAGAATATGGAAATGCCAATAATTTGTCTTCATTGATATTGGAAATCGTGACGTTGGAAAGTGATACAATCTTTTCTGCTCCTTAAGATTATGAAAAGAAATTAAATTAATAGTGCCACTTACACATCTTCTCTGATGAAAGATAATGTCTTCTCTTTTCTTACTACGTACATGCCATTACATAATGGATGCTACAGACTCTGGGTTCACTGTCCATAACTTACCTCTTCTCTCTGCTCTGCCCTGCTGTACTCCACTGAAATTCAGGTCAGAAACTGGGGTTCAGACCCAGGCTTAAAACTTAATGGCAAGCTTAGCCATTTCTTATGCAAAGGTAGCCCATTACTTTTTCTTGAGAAAGAGAAGATAGAATGGAAATAAAGAGCATAAGTCAGTTACAGATTAAAATTGAAGAAGATTTTTTTTTAAATGAAAAGGATGAATAAAAAGCCAATGTGGCGAGACAGTAACATTCACCATGACTTACCACAAAAATCTTAAACATTAAAAAACATTTTAATGTAAAAGCTTTAGAACATCAGAGTCACCTCAAAAATCAAATTAGCAGCTGTATTTTTGAGGACTTTTCAGCTTATTCACACTTACTTAAAAGATTTTTGATAATACTTTTATTTCTCAGACATCTTTTTATAGAACTGTAGACCACTTATTCTTGCTAATGTGTGTGTTGGCTCCATACCACCTCAACTGACTGTGTCTATTCTCAAAAATGCAAATCATTTCTTTATGGTTACTACTTGAAATTATACGCCCTTTAAGATAATTTATTAAAGATTGTTTTTCTTTTTAAAATAGAGCAATGGTCTTACTCGTAAAGAACTACGCTACTTTGTTTTGTTTGTGTGTACGCTTGTACATATAGGTCTATGCAAGTCAAGCAATGAGTACTGGATCCTGTGAAAACCAGCATTGTGTCTTCTTTTGACTGTGAAAGTGGAAGGAACAATGATTTACAAATTGATTTCTTGATATATGTGAACGCATGTGCTTGTGAACATACATTTTTTGGTATACTGATGCTGCTTTGCAGGGCATAAATTACTTGCAATAACTTGCAAAATTAGCTATAGTAAAAGCACAAAAATATGTCTCTGAATCCACATGATTTATGGCAATAGTAATAGTAATAATACTTTAGATGTATATAATGGCTATGACTCATAAGGACTGAGACTGTGTTTTAATGTGCATTTTTGAGGCACTCATCAAAGTTGGTTCTATTCCTGAAGGGAGCCTTTGGGTGCCACCGTAATAAGTATTCAACCCTAAATAAGAACATGCAATTTTTTTTACTCTCACCCTCCTGTGGTCTTGCCAGGGGAGAGCTTTTTAACTTGCAGCTCAGGTTCCTTGGAAGATGAAGTCTGATCAGGAAACAAGTTAATTTACATTAAAGCACATCCATTAGGCACTGAGTCCTATCTTCTCTTCAGACCAGTCCTCCCAGTCCTCCCAGGGTGCCTTTGGCTGAGCTGGTCAACAGTAAGTCTCTTGAATCTCCAATTTCCTCTCCCCAGCCAGCAAGTCTTCTAGGCTCGATATCCAAATGCTGGTAAAAACTGGAACTACAAAGTCACAACTGTAATTGTAGAGTAAAAATATGTATTACTGACATGTAATGCAGAGGTAAAATCAAGGTCCAAATTGCATTAAATCAAGTAGTTTACTTCAGTTAGTTACATTTTGGGAAAACAATATCAACATTTCCCTGAAATCTGTTCTGAAACTTTTACAAATTGAGCATGTGCAAAGAGTTATCTTCCTTCAGTGAGGTCACCCAAGTCTCAGATACATCTCTGTCACTTCTTGCTCTCAGATCTCATCTGCTTTGAAGAACAAATAGAGTGTTTGGAACAAACCAGGCTGCCGTCTGTAGGAAGTGTTTCCAGGCTCTTTTCCAGAAAGGGTAATGTTCCCTTCCAACAGCCTCTTCCTTATGTTAGCCTGGGAGGTTCTGATTAAAGAAGCGTACTTTGAATCAGAGATAAGGAACATTTGCCCTCATCTCCTCTACTGTTAACCTTTGTCGTTCACGGATTATCAGTAGTTGAACTCTAGATGCTTTCCTTTTCCCCTTGCTACTTTTAGGATTGTGGGTCTGAGTCTGTTGCTTTGTCAACGTCTAATGATTCTAATTATGTAATTATCTACTCTAATGAAATGATAAGGCTTTAACAGTTCAGTCTTCCTTCTCTGTGAAAGAAATTCTGATGCATCCACTGGGATGTTACGTTCTTTGTTTAAATATGAAGCTGGAGAAATTATTTGGGAACTGGGCATCAATGATAGTTTTGCCTGTTTAAACACTTTCTTTGTTCATTGTTTGCTTTTTATAATGGTAGTTACTTTATTTTACTTTACTAGACCTTTATTTACAGACCAATGTTTTTGTTAAACTTCCTTAAAAATAAATGGCAGCAGGGAGATAGGAAACAGACATGGCATAAAATCTAGAAACTCTTTCCAAAGCAGGGAGAAAATTCAGATTTTACCAACACCAAAGGTGACTGCTCATAGCAATGAACTACAAATTCATGCTACAGTTTGATGTACACCTTCTTTCTGCAAGATCAGTTCAGCATAAAAAGTATGAGGCATCAGTCTATGAAATTGTATTAAGTGGGTTTCATGTATCTTAGGCCAAGGAAAAACGTGAACTTGAATTTCTTCACTGTCAATAAATACTTCAAATTTGTAGCTGCTCTGTATTATAGCTCATTTTTGTCCCTTAGCTGTGTTTCAAAAGAAGGAGTATTTTGGGAAAATGACTATAGGTACATGAGTATACATTTGGCAGAAGATCTTACAAAGGAGCATCTGATGTCATCTACCTGGACGTGTGCAAAGCATTTGACATTGACCTGCACAACATCCTTGTTTCTGAATTGGAGAGACATGGATTTAACAGATGGACCACTTGGTAGATCAGGAACTGTCTGGATGGCCATACTCAAAGGGTTACTGCCAAAAGTTTGATATGCCAAAAAGCTGAGCAGTGATGAGTGGCATTCCTGAGGGGTGGGTATTGGGACTGGTGCTGTTTAACATCTTTGTTGGTGACTTGGACAGTGGGACTGGGTGCACCATCTGCAAGTTTGCCAATGACACCAAGCTGTGTGGTGTAGTCAGCACTCTGGAACATAGAATCATAGACTCATAGAATTATCTGGGCCGGAAGGCACCTTCAAAGGTCATCTAGTCCGACCCCCCCACAATCAGCAGGGACACCCCCAACTAGACCAGGTTGCCCAGGGCCTCATCAAGCCTCACCTTGAATGTCTACAGAGAAGGGGCCTCAACCACCTCCTTGGGCAACCTGGTCCAGTGCTCCACCACTCTCATTGGAAAGAACTTATTCATGATCTCCAATCTAATTCTGCTTTTCTTCAATTTAAACACATTGCCCCTTCTCTTGTCACTGCAGGCCTTTGTAAACAGACTCTCCCCAGCCTTCCTGTAGCCCCCCTCAGGTACTGGAAGGCTGCTCTTACATCTCCCTGGAGCCTCTTCTTTTCCAGGCTGAAAGCAAAGGGATGCCAACCAGAGGGACCTGGACAGGCTTGAAAGGTGGGCCTGTGCAAACCTCATGAAGTTCAACCAGGCCAAGTGCAAGGTCCTGCACCTGGGCCAGGGCAATTCCAAGCACAAACACAGGATGGGTGGAGGATGGAGATTCTACCCCTTTACTCTGCCCTGGTGTGACCCCACCTGGAGTACAGCATCCAGCTCTGAAGCCCTCAGCACAGCAAATACATGAGCCTGTGAGAGTGGGTCCAGAGGATGGCCACAAAAATCATCAGAGGGCTGGGGTACCTCTCCTGTGAGGACAGGCTGTGAGAGTTGGGGACTGTTCAGCCTGAAGAAGAGAAGGCTCTGGGGAGACCTTTCTGTGGCCTTCCAGTACTTAAAGGAGGCCTATAGGAAAGATGGGAAGGGACTCTGTCGGGGAGTATAGCGATAAGACACGGACGGGGTTATGGTTTTAAGCTGAAAGAGGATAGATTTAGACTAAACATTAGGAAGAAATTCTTTACTATGAGAGTGGTGAGATAATGGAACAGGTTGTCCAGAGAAGTTGTGGACACTCCATTCCTGGAGCTGTTCAAGGCCAGATTGGATGGGGCTTTGAGCAACCTGGTCTAGTGGGAGGTGTCCCTGCCTATGACATGAGGGTTGGAACTAGATGATCTTTAAAGTCCCTTCCAACTCTAACCATTCTGTGATTCTATGAAGAGATTCTGTATGGGCTGAGATGCAGGGGAGGTATCTACAATCAGTTCCTATTGCTTTATTTCCCAGCTGACTGCCTCAGGGTAACTGCTCACTGAACAGGCTACATGATGTTTCCTGTCCAGTACAGTGCCTGTTTGAATCCTCTTATGAATTGCCCACATGCCATGTGCTGTCTTATTCCCTAATGAATGTTTTGGCATGTCCTTTCTCTTGTCCCCAACTGGTCTGACAGAAGAGGGTCCATGTGATACTGCTGTGCTGCAAGGATGGTGCTACAGCAAGTTTCTGTCCCAGTTTACCTGCCAGAAGGTACATCTCACCTATTGAAAACAAGAAATCAGAGAAGGTACTTTGCTTCCACACCAGCAAATTGCCACAGAGATAAGCATTTACTCTCTCAGAGGAAGACTGGAAGCAGTAAGGGGCACGGGATATGATCCAGTTCCTCCCTCACTTAAAAGTGTGTCATTAGAAAAAAATCCCCCAAAGC
>BJBW01001626.1:79461-106749 GCA_004320125.1 Scolopax mira | reverse complement strand
ACCCGTCTGGATGCAGTCCTGAGAGGCATGCTCTGACATGCTCTGGGTGGTCCTGCTTTGGCAGGGGAGTTGGACTAGATGATCTCTATGGTCCCTTCCAACTCCAAAAATTTCAGTGATATTCAGTGATATTCAGTGACCGAAAGCCATCCACGAATACTCGGGTGCCCGTTTCTCTGGGGCTCGGTACGGTCGCCGCGGGGCTGCCAGGGCCCACCGACCTGCGGGCCCGGTCAGGAGGGGGCGCTGCCGGCGGCGGGAAGCGGCAGGCCTCGCTGCGGCCGCCCCCGGGTCAGAAATGGGACTGACCGTAAGGAATAAACGTTTTACGGTGGGGACGGTGAGACGCTGGCTCGGGTTGTCCAGGGAAGATGGACAACAGCTGGACCCTGGAGATGCTGGAAGTCGGGTGGAGGGGGGCTTTATGCAGCCTGGTCCGGGGGGAGAGGTCCTTGCCCATGGCAAAGGGTTGGACGAGATGATCTTCGAAGGTCTCTTCTAGCCCAAACCCTTCTGTGAGCCCAAATAAATAAATCATCGCTGTGTTAGTTCTCTTTCCGCTGGAAAAAGAGATCTTTCGCCTCCTTCACCTCACTCATATAATATTTACTCCGTGTTATCCCTAATTTTTGTGGTTCTTTCCCTCTTTATGCTTCCAGATTTCTCCACCAGAACAATGTCCAATCTCAACGAGAGATGTCAACACATCGTGCGTGACTCTAAGGGCAACACCTAGATCCGAAGAAGCAACGTAGAAGCTTTCCAAAGAAACGCCGAAATTAGGTAACGTTAATTCCTGTAGGTGAGGTTTGGCAAGTGTGCAGCCTTCCCCTCTGGCACCTTCCAGCCTGCCACAGCCGAGACGGCCACCTGAGAGGAACTGGAGTTAAAAGTTACCTCTCCAGGGCTGGGGGGAACTGTGACATCCCTAGATAAAGCACGTTGGTTTATGTGACTCCAAGGTAACTGTTACAGATGAAAAGAGAAAGGCTTTTGGGATATCTCCCCTCTTCCTTTTTAGGGGGAGAAATCATTAGAAACTTTCAGAAACATAATACAATTTTGCTGAAAGTGCTTTCTGTAGTACCATCTATTTAGCATGAATCGGAAGAAATTATTTTTCAGACAGTTGTATTTATTTATAAAATAAATTACCTTCTCTGTGAAACTGGCAGCTTGTTAACTCCTTAAAGCGGGACACAGCGGCTGCAGGTTCTCTCTCTGTCACTCGAATCCGGATGGATTTATGTGACTCGGATCAAAAATATCCAAGAAATGTAACAAGTTGCAGTTGTGCTGTTTAATACAATACACTCCAAAAAGCGCGTTTTAACAAAAAGGGTCGCAAAATCAAAACCAACAAAAATCAAAATCAACCAATCAAAACCCCAACCCAGACCTGAGAACACTGGTTTCAACAAACAACCCTCGCTCCGGTGAGACAGTCTGCATCACGCTCAAGCTGCGCTCGGGTACCGCCGCCTTCCCTGCCCACCTCAAAAGCCCCGCAGCTCCCCGCCGCGCCCGCAAGCCCTTCCGCACGCCGTCCTGCCGATCCCCCGGGAGCTCCTATCGCTTGGCGGGGCGGTGGAGGTGTCCCGCACCCTCCCGACCCTTTCCGCTACTCGAAATCTTCTTTAGGGCTGGTGTTTTTCAGCCCATAAAATGGGTTTTCCTGTTAAAGGGCTCCGCTGGAAGGAGGAGGGCTGTGTCAGAAACGCCTCAAGTAGCCGAAGATCTGGTAAAACATCCTATTTTTCCAAGGGAACGGTTAAAGGATGCCAATAATTAAGCAATCACAGTATTTCCTTCCTAATGGTGAAGAACTTATTTTCACAGAACTAACCTTAACCGAGTTTTTCACGGCGTTATTATTAGCGAGTCCCTTTGAAAATCCCCGATGTGTCGAACGCATTTTAAAACGCGAAACGCGCCTGGGGGAAAAAAATACCAATTGAGTTTAAACTTGTTTATTTATGAGACGGTAATCACTTCGTGTGCGTTCAGGCTTTTTTTTTTTTTCCTCCCCTCTGTTTCAAACGCTCGGTGCGCACCCGCCCCTGCGAGGAATGGGCTGAGGAGGAGGAGGGCAACCGGGATGAGCCTTTCACGCGTCGTTTCTCTTGTGCTTGTGCTTTATTCTGGCACCCCCAGAGTTACCCTTAGCTTTATCCATCCCCTTTGGAGAAGCAGGTGAGCTGCCTAAAATCACGACTGTATCTTCGTTACGTCTAACTCGACCGCAAAACGCAGAAAAACCCGCAACTATTTATGATCCCTCAGGTTGATTTGGGATAAGCCACGGATGGTGTAAGAAGGTGATTTGCTACTATGAGATTAATATCGATAAATTACAACTGATAAACCCTCATACATATCAACGCATTCGGGTGCTTAGGAAACAATTTTTAATCAGAATTCTGAAACAGAGAAAGAAATACCCTTCCTTAAACCAGGGAACCTTTGCAACGATGAAGTCATTTAAATCGGCACATTCACAAAACGCAGTATTTGTGGAACATTTTTCCACAGACAATAATTTACTCTGCCGGTGACTGACCGGGCAGCCGGCGTCGTGTGGGACTAGTGAAACTAACCCGAGCTAACTAACTAGTCCTGTGCGCTGGCGAGGATCGCCGACATCTGAACGCCTATCGCGACACCACCTCGCACGGACAACACATAGCATCGCAGTTTGGCGGCTTAGCTTTTATCTGGGTGCGTACGATACCGCCCACCAGGCTAAAATATCGAGATGCGGGTTTCCTTCACGGATTTGAGGTAAAACCGCCGAATAAACATACCGAGAACGGCAGTTCTTATTTTATACGTGTAAGCGCGCAGCCGCCGGCTTCCCTCTCGGGGGACCGGCGCTGCTGCTCGCCCGGAAACTTCTCTGTTAAAAAACGCCAGCCAATACCCTATGCTTTGCCCCAAAGTGGTCAACACCGACCGTTACGCGGACCGTAACGCCAGAGGCGACGCGCACCGGCTGCAGCGACCCCGGCTGCAGCGGCGCCTTGAGTGTCGTCATCAGTCGGCGCCCCCTCTGACGTCATCAGACGGCGCTGAGGGGACGGGGAGGCCGGCGGCACCGCGCGCACAGGTGAGCGCGGGTCGGGGCTCCTCTGGGGCCTTTCGGGCTCCTTTCGGAGTCTCTGGATCCCTTCTCTCCTGCCTAAAAGCCCCGCTGGGCGGTAGGGGAGGCCCCGGTTCGGGTTTGGGGCAGTGTGTGGGACCGAGGGGCCGGCGAGGAAGGTGGCCTGTCTCCTTCCGTGGGCTCAGAGTGAGATACTGCTGTTTTCAGGTGCTAATGGGTGATTAATTGTATTTTACTATAATTACCGACACGAAAAGACTGTAACACACATGGATAAGGGGCCACTATGGCTATTGTAAAGTAAAACCTTACTTGAAAGCTATAGAGTTTAATGAATTATTTCCAGTTTTCCCAAATGGTGTGTTTTAACAAAGTGGTTTGTCAAGTGCTGATCAGGCTTTCATAAAGGATGAGCTGTTTTGGTCAAATCCTATCCTTCTGTTTTCAAGACCCTAGTTTTCCTAGTTGAATTTATACAGAAACCAACTGTGAATATCAGGGAAATAATCCTTGCTGTAATATTAAGCAAAAGTATCCAAGAGTTGCTTATAAAGAAGTATCATGAAGGTTATTCACTGGCATAAACGTTAGGAATTCTTGTCTTCTATATTTGGCAGAACAGCAGCACAGAAAGCAGCAACCTCAATAAAAACTCCAAGGAGATAACCATTTTCTAGTATAAACTGGCACTAGATAGAGAAAAAATGGTATGGTTGCAGCCATATTTACATGTTAGGATAGGATTACTTAAAGCTTGGTAGATCATTTGTGGAGTATATGTAACAATTTAGTCTGATACTGTGAAGGAATACTTGTTTCCAAATAAGTCTGAACAATCAAAACCATTATAGAATCATAGAATGGTTTGGGTTGGAAGGGACCTTAAAGATCATCTAGTTCCAACCCCCCTGCCATGGGCAGCGACACTTCCACTAGAGCAGGTTGCTCAAAGCCCCATCGAGCTTGGCCTTGGAACACTTCCAGGGATGGGGAATCCATGATTTCCCTGGGCAACCTGTTCCAGTGCCTCACCACCCTCACAAGAAAGAATTTCTTTCTAGTATCTAATCTAAATCTCCCTTCTTCCAATTTAAAACCATTGCCCTTTGTCCTGTCACTGCACCCCCTGACAAAGAGTCCTTCTCCAGCTCTCCTGTAGCTCCCTTCAGATACTGGAAGGCTGTTATAAGGTCTCCCCGGAGGCTTGTCTTCTCCAGGCTGCAAAACCCCAGCTCTCTCAGCCTGTCTTCACAGAGGAGGTGCTCCATCCCTCTGATCATCTTTGTGGCCTTCCACTAGACCCATTCAAACAGATCCATGTCCTTCCTGTGTTGAGGACTGCAAAGTTGTATACGGTACTCCAGGTGGGACTTCATGAGTGCAGAGTAGAGGGGCAGAATCACCTCCCGTGACCTGCTGGCCACACATCTCTTGATGCAGCCCAGGATGGGGTTGGCTCTCTGGGCTGCCAGTGCACGTTGACAGCTCATGTTGAGCTTCTCATCCACTAACACCCACAAGTCCTTCTCCTGAGGGCTGCTTTCTAGCCATTCTCTGCCCAACCTGTATTTGTGCCTGGGATTGCCACATTCCAGGTGCAGGACCCTACACTTGGCTTAGTTAAACTTCGTGCGATTTGCACGAACCCACCTCTCCGTCCTGTCCAGGTCCCTCTGGATGGCATCCCTTCCCTCCAGCATGTCTACTGCACCGCCGAGTTTGGTGTCATCAGCAAACGTGCTGAGGGTGCACTCTACCCCACTGTCCATGTCTCCAACAAAGATGTTGAACAGCACTGGTCCCAGTATGGACCCCCAAAGAACACCACTCATCACCGGCCGCCACTTGGACATGGAGCCATTGACCACAACTCTTTGACTGCGGCCAGCCAGCCCCTTATCCACCGAGTGGTCTATCCATCGAATCCATTAGTTTCCAATTTTGAAACCAGGATGTCATGCAGGACAGTGTTGAATACTTTGCACAAGTCCAGGTAGATGACATCTGTTGCTCTGCCCTTGTCCACTGAGTCTGTGGCAGTATGATAAAAGGCCACTAAATTTGTCATGCATGATTTGCCCCTAGTGAAGCCATGTTGGCTGTCTCCAATCACCTCCTTATTTTCCATGTGCCTTAGCAGAGATTCCAGGAGGAATCTCCTTGCCAGGCGCAGAGGTGAGACTGACTGGTCTGTAGTTCCCTGTGTCTTCTTTTTTCCCTTTTTTGAATATCAGGATTATGTTCCCCTTTTTCTAGTCTGTGGGAACTTCGCAGGGCATTAAGAAATGTTTGTAGGGTACCACTGAGTTATTGAACTCTTGATCAGTTTGGTAATCATACACACCTGTGTTAGGATTTTGAGGATGAAATTTCTTCTCTCTGGCCCCTCATTTTGTTTGTGTTTTACTCTTCTACTTACAGTCTGTTCCCAGAATTTCAAATCCCTTAGTTCAAAAAAGGTAGATTAGGTTAGAAAGTGTTGCTCCAGGGAGGAGGGAGGGTGGGGAGAGAATATAATAAGGCTTATCTTGGTTTTGATACCACTGTTGTTACATAAGTGGTACACAAGAAATTATATCTGTTTAACGCAAGGAAATTCTTGGCACTGGCAGGAGAAAGAAAATATTCATTGGGCTTGTTTAAAATCCTGTTTAATAGAAAATGTTGTGCCATCTCCATCTTTGGAGGTTTTCTCTACCAGATTGGTAAAGCTCTGAGAAATTTGATGTTACAGTGCTTTTGAGAAATTGAACTCAATTTTGAAGTCTCTTCCAATGTGAATTATCCAGTGTCCCGTGTATCAAATACAGAAATGGAATTTATTTATATTTGCTTTTAAGGACATTTTTCATCTTCTGTTAGCTTTAGATTGAGATATTAGTAGAATCACAGAACAGTTTGTGTTGTAAGGGACCCTTAAAGGTCAGCTAGTCCAACCCCCTGCAATGAGCAGACACATCTTCACCTAGATCTGGTTGCTCAGAGCCCTGTCCAACCTGACCTTGAACGTTTCCAGGGATGGTGCATCTACCGCATCTCTGAGCAACCTGTGCCAGAGTTTCATCACCCTTATTATAAAAAATTTCTTCCCCATGTCTAGTTTAAATGTTCCCTCTTTTATTTTAAAGCTATTACCCTTTGCCCTATTGTTACAGGTCCGGTTAAAAAGTTTGTCCCCATCTTTCCTGTAGGCCCCCAATACTAAACTGGTTGTGATATGCCTTGAAAAAATAATTTAAGCAAAATCCCAAACTGGTGTGCATGTTGTGTTTGTTTGTTTGTTTAGAACATGGATTCACAGAAGGATGTTCAACCTCCAAAGCAGCAGCCAATGATTTACATTTGTGGAGGTAAAGACAAGACATCAACACATTTTTAAATTTGTTTTCTCTGTGTGTTTTAATAATGAAGAATGCATAATCATTATACTGAAGAGTACATAAATACAAGTAGTTGCAGTGTGGATCCTGGTGTCCTTTAAAGCTTTACACACTGATGGTTCCACGTCTATGGCATATATATGGATAGGGATCTGGAAGCTTGTGTTGCTCTATGGAGGTCCTCTGTCTTCAGAGGATGATTTCTCCAAGTGTCTGCTTGGGGTGCAGATGGTGGACCTTTTGTTTAGTGCATCTTAGAGGTTTTTTTGAAAGTGTTGTATGGTCACTCAGCTTTTATTGAAGTGAAGTAGTCAAATTCTCTCTTACCTATATATAAAGTCAGCAACTTAAAAATTCATAAATTTGAGTTGTCACTTCAGGAGTCTCAGATACTGTCTTTTAAGAAAATAAAGGGCTTTGTGGGGGCCAAGCTGAAGTTTTCATTAGTAGACAGTCTAGTTCTATCAAGAATAGAATGTATTCCGTGCAGTAATAATTTAGTGATTTCTAACAAGGTCCTCTTTGATCTTAAAATAAGTGAAGTTTGCTAATATTTTTTTGCACAGTATCTTGATATCATTCAGCCCTTGGTAAAAATTCACTACAATTATTTCAGTATAATGTTTTGTTTACGACAAATTGGAATTTGATTGTTATGACTTTTGAAAGTTATCTGTGCATTAACAATGCTGTTCTTGTTTACCTACTCCCTTTCTTTTCCTCCTTCGCATCAGAATGTCATACGGAAAATGAAATAAAGGCAAGAGATCCTATCAGATGCAGAGAATGTGGCTACAGAATAATGTACAAGAAAAGGACAAAAAGATGTATCCTTTTACATGGCATGCGTTTGGGAAGCTGTGGATGCAGACAAGGTCTATAAGGGAAACCAAGTGGAAGACTTGAGTAATTATGGAAGAATCCTTCAATGTCAAAAATCAGTAGAGCAGAGCAAAGTACAGTGGGGAAATCTTTGCAGTGTGACTGGGGATCTTGTTCTCTTTCCTGTAACTTTCTCTTCTTTTTTTTTTTTTTCCTTCCATATTTTAATGCAAAATATAGTAGGTCATGGTAGTCTGCTGGGTGATGTACTATGAACAGTTGATATTAGTCAGACTTTTAACAAAAGAAAAGTGTTGTGGCAGTGATTAAGGATGAGTTTTGAAATGCTTTTATGTAGTTAGCTGTGACTTCAGATTTAAGCAGTCTTTCCTTTGTGGATTTTTTCCTTTCCCCCCTTTTTCTCCCAGATCTTTTTTCAACCATTTCAACACATTTTTTTTTTTCCTTTAACTGCGCTATTCCAGTGGTGGTTTTTGATGCTCGATGATTTCTGCTGAAGATACAACGACTTTATGATGCAGTTCACTCTTACTGATAACTTTGCTCTGTAAATCCATTGATGTACAAATGCATGCTCTTATTTCTGTTTTAAGATATTGAAATATTAAATTTTAGTGTGATACTAAATTTTGTCTTACTGTCTTACAGCAATAGATTTCTAAAGCTGTCGTTTAAGTTATATTCAGAGTATGTAGTAGTTTAAGTTCAGTAGTATTGTGCTTGTTTTGAGTTAACATTATCTTAATTACTTTCATCTAAACTTTATTTGCATTTTAACTTTGTTAAATGTTCTTTGGACTTCTATGAACTGCATATCTGTGGTTTGAATTAATTCTACAGAAAATAAATAGACTACACGAGGTTAGGTCTGGATTTCAAAAGAGCAAATCTCAAAGGGCTTGAGAGCACCCAGTTCAGGCGCTCGGCTGTGGAGGAACTGTCAAAAAAAAGGAATCTCTTTTCTTGAGAGTAGGGGAGGGAGGCAAGGTGAATGTTAAGAAACAATGTGTAAATAGAAATTGCCAAAGTGCTTCTTGACTTGGTTTTACCGAAGGGACAGATTAGGTCTGTGCTATAAAGATAATTTGGATAGCGTCCCAAAACTAAAATAGTGTCTTGTTTTGCTTTTCAGGTGCCTTCTCCAGGGTCTGTATTAAATAGATAAAAAAGTGGTTGTTTAGTATGGATGAGCCAAATCTTTTTGCATTTACCTGTTTGGAATGTCTGTGAAGTATTAGTAAAATATCCTTTTCACTAAGGCATACTACAAAATACTGCTGACTGCACCTGATGATAATTTAGCCTCCTTAAATTTTGCAAATATCAATTGCGATGGTGCTAATGATGCTGTTTAGATAATGTGTTTAACTTATGAGTATAGTGAGGTATCTTTGTTACAGACTACGTGACCATAAACTAGGCTCATAAATGAGCTACAGTAGGTCATTCCAGGGGCTGCAAAAACATTCTTGAGGGGTTTTTTTGGAGCTGTTTGGTTTTAAGATTTTCTTAGGCCTCTTATCTGATCTTAGCTATTACAGTTCTTATCTCGGTTTTTCCTTAGAAGCCAGATACACTTGAGTGTAAACGATAACGGGGTGATGCGCTGTGCGAAATAAAATACTGCATTGCAAACAAACAAGTGATGTTTTATTAAAGCTGTATTTCTGGCCCCTACTGCTCTCCTCAGCACGGGCCGCTCCCGCCCGTGGCCCACCCTCCGAGCCCCGCCACGGCCCTGACGCGCATGCGCGGCGGCCAGTGTCCCTTGCTGAGGCGCGGCCGGGTGGCGTCCGTGTTCCGGGGACAACTCGCACCGGGCAGGTGGGTGTTGGAATCCGCCACATGACGTCGGTGTCGCCGCTGGAGCTCGGCAAGGGCTCTGTGGGACCCCTGGCAAATGGGTCACTGGGGAGGGCAGCCCTGCGTCCGCACCGTCGTGTCCGCTTCCCTGCGCGCCGCCGGCCGCCATGTTGTACATAGCAACAGTTGCTAGGCAGGGGCTGCCTGCGCTGCTCCGGCTGTGGTGTGAGGGGAGTTCTTTTATGGGGGATTTTAAGGTAAATTCCTGACTCCGGGGAGTGCAAGTTGTCTTGTCGACAGGGCACGGTGCTGCGGCTTCGGGAGTTGCCGGCAGCCGACCCAAGGAGAGGAGCGCCTTGGGCTGAGGCGGTGCGAGCCGGGTCTTCTCCTTACCACATCGCCCGGGAGCTGCTCCGGGCACTCGAGGAAAGGAGCAATTTTATTCCCTGTTCCTAACGTGAAATACGAGAGAAAATATTGCAGTTTCGTGATGAGTGCCTCTCTTGCTTTTTACTCCAGCCCCATGTTTCCCTGTGAATCTGCTGTCTCTCCTAGCAGGTTGTTTCTTTTCCTCTTCTAAAATTGTAAATCTTTGGGGCAGAATCCTGTCTTTGTACAATACCTAATTATGACCAATTATTATTTAAATGATACTGTATTGTAAACATTTTTTTTTCAAATACAAATGACTATGTGTAATTATGCTAGACATTAGAACACAATTATTTTAATTTGGTTTATATTCATACATACTTGTTATCACATACTAGCTAGCAGCCCTCATTGTACTCGTTAAAAATAACTGATCACTTTAAGTGCTATCTAACATGGGAGAAAACAAGAATTATGGCTCCTTAGAGGTTGGAATCAAAATAGAAAAAGATGAAGATAAGCAGATCAAAGGTACAGGGAGACAGGAAGTGTCCAATTTGCACACCTCAGTTCATGAGTTACAGACTTACTGGAAAAGATTCAGATTAGTACACTAATCTAATCTGAGGCCCAGAAAATGGAGTTAGTGAGGAAAGACAACAAATTGGATTTATTTTGACCACAGAGAAGTGTATCCATTTCATTAGATACACTGAGTTCGTTAATATCTTCCCTCTGAAAGAAGGTAGAGGATTCTGCACCATCTTCTCCTTCATCCCCACCACATTTGCTTAAAATAGTTAATACTATATGTTTAACAAAAAACAGAGAATGTGGTAGGCAAAAAAAATGGTGGCAATTTTTCCTTAAGGAGTCCTTTCTGACTTGTTCTGCTTTGCAGAAGCAGTCGAGTTGTACATATTCTTTTTACAAAGCATATCTCATGTATAACCATATTTCTGTCACTTTGTTTGATCAGATCTTAGAATGTAACATTTTTTTTTTGTGGCAATAGGTCTGCTTGCGAACAGTAGTACTTCCAAGCCTGAGCAGGGTTATTCGTTTAATTAGCATTGCTTTAAAATATAATTAAGTGCTTACAGAATTGCTACATTTTTTTCTTTTTATATGTAGCTATGGGTGATGAGTCAATACCATATTTTCTGGACCAAGGAACCACTAAAACATATCGAATACCAATTGGTCATCTGGACTACAAGTTCATTGAAAAATGCACAGATGTTAAACACCTGGAAAAGATTCTCAGGGTATTAAGGTAAACATTTTCTTAACTTCATTACTAATTATATTCCTGTTGTGCAAAATTTGAAGGAACTTGTACGTAAATACTCTGTCTTGAAACTCTTTGTGACTTTCTAATTTAAAAATTAAAATACAAAATTAAAGTAACAGTTTTTAAAGTATCTAAATGATAATACTAGAAATCCAAATTCTGTTTTAACCATTCAAAAGATTTGAGTAACTCAATGCCAGTTTTTTCTCAAACGGTGCTGCTGGGTTTTTGTTCTGTCTTGAAGCCATCTTGCCTGCTTGTTTGTGGTAATTCCAGGTGCCTGATTAACTTTTGCTGAGAATGACATGAGCATTTTTTTATTAGCACTGTGATGATAATTTTGAACTGTGTGTGTCTGTCCATTGGTAAGAGGTTGAAGATTAACTCATTGGAATTTTTGGATCAAAATGTTATTATATAATAGCAGAATTCAGTTGTAACAGGAAAATAGTTGTCTGCAATGACTCTGGTGGCTACACAGAGACTACACGTGGAGGACAAATATGGACAATGCAGTGCAGTTTAGTTCTTTTTTGTAACTTTGATATCTTTGCATTTTGAAGGTCTGGTGAAGAGGGATGTTATCCTGAACTTACATTGTTTTGTGAAAAGCGTATTGAGCATTTAGATCCAAGGAGCAGAGCTCTGAGAAAAGATAAGCCTGCAGCCACAGCTGTTGATTTCACAGCTGAAGAATGGGAAACAATTAATGGTGAACTGATGGTACAGTATAACTCTAATTTATAATGGTCAGTAATATAATTACATAATTTGATGTATTAGTCTTTCTCTTCTTGTACCTAAGAAGAATGTAATTACTCGATCAAATGAGGAAATGATCAAAGGATTGTGTTGGGTTTTTATTATTTTCTTGAATTAATGACACTGAATCCTTAATGCCCATTTTAACTCTACAGATTTTTTTAATATTTTTGGTAGATTAATTTTTTGTTCAAAAAGCCACAGTTGGTCTTTGTCTTAATTGCTTTTGCCCATTAAGAACAGTGGATTATAAGGATAGATGTTAGGGCCATTGTAGGCTATGAAGTATATCTGCTCTACTGCTTTAAGGTACAGATATATTATTTATTTCCAGAGCTGGGTGACAGAAATGAATGAAGATGATAAAAAACCACAATACCTGAGAACAGATGCTCTGTATGAAAGACAAGATAACTTGCCTCCTATTCGTTGTTCTAGCAGCTGTCTTCCTGCTAACCAGGTATCTCCAGTTTTCTAACATATGTTAATTATATATCTTTCTAAAAATGGGAAATTTTATATGTACAAATTTCTAGTCATTGAATCTTCCTTACTAGGTTTATTTTGTTAACCAGAAAGTAAAAACCTTTGAGTTCCTTTGCAAGAGACCAATGCTTAAGCAAAAGTGACTACTTACTACTAGCATATGTCTTCTAATAATGTTTTAATTCTGATCAAGAATTCACTTCTGGAGCAAAGTAAGTTTGCAATATACCCCAGGATGTGTACATAATGGTAACGCATGTTTCAGGAAGCCATGTTGAAGAGTTACCTCCTCCAAACATGCACTGATCACTAAATGTACTTGTTGTCTTGTCTAGCTTCTTGAAAGACTGTGAACATTAAAAGTAATTCTAAAGTTATATGCTATAAATGTTTGTGTAACCTAACATTATAGATAGTTAGAGGTGTTTACAGGAAAGGGTCACATTTGCATTATATAAATTGAGGTGTTTACATCCAACTGCAGAAGTATTTCCTTGTTACAGTGTCACCACTGGTAAAGCTAGTTTAAGAAATTGCTGCTTGTTTCTTTGGTCCAGTTTATCCCATACTCGGTTGAACTGGCACAGATATTTAGGGATTGTACTGTAATCTCTAACAAATTGTTTATTTGGACCCAGATAATTGTAAATCTGCAACTCCACAATTAATTACATTGGTCTAATTCAGTGAATGGTGGATTGCAAGGTAAGAAGAGGGCTGAACGGCCAGGACAGAGCAGATGGGCATATATTGAACTGGCTGCTCCACTGTGGAATACCTGTTTGGGACCACACCTTGCTATTAAGTATTGTTGAAGTCAACAAGCAGGGCAGGACATAGCAGAAATACAGTCTTGTGGCAGAGGTAGAAGAGATGCCAAAGGTGCCAGCTATGAAAATAGGTTCCATTAGTGTAGGAGATGGGTTGCAATACAAGTCAGTCAAATCTGTTATTGGGACTGATTGTTGCAGGAAGGTCCTGAGGATAAGTGTTAGGGAAGGGGAAACTCGATGATGGAGCTTGTCAGCTTGTCTAAAATCTAGAATGAGTGTAAATCATTTTGGGAATTAGCTTGAGCTAAGTGTGAAATGGTCAAAAGAAGTCCAAACACTATTTTGAAGTCAGACATTTGTAAGTATGTTGTCAGGGTTCCAGGGACTATCAAAATCTGTGCCTTGCATTCTTTTGGGAATGGCAAGCCTACAACAAGGTTACTGATTCAGTCTCAGACACCTCATTACAAGGGTGGGCTTTCCCAGGGCTGAGCTCTCCCTTGCTGTGTTGAAAGGATGGTTTGGAAGATGGCAGCACAAGATACTAATTAGGAAGAGCAGTCTCCTATATGAAAGTTTTCTTCAGTGCCTCTGTGACATGTAACAGAGCAGTGGAGAGAAAATGTGAGACTGAAGAGCTCCTTAAATGACAATGTTATGTAAAATACATGACGCCTAATTAAGTTTTCAAGACTATGCTGAGATTAGTCATGAATAGTGGTAGTTACTAGGAATATGTATTGCAGAAACAAAACCTGAAAAATCCTGTGAATTGCCACTTTGAAAAATTGTCTTACAGGCCGGCTCTTTCTCTTTCAGAACAAAAAATTGCAAACCAAAGCAAGAAACAAGAAAAACATACCACGGGATTACAATGAATGGGACAAGTATGTTAAATCCTTTATATTGCCATTTTTATTACGTCTTATTTATTTGTTTAATAATGGAACACTGTGGTTGTTTTTGAAAGTTTTTTCCAGAAACATAGTATTAAGGTCAACATTTCAGGGAATTATAACATGGTGAAACTTCGTTTTTTTTTCATAATAAATGCTCTCTGAAAATGTGAACGATGCATTGCTGTGCTAACAACAGAACAAATTAGTCTATACTTTTGTACAAGCTATGTGAAATAGAGCAAGCCAGCAGAAAATATAAATAAATGATTTTATTTCAGGTTTCATTTTTCCTTTCAACAGATAAGATAAAACCTATGGAGGTATGTAAAAGCAAAGAATTACAATTAGCTTAATTTATCATTCTGAAAAATCTTCTAGGGTTATTTAACATGGGCACAAGTTTCCAGCACAGTAGATGGGGAGCTAAGTCTAGAGGCTGTAGAATTTGGAGAATGAAACTCTTAATGGAACACTGTACCCCAAACCCCCTACAAACGCCCTGCCTGCATAAGACACTGTTCTTACAAACAGTTGTGTGTATCAGTTATTTTGATGCATGTATGTTTCAGAAATTGGAATCTTCCTGCTCAAATGTGGACAAACAAAGCAGGTTATCAAAATAATTTCTGCAACAATTTATTCTTTCATCCCTCTTTCCTCCATATCATTTAAAATAATAATTTTGGGATTTTGTTTACAGCTTTATGTACTCAATCTTTAAGAGCTTTAGCAGGTTGTAATACTACAGTTTGTGAATTTTCCCATATAATGTATTTCTTTTGGATTATACAAGTATACTGAAAGAGAAGTTGTTTGAAAGAAATTCTCCAGTTTGAAGCATATCATGTTTTCAAAACATTTTGAGTATAATTTCAAAACCTTCAAATAATTGTTTATGCAATTTCTGAACAAAATGTTTCACTTCGTATTTTAAAAACACTTACTTTGAAATGTGATTAATTTATAATAAAAAGGTAAAGCTAAGCTAGCAAAAGATCCGAATCAAAATGGAGAGCAATTAGTCTTACTTGAAAAGGTTTTAAATTTGATACATCTTGAAAATGGTTTCTCTATTTCAGATTTAAGTTATTCATATCATCGAGATTACTGTGGACAGCAAAGGCCATTTTTCATTAAGTTCTAAACAGAAAAGCAGTGAGTGTAGTGTATTCTAGATAGTGTTACAAATTGGTTATTTTTTATATAGGACTATGTCCTGTAATACTATTTGGTATTTTTTTAATAGGATTATGGTAGCAATATTTATGTCATATAAATTCCTAAACACCGTTTAAAAAAAAAAACCAAACCTGCTTCAGAGTAGCCTTGGAAGTCTCTGAGACTATTTTGAAATCTCTCTCATGTTTACAGTATTAATTGCTTTGAAGCTGTTCTTTATATATTTTGGCAAAGGTCGATAGAGATGTTTGATAGGACTGGGATTGAACCTGATGATAGTATTTCTTAAATTTTACATCTTTTTTGGAGGGATGACAAGGAGGTGAGACAGACATTTTCCTCATTTCATTTGTTTGTTTTTAACCAGAAGGGAGGAGGAAGAGGGGAGGCACTGTACAAGCAGGAGAAGCACGCACACAAAAAAACCCAACACAAAGAAAGGAGATAAAACTAAACATCTTTTTCCTAATTAGTCTCTTTTCCTTTGGTTTATAATGGAAATATTAAAAAACCTTTCTATTAGTAGAGGAGTCTTGCAATGCAGCACTATCAAATTTGCTTTTTTTTTTTTAATTTAAGGTTCGATGTGGAAAAGGAGTGTTCTAAAATTGATGAAGGCTGGGAAGAAAATAACTCAAAAGCAAGATTTTTTAGTAGCCCCAGTCTGCCTATAATTGAAAAGAAAATAGACACAACTGGTAATGTCTTAGAAACATGTAACCTTTCTTGAATTGTAATACTGTGTTGTAGAGTGTGAATAAAAACTGAAGAAGCACATTATAGTTAAAAGTGTCTTTATATATTTTTCAGCCCCTAGAAATGGTAGAAGGACGTCAACTGAGCTAGAAGCCATATTTGAAAAAAAAAATTAGTCTTGGTGTTAATAGTCAGTTAAAACATTTATGTTATGTTTAGCTTGAGAGTAGAGGATAGGGAAGTAAAGCATACTTCTGCTATTATAAAGCAGTGGTAGAAGTTAGCCAACTGCCTTCATATTGCATTCTGAATTCTATGCCTATTAGAATAATTTAGGTTTTTATTACAGCAAATAGAATACAAATTTATCTTTTAGTAAGCCCATGTTCTTTAAAAAATAATGTACAGATTATGACATTCATATGTTAAAGTGTTTTAGCTGACTGTGCTAATTGATATTTGTTTGATCTGTGCAAGTTGATATTTGTTGTTATGTATAAATGTTTTTTTCTAGGCATGACAATGAAAGAGAAGATTTTTATTGCTACTCGTGAAAAAGAAAAGGGCAACGAAGCCTTTGCCATTGGTGATTTTGTGGAAGCAGTGACTTATTACACTCGGTGAGTAAATACTATTGTCTTCTTTTATTTTAGTGACTATTACCTGTGCATATTATTTTTAGAGCAATGCAATTAAAGCAACTTCTTACTGGAGCAACTAGTGACAATTAGATTATTTTCAAAAGGGAAAAAAGTTTTGAGAGAAGAATACTTAAATTTTTATTTATCAGGAAAAGAAGTGGATAGTGATGGGATGCAATCTGTAGGCATCACGAACTTCTTCAGATTTTTCAAAACCATTGAGAATCAAGGGCAAGTTTACAAAAAAAAAGGATAAGCACTATCGGTAGGATAGTCTCAATTGTTAATAAGTAAAATTGATTTAATGACCTCATCTTAGCAGAAAGGAAAAATCAATGTGCAGCTTCATCACACCATTGTCTGTTATTAGTAGCAGTCAGAAAATAGGTATATAAACACAGGCTTAAAAAAACCCAGACAGACTCTTAGAGGTTGCATGCCTTATTTAGTGCCCAAATAAAGACTTAATATAAATAGAGGTTGTTTCTACAGGACTTCTGTTGTAATTGTTTCAAAAGTATAAAAGTTCAAGGTGAATAGAATTGAGCATGACAGGAAGAGAAGTATTTGAATGTTGCCATGGGATAACTAGATTTTTTCTCTTCCCTTTTCACAGTGTTCAAACATGATGCCATTTATGCAAAACAGGTCTTTCACTTGAGACCAACATTTGTTTCTCATTTGCAGATTACTCATTTTGAGACACTAAAGGTCTGACTTGCAAAACTGCTGGTGCTCCTACATTAAACTAACATTAAAGGAAACTCGGTTTCGTGTTTGTGCTTCAAAATGATAAGGACTTTAAAAAAACACAGTCCCTAGAAGTGTCAAAGTTGTCACTTAGAAATTGAGAGCATATGGGGATCTTGGTGTATTAATTGCTAGTGTAAACTGAGGGTAACAGTATGGCACTACTGGGAGATGAAGTGTTAAGATAATTTATGGCCTATGATATTATAGTGGCATATCCTCAAAAAACATTTATGTGGAAGTTAACACAGCTATGGTCAGTGCAGACAAGTATGGAGAAAATAATGAATAGGAATAAATTGTGTGCAAAAATAATAAAATAAACATTGAACAGATTTATGTTTAGGAAGCAAGGTTTTGTAGGAGGCAAGGTTTTGTAGACCAGCGTATGAAAATTTACCTGAAGATTGTTGATGTATATATGTGCACAAATGTATTGATATCCAGGCTGTTTGAACTAAGGTATTTAATGTGTATTTTTTTTTTGTTCTTAACTTGCAGCCTTAACATCTTTCTTGGTTTTGTTTATTTTTTAAATAATGAACATGAACATGAATACATGAACATGAATATAAAAAATATCCATAGCTGTATTTCATATACAATAAATGAAATACAAATCCATAATATAAAAATAAGTAAAATTACCTGCTTTGGTGGCATAAATAAGGTATCAATTAATAAGCATAGGCATAATCCTTTCTCACGGAGAGTCTTTCCATATTCAATGTCCACGGGGTATTGTACATCTTCTGTAATATAAATATATATATATATATTATTGACACTCCATACTGTTCTAACTGGGGGCTTTTCTAACACCATCTGAAAACTTCCATTTTCTTACATTTAGAAATATTTAAATAAAACATATTTTGAGTGAATTGATAACAGTATGAAGAGGTTATTTGTATATGGCTAAAAAGAGAAAAAGAGTAGGGCTCTATGTAAAAATAATTTGGGTACAGTTATTCATTTTGTCTTGTTTATTCTAAGGTGAACATAGGGAGTACTTTCTATCTTACAAAAAAAACCCCTTAAACCTTTCTCTCGTTTCTAAAGAGATTAAACATTTTTTGCAGAGGATGTGCTCTGATGTAGTTACGTTATGCTGATGTGATTTTTAAACAGATCTTGCCTAATTTTTTGCACACCTCTAGTGAAATCACTCCGCTTAGTCGTTTCAGTTGTACCACAGTATCAGGTTGGAAGCAATCTCTGAATGATATTTTCTGCAAACCAGCTCTCAATGCAGAGCCAAGTTAGATCAGGTTACTCAGAGCTTTGTTCAGTTAAGTTTAGAGTATCTCCAAGGATGGAGGTTTCACAACCTCTCTGGGCAGCCCATTGCAGTGTTTAACTACCCTTACAGTAGGGTTGCTGCAGCCAAGGCTCTCATCAACTTTTACATTCCCAACCAGATCTTGATTGTGATCAAGCATAGCATCCCCCCCCATCACCTTGTTGATTGTGTCAAGAAGTTGCCTTCAACACACTGCAGAAATCTCATAGATTTCTTGTGCCTTGTAATTTTGCCCTTCCAGCAGATACCAAGGTCATTCAGCTTCCCCACAGGAAGCAGAGCCTGCCTGTAATTGTGAGACTTCATCTACTTGCCTGAAAAAGATTTCATCTGCTGGCTCTTTTTCATCAGGCAGTCTGAAGCAGGTGCTTACCATGATGCCACTATGTCAGTCTGACCTCTTATTCTTACCCATTAGCTCTCTTGACAAGCTTGTCATACTTTTGCTTGTTCCAAGACAAACCTTCATACATTTAATCACTGTTTAGGTTAGAATGCACTTCCTCCTCCTCCTTACATTCCTAGTCTTTTTAAAGAGCCTGCATGCCTCCATCACAGCACTCCAGCCATACAGGTTATCTCATCACTCCTCTGTTATCCCACTGAGATCATAGCTACACAAACCTTTTATTCTGCTTTTTTGTTTCCCATGCTTTGGCACTTGTGCACAAGCACTTGAGAATGTCCTCCAGTCATGGTTTTTTTTCACAAGGAAAGTGTGAGAGTCTGTTCCAGTATGTTCTCTTCATGGCATTTCTCTATTGCCCCCTCTTCCCAGTGACCACAGTTTAGAGTCTTTCTTGCTAGGTTAACCAGAGTGTTGGCAAAAATTGTCTTGCAGCACTTTGTCATATGCATCCCAGTTGTCCTTATTCCTCAGAGATGATCTTGTTGTTGTACAAGCTGAGGCCCTGCCTAAAATACCAGCCACACAGCAAGATGTTGACCTTGACGATTCAACCCCTGCTACCCCAAGTCTGTAGAGCCCCACTGCCTCTGGTCTCGCAGGAAGGAGTTTCTAACCACTGTTGTGGTTAAAATACCAGTATTAATATTGTTATCCTGTTTTCAATTTCCAATAGTGAAGTGTTTCTACATTCAGGTTTTCTAACCCTGAACCTACCATGGTCAATACTCCCTTTTTTTTCAGGAGTATTTCAGTAATACCCACTGCAGCTGCATATAATAACAAAGCTCAAGCAGAAATCAAACTTCAGGATTGGGACAGTGCTTTGCAGGATTGTGAGAAGGTACTAGATATGGAACCTGACAATGTAAAAGGTAAAGATGAACATAAATTTTCCCTTCTATGTATTATTTTATTTCTAGCAAATAAAATGGTACATATCCATTCGTGTTGTTAGTTGATTTCATTGAGCTTTAGATGAAGTGCAATATAAAGAAGGAAACAGTCAATCCCCAAAGTAATTTTAACTGGATTTTCAGGGTCAGGGAAGTTTTATACAGTCCATCCTGTTGATCTGTAATGGGTATCCTTATGCAGTGGCATGGGGATAACTCTTGTTTTTTTATAAGCCCTCTTGTATTCATGCAGAGTATTGTTTCCATAATACCCACACTGAAGTATTTAATTACCTTAAAAGTGACATGAAAACAATGGAAGTTGCTGATTTATTCCTTTCTGAAGGCAAGGGCTTGAGTGTAGCTAACTGTATTTGCATGGGAGGAGGGGCAAAATTGGAAAAATATGTAAAGATGCTTCACAATTCATGATTGCTATTTCAAAAGGTGTCATGTGAAATTGCATCTTTGAAAATTATTGGCAACAGTTATTACCAATACAGTCATTATGAAATAAAAGCAGAATTTTTAAAACTGTTTTACGCTTAATGTCTAGAAAAAATAGTGCGTTGTTACCCGTTTTATGCTTTAAATACATAAATAATACACTTTGTTCCTTTCTAGCACTGATACGCTGTGCCACTGTACACAATCAGCTGAAGAATTACCAGACAGCTATAGAGAATCTGAAAAAAGTATTATGTATTGAACCAGAAAACGCTATAGCTAAGGTAAAGATAAGTGAGTTAAGTGTGACTAGAAAAAGATTGTATGCATTTGTAGCACAAAGTGAGTACAGTTTATGTTGTTTGATTTGAATACAAGTTTTGAGGACACACTTGGTCTACTGTGCCAACAACCAGTTTGGCAAGACCACACAGGTGCCTGTGATGGTACTTGAATGTGACCAGATCTTCTGTTTACTACTTAATTGTGAGAACCAGTAGGCACTCAAGTCTTCTTTATTAACATAATTTGGGTGCCTAAAAGTTTGATACTGAATGTGCTTATAGCATTAGTGTCTTAGCTGATGAAAGCTAGTTGGAAATTTCTCTCAAAAAGATCCACTGGGATATGTGGCACGATACAAGCTTTTATTGTTGTAGTGATGCAAAAGGAGAGGACCTGTGTTTTGTCCTCACTTCAGTGTGATGTTATAAATCCTCATTTCTCACCTCCTGGCTGGAATGAAAAACCTTTCATACCTTCTGATGAATCTGTACCCTTCTTGGATCTAAGAAAGCTAGATGCATTCTTTGAAAACTCAAGATTGGGCTTGGTCTTTGTACTACTATTCAGCTATTTAGGAGAGGATTAGTCTGTGTTATTTCATTGGTATCTTCTTAGGGATATTTTGTGGATTAGAATCCAATCCTTGCATTTGGACTATTTGTGTCCTGACTAGGCAGTTCTGATACTAAACTTCTCTTTTCCTGTTAATTAGGAGTCCATCATACTGCTGTGTTACCAATTTTTTTATGTACAACTTTTGGATGCTGTGCAATTGCCTCATCACCTGAATTCTGTTCAGCTCTTATTGCTGACCCATTTTGAGCTGCTGGCAGCTTCTTCCTGTGGACTTATTTGACCACTGCTATTGCCTGCACCTATAAGAGAAGCCCAAGCCTGTTATTTCAAATTTACCACATAGAGCATTCATCCCTTTTAGGGTATTCTTGGAGCTAAATTCCTGTCCAGAATAGTTCCTGAGTTTCACATCAACCAAGGAATCAATCTGCCTGCTTTTCTTTTCTTTTTTTTTTTTTTCCCCTTTCTTTTTAAACACCTGCTTCGCTAGATTTAAGTTCTAGAAGAGCTTTGGTGGTTTTTTTGCCATTTATAAGATGGAACCACTAAATATCCTGAGTCTGCGTTGACAAACCCTGCAACGGTCTTTGTGAAAACATTTATCAAATAGGCTGTGTTGAGACTTCTTATAGTACCAGACATGAGATACTTACTCATTTTGAGTACAGTCTTCCAGAGGTCCAAATGCATTAGTAGCTTTGCTGAGCAATGCTTCTGTAGCTGAAAGCAGATGTCTATGCTTTGTCCTTATCTGTGCCAGCTATTTCACCTTGGCTGAGACATCTAGAGGTAGCAGTGCTTGGCAGGGCATTTTTTTAGTTGCTCTTTGCTTGGAGAATCCTAACAAACGTCTTGAGCTAAATACAGATGTATGGTACACATGCAGAGTGAATGTTTATGTGCAGAGTTACTAAAATAGACATAAATTGCTTGTCCAGTAACTGGAATCCTTCAAGGTACTTTGTCTACGTGAAACTTTGCTTGTTTCTGTATCGTTTTATCTATCTTTTCTGTTTGTTTGTTTTAGGAAATGAGTACTGAAATGGCATTTCCTTGTACAGCATTGAATTAAATTCAGAATAGTGCATAATGTTGGGTGTGTCTTACTCTGAGAGTGTAAGGTGCAGTTGGAGTATTTTTTTTTTTGAGTAATCAAAAAATGTTTGTGGAATGAGAGGCTGTTTGATCATCTAATTTGCAGTTCTTACAAGAAGAGCAAACCTTTTTATTATTCAAGAGTGTCCTTCTGCTATACTGCTAAGAAATTGTTGTCTCTTTTGGTTCTAGTTGTATCAGTTACATGCCTCCATCAGATATCCATCAGACACCAAATTCTCCAAAGCATAACTTTTGATAAACTGATTTTAGGCTTTTTCAGAGAGTCTGTAACGAGCCTGTTTTCCATGTGTTTCTTCCAAGTAGACCATGACAGATATCACAATAGTACAATCTACTTTTGTTCCTTTTGATTTAGCTTTATGTTTGCTCAAGCTGTTCATTCAAGAAAGGTACTTTTATTTATTTGTGTGATATCTTCTGAGTTTCTGAGAGAGAAAGAAATTGAGTGATTTTGATACTGACTCTTGGAAAAAGTCACTTTTATTTTCTCTGTTTTTATATTGGTAACATGATATCTCAATAGTTCTTCAGTATCTGTGGTCTATTACACAGAATGTAGTTTCTATAAATTACAATTTATATACCTTCAAAAAAAGGCTTCTGCTGTTCCTGTTTTTATTCTATTGCAGAAAAATCTGCTAGAGATTGAAAAGAAACTGAAAGATTTAAAGCCTGTATCTGAGACTCAAGGCAAAGGAAAAAGAATACTTATTCAAGATATAGAGGATTCAGACAATGATGAAGAAAGAGGGGAAAATAGAGAAGAATGTGAAAGAAGCAGCAGAAATAAAAGTAATGTCATGTAATTTCCTATTTAATTTTAACCAGAGGAAAAAATCATGGCCTTTCATATTTCAATCACTAAAATTACATTCACTACTTAAAGTTGATATAAGTGTGAAATCTAGAATCCAGTTTTACTACACATCTTTGGAATTATTTATATAAAGGCTGTAACGAAGACAGATGGGAAATGTTGCTATAAATCACCTACTTTCTTGTGTAATTTTGTACCTATCCTTTGATATGGACCCAGTTGTGAATTTCTTCTGGTGTTAGAAAAAAGTTAGTGTTTCTTAGCTCATTCTCTTGCACAGCTGTTCTGCCTTCCCACCATCACATTTTCCTTCTGCATTTTTCCTCGCTTGATTGGATCAAAGGGTGTAAAAATGATCAGGTGGCACAGAATTGGATTTTTTTTTGTTAGTTGTTCTGATAACTATCACATTTTTTGGGGGTTTTTTTTTTTGGTTTTTTGTTTGGAATGTAAGAGTTCACCTCTGTACTCCAAAAGCATGTATTAGAGGTAAACAACCTGTAATTCTTATGCTGTATGTAGTTTCTGAGCAGCTGAAGTGCTGTTCCTGGGTTAGTGTGTGACTAACTGCAGGACTGCTGGGATGCAGCTACGGGCATAATCAGAATACATGACATGTAGGAAGAAGTGAGGCAGCAGGGGCTTTTAGATTCAGCTGCCTATCTGGGCTCCAACATGCAATAGAACAACTTCTCCTAGTTGATTTCCACCCTTTCTCCTCTCTGTTGGCTCTTTAAGGTAATGTGGCATGAAAACTGTGGCTTTTATGTTTTCCATGGCCTATGTAGTTCTTTATCTTGAAATTAAATCAGTCTGTGGGTTGTCCAACTTAATTGTGTGGTTTAATAATATTTACACAAACTTAAGGAAAATGCATTTTTCAAAATCAGTAGATACTCACTAATAGTCTTCTCAGCTAAAACCCTGGAAGAAAGGACAGATCATGTCCCTAGCCTTAAATATTAAGTTAATTTGGGGTTCCTTTTCATTGGGAACATTCAGATGACTAAGTGCCTTCTAGCTCTATAGGAAGACTCCCATTCCGTTGATGAAAGGTTAGGCTTTTAAACATAGGGAAGATTGTCAACTGACATCAATCACGTGTTCATGTGATATACATAAGTATTTTTGAGATTTAGGAGGCAAGCATCTTCATAGGTTACTCTGTTTTAAAGTAGAACTGGAAACAAATATGAAATCAGTTATTGAATAAATCTGATAGGTTCTGTGAACCTAACAGTAATAAGTAGAATTAGCATCCTATACATCTTCTCTGTACATCTAGACATGTAGTCATAGACAGTCCAGTAGCTCATGCAGTCCAGTCATGTACTTACATTTATTTCACATTCTAGTTGGCAAACGTCATGCATTCCTACTAAACTTATTATTTACTTGATGCAACAGCAGGCTGCAGAGAATTATTTTTTGATTTTTTTTTTCCCCACTCTATTTTCTACTTGATAGCAAAGTAGAAATTAAGGTCTTTGTCATTGAACGTGACAGTACCGTGATTTGGAAACATTTTTAGGTTGAAGAGCATCTCCTTGTATCAGTCCACTATCTTGTGTGTCTTGTGACTTTAGTTTTTTTCACTAGATGGTCCTTTTTGGGAATGTTGTTTTGAGCTGAATACGTACAAAAACTCTCTCTGCACCCTTGATGAATTATGCACTGTGTTCTCAACTGGTCTTGACCATGTATTGTGATTTCTCTGATGTAATGGGCTTTCTGACCTTAAATAAATGGAATTGTAATTGTAATAACTGATTTACAGCTTTCCAAAACAAATAGGGATTGATAACATTATTTTAATTTCTCCTGTTGATTTTCTAAACATGTTTTATGAAATCAACATCTTCAAATAAAATTGGAATCTTTGTCTTTACATTTTTACTTTTTCTTGAATTATTCCATGTGGAATAATGAAACATTTATTTGATGTTACAGATAATTCTTCAACGCATGTGTTCATGTTTCATGGCTTTTCACAGAAAACAGTATGGTCTTAGATTTGCATTTTGAAGTTTCTGATTTGTTAAAAAGCAAAGTTTATTGGGTAAGAGACAAAACTAGAGCTCTTTCCTACTCAACCGATCAGTTGTGCTTGCTGTCATATTTTCTGCATTCCTGGTATTGCTTTCTGCTCTCCTCTACCACTGAGGCTCTAAGATAATTGAGATGTTACCTCTTGATTTATGCTTTCTGGCTGCTCTGTATCCTTGCTTTCCTGGCCTTTATTCCATATATGAGTTCGCATCCCTCCAAATCTCAATTCATAGTAATCTCTATGACTAGAATTTGAATGCAATAGGAAGTTTCTTTGCTATTATAGACCTGAATAATTGATTGTGTCCATTCTCCTTATGGTTAGAAGCCTTATTGATGAGGTCCTGTATGAGGACATTTGGCCACCTTGTTATCCAATATAATAGTTATTCTGTATTCCTTGACTGCCTTTCCAGCCTGCTTGTTCATTTGCTGTATTTGATTTTTAGAATTGTAAACTCTGTGAAGAAGGAGCTGTCATTTAGAACTAATTTGTATAGTGGACCCCAACCTCCTGTGGTTTGTAGACTCTTGCAAGGTAGCGATATGAGAATATAGATCATGTTAAAAGAAACAGCATTGAAAATTAAATCTAGAATTGCATTTGTGGTGCATATCCTGAAGTTAAGAAAAAACCTCAATTACAGTGTCATTATAAATGTTGACCAGTAAATCTTTTTTCATTCTTTATTAAGAAAGACTGCTCCTAAGCCATCAGAGATCAGAGTTATTTGAGAAGATTGTTCATTGTATGTTCTGTCTCAGAACAACCCAGGTACAATCTCAATCAGCTAAACAAAGTACATGTAATACAAAACAGGTATTTGCTGACGGTGTGTGCCACAAAAGCAAAAAATTATTAAAAATTATTAAAAATTAATCTGTGGAGATTTGGACCATTCCAGTTGCCTCCAGATGTAGCTAGTCCAGAGCAGATAGAAGAGTTGAAAATATTTCCTGTTTTCATAATGGGGGAAAACATTGTGAAATAAACTTAGGTATGTGGCTTTTCACTTGCCACCACTATTTTTGTGCCAGGCTTCTGGAGTATAAATCTTTTGTGTAGGTGGAAATTAATTTTAAAGGAAAGACATCATCATCTATTAAAAAAAAAATACTTCAAATATTCTTTTTGGAGTATTTCAGTTCTTCCATTTTAAGTTCATTTTTTTAATACCAACGTGAATTCTTTCTAGTTTGCATTTGTTACCATTCCGTTCAAAATCCTATCCATGCTTTACAGTACCTTTCTTTTCTTAAACTTGTCTTTGGAATTTCTATTGCATCTAGCCCTTTTTTTTTTCCTTTTTTTAAAGTTCATAAGCTCTGTTTTTATTTATTTTTTTTAAGGCAGAGTCTAGAATACATACAGCTTTCATTTCTCTGTATGGACAATACAGGAATATTGTTTATGTATAAATGCTGAAACTGAAAGACAGTGAAAATTAGGTTTGAGAAATGTATCTGTATGGTTTTGTGCATGGTTTTTACTCAGTCCAGAAATACTTAGGCAACTGGCATGACCTGACAGCTAAACAAGTTAATTACAAATAGTCATATTTTCGGGGGGACTCCAAGTGCTATAAATGTTTTCCGTTTAATCCAGGATTTGTTCTGTGCACTTCACCTTCAGGAAATTTTCTCCAATATTCAGGAAATGACTTTTGCATTAATGACATTCACATCACACATTATCTGCCTTTCTTGCTCTTTCTTTGTCTGAAGCAGTTGGGACTCTTTCCAAGAGTGTTTTGCTGTACAATGTTTTTAAAAGCTTGTTAAATCACCTGTTAAATGTCTGTGCCATTTAAAATTTTGTTTTCCTTTTATTCTTTTTTTTTTTTTTTAATGTAGGTGGTGTACAGATTATTCTGTTTCTTGGTGGATGTAACATAAAAGTGTTTTAGCATGTATCCTAAGGAACTTACTATACTGCTCCTGTCTTCACTCATCTTTCTAGATAGCCTTTTACCCTCATCCACCCTACCAAATAGATTTTAAAGCTTTTTGGCATATATGGCACTGCCAAATTTGATGGATGGATGAATGGATGGAAGTCTAAAATATAAATAATTTACTTTAAGTTTTATAAAATGCCCACATGAGTAGAATAGATTTATCCTATTATTGTTCCCACTGTGGAGTATAAGCATACTATTAAACAAAATTATTTCAAAACAGAGACCACAACTAGGAAGAATAGAGCTTTTGTCTATTAGGCACTAGAGAATCTATTGCTTATAAAATATTATTCTTACTCACCCTGCTCGGTTTGATTTTGGTAATATTTTGTGCATTTCCACACAAATATGAGAAAAAAAACTACTTCCCAGTGAGGGTGACAGCCCTGGAACAGGCTGCCCAGGGAGGTCCTGGAGTCCCCTTCTCTGGAGGTTTTCAAGACCCACCTGG